>JASFAT010002298.1:0-430495 GCA_031353405.1 Baronia brevicornis
TCGTATTGTCCTCTCACTCGCACCTTTTTTATATTAGCGAGGAACGTATAATATACAAGTGTGACAGAGACAGTAATAGACGGACAATGGATCACGTGACAGTCACGCGTGTGATCAAATCGTATTGTCCTCTCACTCGCACCTTTTTTATATTAGCGAGGAACGTATAATATAGAAGTGTGACAGAGACAGTAATAGACGGACAATGGATCACGTGACAGTCAGGCGTGTGATCAATTCACATAGACTAACGGTTTCACTAATTAAATGTGATTGCTTTTTCTTCTTCGTTAATGGTAGAACCACATTGGGTAGCTGCTTTTTTATCACATTGGCCCAAAAGTGATACAATGACTTCATGAGAACAACTCGCTACCACAATTGAACAATGAAACGAATGAAAATAAAATAAAATAGAATAGTAAAAACTATATTTATGACACACGTTTTTACAATTGTTAAAATTAAAACTTTAATAAATATTATAATATTCAAATAAACAAAACAAAAAGAAAATATTTTTCAACTAACAAGTGTCATAACATGGCTCTTGCTCAGCATATGCCAGGCGTTCTATTTGAAGCACCCGGCGCTGGTTTTCAGCAAGAACCAACGTGGTCAGATCGCGGAGCACAGTGATGACATTGATACGGACACACACACACATCCATATATATACTACTACTCATACTCATATACACATACACATAAACACACATACAATACAATAAAATTAAAAACAACTAAATCATGTATTAATTCACCGCAACCAAAAGAACAAGTTCCTGTTAGCATACTTAAAATCAGATTTTTGTATTTTTTTTGGAATTTTTGTATATTTTTAGGATGTCAATGAATGGAGTGTAAGAAGAATGTATTTATCCTTTACTTGGTAAGTTATATTTATACATCTAAAATAATGAGTAATTTCGTCATATGGTTTTATTTAAATCCAAGAGTTAGTGTCTAAGTCTCAAGTTAGAATACATTAGAATAGCCCGAATAATCATATTATAGATTCGTAGTTTTGTCATTATACTGAGAAGTTTGGACACCAACATCTTGTGAAGAGCTGCACCGCAAGGCGTTTTAAACGCGATGTCGATTGCGTCCTCTCGATTGTTGGTTTCAATTACAGCGCACCCCAGGTATTTAAATTTGCGTACCCTTGTACACAAAAACCTTATACATACAACATTACCTAAGCCCACAAGAATTATCAACACGTGGAAAATTGGTTATATATGAGAACTAGCTGACCTGGCAAACTTCGTACCGCCTCAGAATCAATAAATAAAAAAGCTGAACTAATAATTGCAGAATGTTTCAACTTAAGCAAAAAATGTGGTCAAAACTTAACAGGAACAAAAAGAAATAATAAGTAATCAATAAAAAAAAAACAAAATTCAAAACCAAAGAAATGAAAAAAAGAAGCTTAACTTTTAAATTTAATTGATTTCTGAACGACGGAACGAACATCAAATATTTGACAGGTAGGAAATGTTTCTAGGGGAAAACGAAATTGTTGCTTTTACTATATTCCTAATACTTCTATCATATTTACTCATCTTTTAAACCTTCCCTGGACTTCCAAAAACAATTCAAAACCAAAATTAGCCAAATCGGTCCAGCCGTTCTCGAGATTTAGCGAGACTAACGAACAGCAATTGATTTTTACATATATATATATATATATATATATATATATATATATATATATATATATATATATATATATATATATATATATATATATATATATATATATATATATATATATATATATATATATATATATATATATATATATATATATATATATATATATATATATATATATATATATATATATATATATATATATATATATATATATATATATATATATATATATATATATATATATATATATATATATATATATATATATATATATATATATATATATATATATATAAAGATAGATAGATAGATAGATAAATCTCCTACGAAAAAACCTCACAAGTATAAATGCGTACATCTCTTCAGTAAATCCTTGAGTGATTATTTCATGTGTGCTTTTTTCCGGAAACCGTTTTAGAACTTATACATTTAAGCCTACAAATTCAGATAAAATCTCTGTGTTGGGACATGTTCAAATAAGAATGACAGCATTCACAGAAAGAAAAGTTTATGCGTATCGATTTCACGATTGGGCGATGTTTCCCGGAGTCAAGGGCACAGAATCTGATTTAAAGGGTAAAACAGAATGCCGCAACAATGAAGGAAATCCTTTTGTAATACGATGATCCCAAACAGAAGCGACTGAAAATTATCAAAAACGTTTCCATGAATTTTTATCACGGCTTTGATGTAAGGGTGGATTGTTATACTTTGTTATTATGTGTAATAGCGCCATCTGTTACGAGGAATAGATGGTAATATCGTATTTAGACAGTCAAAAGTTTTACTTAGCTAAGATCCGCGACAAGCAAAACAATAACAGAAAATTAATAATGTGTGTTTTTCCGTTGGGTTTAGTGGATTTATTTGGAACTTAAACCAAAAACTTACCGAAAATCGGCCATCAACTCTCCACCCACCAACCACTATACACAACGCCAAACACACACTATCACTTTTCCATCTTGTAAACGACACGTTTTTCGCCCCAACACGAGGCATCTTCAGGTATAGTAGTCTCTACGGAAGACAATCGAAAAGTGCCGAAACACGTGTCGTTTACAAAATGGAAAAGTGATAGTGTGTGTTTGGCGTTGTGTTTAGTGGTTGGTGGATGTAGAGTTGATGGCCGATTTTCGGTAAGTTTTTGGTTTAAGTTCCAAATAAATCCACTAAACCCAACGGAAAAACACACATTATTAATTTTCTGTTATTGTTTTGTTTGTCGCGGATCTTAGCTAAGTAAAACTTTTGACTGTCCATATAGTGATGGATTTCCGCAAAGTAACGCCTGACTCCATTAATAATATCGTATTTGTTTAAATAAATAAATATTTATTGTTTAATTTATTTTTCTTAGATTAATTGAATTCAATATGACTGATTAAAAAACCAATTCAAACGTTTACGTATCGAGATAGTAAACGTATAGATTTAAACGAAATGAAATAGATACTTAAATAAATTGAAAACTCGACCTCGATTCCAAACTCCGAACGGATAGAAAACCACCCGAAACCGGGTCACGTAGTCGAACTTGCAATTGAAGTTTAATTTACTTTGATTCAGTTGTTACTCCATTACTCGACAGTTTTACGGTTAAGTGTTTTAAATAGATACCGAATATAGAGAAATAGTCTTCCAATAATAGAAGTTCACTGAACTGCCTTTAAAGTTAGTCGTATTGCTTTTTTTATTTGTTTTTCACAGCTCATATAGGTCCCATTGCTGGGCACGGGCCTTCCCATTTTTCGGGGAACGGACATCAACCCACCACGTTTATCCAGTGCGGATTGATGGGGTATCTAGGCTCAGAACAAATATCTTTAGGGCATAAATATACATGCATAAACTAGATGCGTAATGCCGAAGGTCGGGCTAGGTGGCGCTTCTTGGGCGAGGCCCATGTCCAGCAGTGGAAGGTCGCACTATTCTTCATTTAGAACTAGGGGACTAGGACCCGTGATTCCCTAGCAAAAGTTTTTTTATGTAGTTATACCATTCCATGTACCACCGCTCTTTAGAACCAGCTGCCTACAGGTGTCACGCTTTCTCGTTCGCCCCGCTATCCCATAAAAAAAGTATACCTGGAAAGTAATCTGAACTAAAATTAAAATTATAACGGAAAGATTGGTGCGGTACGTTTTTTTTAAACTTCTTTCCACGTAACACCACTCTTCCTAATCAGCTACTTTCTGCTGTGTTTCTGATCAGATACGACATTGGAACCTTCAAACAACAAGCCTACTCATATTTTAAAGGTAAGAAACGCATTTGTGATATTTATGGTGTCGCAAATATCTACAGGCGACTTTGATTGCTTTTCATCAGCTTGCTCGTTTGCCTTCCTATACCATACATTTTTTTTTAATTTTGTTTAGTGACTTAGCTTATTGTTGTCACCATTAATTGGAATAACACTAATTTTTATTATTGTCATATTGTATTTTGTTTTTATATGCGTGAGTATTTACTCTAGTTCCTTAATATATATATATATATAAAAGAATAAAGACAATCCCTTTGTAATTCAATATCGCTGATAAAGGAACAGATAACTGTCACCTTAATGCGACCCATGTTTGTAGAAGGATACGATTTGTGGTATTTTACTCAACCGTACTATTTACTTCGGAGTATACTTGGAGTAATACTAATATGGGAACATATTGTATATTTCGTTATATAACTGTTACAAGCTAAGGTTCGAGGATCGAAAAAATGAAATCGGTCACTAGTTTTGCTTTTCTTCCACTTTACTTCCACTCCTTCTCTTCTACTATTTTCTTTCGATCTTCCTCCTTAAACTTTCCCTTCGCTGTCACCACTTTATACAGGCACCAATCTACTTCTCTCAGTAAAAGAACACACGTTATTATTTTTCTATTTTGTTTGTTTGACGCGGCTCTTAGCTAAGTAAAAGTTCTGACTATACATACAACATAGTGATGGAAATCTGCAATGTAACGCCTGGTTCCATTAACCATCATCAGGTATAGTAGACTCTACGGAAGACAACCATTTTAATAGTTGTCTTCCGTATTTATAGATATATTTTATAGAGGAATTAAACGGTTCCATGACAAAGTACTGTGTATACATTCATAAATGTATCACTAATGCATTAAAACTTTTTATTTGAATATATTAAAACATTTTATATTATATTTTTTTACATTCGTAATTTTCAAATTTAAAATAAAAAGAAATAATTTGTTTTATAAAAACAAATGCATTAATTCGACTGACGTCTTTCGATAGGCATATCACCCATCCGGCATAAGAAATTTCTATATAAATTGATAAAGTATGAATAGAAAAATAAATTAATTTCACTTGGAAAAAATTCAATTCAAAAAGATAAAAATCCCCTAAAGACCCCTTGTCGCTACAGTACCGTTTTAAGAGATAATGCTCTCCGTTTCAATTCTCGTATTTGGATAAATATATATATGTACATTGTGTATAATCTACAAATATTTATTCTGATGTCGCCTCAAATCCGTCGTGACTATGTTGGATTAATATTCATTGCTCCACAAATTTGGACACATTTTGTCTAACAGTGGGACATGTGTATATGGGATGTATTAAAAAAAACCTTGTTTTGTAATTTATGACGAAATATTGGCTAAAATTGTATCAATATCACACATATAATAGATAGAAGCTGCACTCAAGGTGCGCTACCTAGCCCGATCTTGGGCTACACGCATCCAGTCTCTGCAAGCCGCATTGCGCAGAACGTCGCTCCATCTAGCAGGGGGGCGTCCCACAATAAGTTTGCCGAGTCGCAGTCTCCACTCCAGCACTCGTCTACTCCAACTATTGTTAGTTCTCCCACAAAGGTGTCCAGCCCATTTTAAAATTGTATACAAGCCGCTAAAACTTTCATCGTATTTGAATTATATTAACATTACACAAAGTTGAGAGATAAAAGATAACTTTCGCTTCTCTAACTATGTACTTATCTTAAAGAAGTCTTATTTCAAAGAGTTTTCGTGAGATGAAAGTTAAAAGAAGCGTAATAAGCGAACTTTTAAAATTTTCTCAGAATATTTGTGTGAAGGCGAATTAAGAACACTACTTTTGGGACTTTTCCCGCCAACTTACATCAGTGACGTTGTGTTTTTATATCATTGTCATAATCTTATATTATTATATAAGTATATTATTATATATACGATACAGTTCGATTAAGACGTACAAGTGATGTGATATAAAATATATGCGTGTATCGTAACTTTTGAAGCTGACTGAAAAAGGCCATAGAAAGTTTTGATAGAGTGAGCACTTATTTTATCAAGATGTAACGTGATAAGCTGACTAGTTATATTTCAAGAGATTTGATGTTATTATATTTACTTGATATTGGCATAATTGTTATAGAAAAGAACTCAACACCTTCTTTCGGATGAAATGCTTCAACATCTCGAAACGAAATGGGTGTAAAACTCAAGTAAATAAACGTAAGTCAAACGAGGATAGTATATATATAACAATTGTCTGAAGAATAAAATGTTAAATAAAATATCCATTAACTTGAAATGGTACACCATTTCAAGGCTATTTTACATATAGATTACATCATATATAACTAACATAATAATCCTAATTTTAGAATAATATTTATAATAGAAAATCTTAATTTTTTAAAGTTTCTAGTGGTAGAGTCACGCTGCAGACGAATACTTTGTCACGAATGGCATATTATTTGTCTGTAGCCATGAATGGGCCGGCTCGCCCGGGGAAGTACCACACTTCCGCAGAAAACCGGCATCTGAGTAGTAGCTTAGCTACCGCGTTTCACCCGGTGAGTAGTTGAGTCCCTGAGGCCCAACCCTCCTTCCTCCTTCCATAATTTCAGTGCTATAGGCAGTGCAGAATCGTTGCCGGCCTTTAAGGAAAGTGTCATTATGGGAGTGGGGATAGGAGGGGGAGGGTGTTGCGCCCCCGGAACTCAGTCGCTCACCGTACAAAGCGCGGTAGCTAAGCTACCACTCAGACGCCGGTTTTCTGCGGGAGTGTGGTATTTTCCCGGGCGAGCCGGCCCATTAATTCTATAGACAAATGTTATGCCATTTTTGACAAAGTATTCGTCTGCAGCGTGGCTCTACCACTATCATCCCCACATTAAATGCCCTAATTAAAGAACTTATCTGCTTTTGACGGTCAGTAAAAGCTCACGTTTCTGAATAATCCGTCAGAAAAAAACCGACGTCGACGGTTAAACAGGAAAATAATTAAATATGACTATTTATATAATGAACGTCGAAATTTGATTCCAAGAATAATTGTTTTTCCTTCTGAAGAAAAATCCTACTCTCTGAAAAGTTAATTGACGTGATAATCTGATGAGTACGGAAAAACTGAGGATCTGTTTTTCCGTTAAAGACTACAGAAATATAATTGATTTAGATAGATAGACATATAGATATATAGATATATTTTAATTGTACCCCAGAAACAAATTTATACAATTATTAATTGTAATATTTATATACAAATGGCGGTCTTGTCGCTAATAGCGATTTCTTCCAGACAACCGTAGGCTGGACACAATGTTAAAAAGATAATTTGATGTAGGTTGGTGATACATTATCGTTATGATGATAGAAAAAAAATTAATAAATTAATTAACCACAATAATAGCCATAAGCCAAAAATATAAGTTTAAATCTACATACTCATTCATACGTATTTTTTTTGTGTCCATCCTACGGTTGTCTGGAAGAAATCGCTATTAGCGATAAGACCGCCATTTGTATATAAATATTACAATCAATAATTATATAACTTTGTTTTTGGGTGTACAATAAAGAATATATCTATCTATCTATATACTGATTTAATTTATTTTTAGGCTTTATATATTTTATTTTTAATGAAGAAAGAATTCACTCAATGATTTTTATTTATTACACGCTGTGAACTGAAATGAATTCTTTCATTTTTATCGAAGATAAAACCTCCTAAAGATTCGCTCGCTTCGGTAACACACGGAGTGTTACCTAAGCAGTACGGCTGGCGCGCTACTATAGCGTTGAAAAATGTTTTATCCATCAACCCAAAAGTTGATTGGTAGAGAATGCCTTTCCGACACCAAATATATAAAGAAATAATAAATATATTAGTTCTCAGTTGACGATCACTGTGGTCTTCATATTTTTGTTATTTTTTTTACGGCATAGGTTGACAAACGAGCGAGCGCGTCGCCTGATGGAAAGTAATCAACGCCGCCCACCGACAACCGCGACACCATAGGCATAGCGAATGCATTGCCGTCCTTTGAGATAAGAGTAGGCTTTGGACAGTCAAAAGTTTTACTTAGCTAAGATCCGCGACAAGCAAAACAATAACAGAAAATTAATAATGTGTGTCTTTCCGTTGAGTTTAGTGGATTTATTTGGAACTTAAACCAAAAACTTACCGAAAATCGGCCATTAACTCTCCACCCACCAAACACTATACACAACGCCAAACACACACTATCACTTTTCCATCTTGTAAACCACACGTGTTTCGCCCCAACATGAGGCATCTTCAGGTATAGTAGACTCTACGGAAGACAACCGAAAAGTGTTCCCACTTAACTTATCTAAACTAAAAGGGACTAAACTATAAAAAGTTTAGCTAAGTAAAACTTTTGACTGTCCACATAGTGATGGATTTCCGTAAAGTAACGCTTGACTCCATTAATAATAAAAACATATTAAGTTAAATGAATTTTATTTAAAGATAATATTTATGTTACTCGAGTAGAGTTAAATGCAGTCAGCAGTGATGCAGAAGCCACAGCGGACGTGTCATTGTCACGTCGTGGTACGTGATCCCATCGTGAGCGAACGTGACCTGGATAAGATCCGCCACGCAACCTGTAAACTTTCGCCGAGAGAATAGATTTCCTTACGGCTTTTATTGCTTCTGAATGTCTCCGCGTTGTAATGAAAATACTCAAATATAGAATTAAAGTCTCTAAATAATTAATGGTGTTAACATACATATATACATATCGTCACGCCAATAAGTATTTCTTTCTAGAAGTTCTCTAACAACACGGGGCCCTGAACTGAAAAAAAAATATCTGGCAGGGAACGTGTCGGAGTGGTAGCTTAGCTACCGCGCTTCGTCCAGTGAGCGGCTGAGTTCCGGAGGCCAAACACCCAAAATATTCAAAAAATGATTGCATATTCGGATTAACTCTCGGAAACCTCCAACCTTCAGAAAACTCCTCTCACAGACCTATGACCAATCGAAAAATTTGTACAGCATTTTAATTTTTATGGGATAGGAAGGCAAACGAGCAGGCGTGTCACCTGATGGAAAGCAATCAACGCCGCCCATATACATTCGCAGTGCCATAGGCAGTGCAGAAGCGTTGCCGGCCGTTGAGGAAAGTGTCATTATGGGAGGAGGGGTTGGATCTCCGGAAGTCATTTGCTCACCGGACGAAGCGCGGTAGCTAAGCTACCACTCAGACGCCGGTTTTCTGCGGGAGAGTGGTACTCCCCCGGCGAGCCGGCCCATTCATGCTACAGACAAATAATATGCCATTATTTACAAAGTTTTCATCTGCAGCTTAGCTCTACCACTACGAACAATAAAGGCTTAGTGATCACCGTTTCCTCAATATGTCAGTAACTACCGTCAATTTATAATATATGTAGGTATTTCAATATGGCATCCAATTTAACTCTCGCATTGCCTCGACTACAAAGATCAAAGCAATTTCAAGATAATCGCTAGCACCGTCGCACCACAGAGGATATATTATGTGGCTGTCAATGGAAAATCACTTGATATGTTGGCAAAAACAATTTGATCAGATGTGAGGGTAGAATTTCAATTGGATAAACAGTATCATAGTATCAACAGCTCCGTTTCAGTAAATAAAAAATAACTAAATATACAATGATATAAATAATAATCTAGTTACAAGAGTAAGAGAAGAAAAAAAACGAATGCTTATCTTATCTCTCTTTCACTCATGGGTTTGCTGGAAGAAAACTTAATTTTGAGTTAAGCTCGACCTTGTACATCTTCTTTCCTTTTAATTCTTGTATGTCGTGTTTTATGTGTACGATAAAGTATTAAATGATATGTCATGAGGACTTCCGACGGAAGTAATAACTTAAAACTGTATTTTGAAATTTAAAACTTATTGTCATATTAAATGCTGCTATTACCAAATCATGTTGCTGACGCGACTCACAAAACTTTAACTATGAAGCGTCAAACGCAGACACATACAATCGGGTATTCAATGTGTGGGCGTGATGTGTGTACGTAGGCAGCTGCGCGCGCGTTAACTGTGTTTAAAGTATGTCTATAGCTATATTTAAAGCTATAGATATACCTTAAGCATTAGCATGTTGCTGACGCGAATCCATAGATTTTTTCCCTACTCAGAGTCGTGTAACACGGCTATAGAAGTTTTCACTTCAATAGAAAATACGAAACAGACTCAATTAGAATTCATTTGGTCTAATCGGGCCTGTTTCATATTTTCTAAATACGTATAAACGTTATATTAATGCAATCAGGCGTCATTTTGTGGAAATTCATTATTATATATATATATATATATATATATATATATATATATATATATATATATATATATATATATATATATATATATATATATATATATATATATATATATATATATAGCATGAATGATTTACAAATATAACTGTTTAAATAAATGTTGTTTTTTTTTTTGAGATTTTTTTTTGTTTGATTGAAGAGGCGTGAACAACAAACTTCATCGCAGCGTCCGTTCCTGGAAGCAATCTAGTTCACATTTGAACCTCTCATATCTCGGTGCCGAGATTCAGTGCAAGTTTGAATACATTCCATCGGAACTGAAATAGCAAAAGTTTGAACAAGAAAATATGGAAATGCAAAATCAAATTGAATTTCCACATTACTTGATTTTCTAGTACAAAGTTTGGTTTGACACCCGATTAAACTTGTCAAAGAAAATTAAATTTTGACAGCATGATTTTGAAACTTAAAAATCCCTTTAAGGTTTCCAAACGTCTTATGATAATTTCTTACACATTATCATTATCATAGTACACAATATCATTTATCGTTAATAGCTTTACACTGTCCACAGTCATAACCAAGATCTCAGCGATCGGCTTGATTCTCTAGCGCTGTGAAGGGATATCGTCGGTTATCTCTCAGCATTTTTCACCGTGTTTTACCATGGGGAATGCTCCGAGGATTTGCTTGGAATAATTCCTACCACCGAATTCCATAACCGCACAACTCGTCGTAAAGAAAAGTTTCATCCACACCATCTGGATGAGTGTCGATCCAGTACGGTGCGCTTCTCTCGAAACTTTTTTCTACGCACCACCACTCTGTGGAACCTGGTACCTTCGGCGGTTTTTCCGAATCGTATATAATAACATTAGAACCTTCAAAAAACAAGCTTACGCATACCTAAAAGGTCGGCAACGCTTCCGTGACTCCTGCGATGTCGTGGTTGTTTTATATTATGCTGCCTACGATTTGTTTGAAATTTCCATCAGGTGAAACGCCTGCTCGTTAGTCTTCCTATTCCATAAAAGAAATCATTATTATCTGCCTATGGCAGTCCTCTGCTAGACGTAGACTTCCCAAAAGGTCCATCACTTACCCCCATCTTCGCCTACACACATCCAATTTCTTTTTCAGAGTCAATCGTTATACCGCTTAACTGAGAGACAATATAAAAACACACAGTAATTAAAATCATATCAAACACCTCGTATTACGTGTGTGACTCAAACAAATTTAGACACTGATTGCTTGTGATATAAGGCTTATAACATTATCACAAATTTGACTAAGCCATGAGTTTTAAATTTGCACCCCGGTCTATAGGAAAATTTGTTTAACAAAGGAAATTTATTATTCCCCTCGAGTATTCCCCTCGGTTCCCCTGGAAGTAATTTACCACATCCCTTGTGTCTAAAATACTAAATCCGAATTTCCATTCGGCCGTATTGTCCCATTAAATAAAGGAGAAGGATGTCCTGACTTGACCGGGTTATCACCGCGTCCCCAGGTTAAGCCCGTAAGAATTCAAGCCCGAGAAACTGAATTATTAATCATTTATGCAAACAAAAGATATTTCCGTCAAGTAACTCAGTATTGACTCAACCGAAACTTAGGTCGGCGGGTCGAATGGTACGGAGATTTACTGCAAATAGTGTTTCATCGCAGCGCCCTTAGAATTTTGATAAACTGATTTGCTTAAATAACTATAACAAATTAATATTGTAAATTTTGTGATGTGATTAGACTTGCTCGGCTTGATGGTGCGACGATCTGCGCACGGCGGCTGGCAGAAACTGGATGCGTGAAGCCGAAGATCGGGATAAGTGGCGCTTCTTGGGGGAAGACTATGTCCAGCAGTGGACTGTCGCGTTACTGTTATTGATGATGATGTGATGAAATGTTTTGTATCGCCTACCGACATTTATTCCGAGTTTAGGTACCCTATTTCACATTGGCCAAGCGTGATAGGTAGAATGTCCGTTTGTCCAGTAATGAAAAGCCATCAAATATATTACATAATATAGAATACATAAATATAGAAATCGTCTCACGGTCCTACCTTTGCACTATATGGCTGCTTTTTGATTTTAAATTTAACCCACTGATCTAAACCTGACATAAACAGATGGGCGTCCAAATTTTTACGAATAAGTCCATTCACAAAGACCGTTATGGGAATAATGAGAGTGGAATCAACATGATACATGCCTAATCTCTCATGCACGAGATCAAGTTATTTTATTAGTTTTTATTTCTTCGCTTTTATGAGAATTCTCATGAAACACGTATACCCCCTATCATTGCCTCGTGTGTATTTCGATCCACTATCACAATATCAGACTTATTAATAACAACATGCCGATATTTGATACTGGATCATTCCCAGTATAATGTAGCACGACAGTTTTCACGAACTGAATTGAATTATGCATTATTATTATAATTACTTCTGTATTATTACATACTTTCGTGATACAGCTTCCTAGGTATATAACAAAATCTTTTCTAAGTACGTCTTTATCTGTCCCTTCGCGAGGTAAGTCTTTAAGTCCTTAGTCCCGAGGGAAGCGCACATCTGACTCGATAAATCTCTTAGTATGTATTTAAGCAATTACCTACAAATATTATTAACGCATATAAACGATTTTCAAAAATTACTTTCTTGTGTTTTCATAGCGAAACATAATGTAAACTTTGGGTTGAGAGGAACCCATCAAACAGAGTTATATTGGTGTTTCGGAGACTGCCAGCCGGAAGCGACTTGCCGTGGCTAGTTTGGAAGTCCCTCGACTGACTGCCAGAGTGGCTGATGTAGAGAAACCATGACAATGTGGGGCTTCTCATACACAAAACACTTGTGCGACTGTGGGAGAGGCACACAAACAATGTCACACTTGACATCCTGCTTTCTGTGCCCTGTCACCTGCACAGCCGATGACCTTGAGAGCAACGGATGATGTGGTGTGGAGTGGCCAAGTTCTGGGCCAAGCCTGTGATCGCTGATCGCTCGATTATTAAATTTGTCGGATTATTAAATTCCTTAAACACTTTGGCGATGACCGATTGGTTCAGTGGCGGGGCCCTCCGCCCGCGGAGTCAATGGTCGCGGGTTCGATCTCTGCATCGGAATAAATATGTGTATGGATACCAAATATTTATTCCGAGTCTGGTAAGCCCACCAATCCGCATTGGACAAGCGTAGTGGGTCAACGTCCGTTCCTCCAGAAATGGAGAGGCCCGTGATCAGCAGTGGTACATATATGGGCTGTTAAAAAAAGACACTTTATAGAACAGAATTTTTTGAATACCTTATGTATTCAAAAAATTCTGTTCTATAAACTGTCTTTTTTTATCCTTTGTATTGTGATTTATATTTCAACAAATTATAAATCAAAATACAAAGGATAATAATATATCAATCAATTTATAAAACATTAAAATATTTTTTTTATATATTCACGCCTATCCCCCCCCCAGGGGTTGGTAGAGACCACAGAGCCCTATCCGCTACTATTCATCGCACCGAAACGGCTCTCCATTGATGGCTTCTCGCCCTCGTGAGAATCAGGACGTGACGAGTGGCGAACCACGTCGCCATCATTTTCAATAAATTAGGTATATTAAATTCGTCTTAGTGAATCCCAGGAGTCGCAAGAGGGATGAAGGTCAGCCCCAGCAGAGGCCTGCATGCTAAGGTAAAGCACCATAGTACCCGAGGGAGACCGATCCGGGGACAGTCGGCACGCTTGCGACTAAGCTCACCCTTAGCCACGCATCCTTTGGCACGGCAGACCGTGGATTGGGGGAGAGGAAGGGAAAGGATAGAGAAGAAAGGTAAAGAAGAAAGGGCAGGAACGGAAATGTGGATTGGGGGGGTTTACCAGACTCGGAATAAATATTTATAAATCCATATATATATTTATTCCGATGCGGGAATCGAATCCCCGACCACTGACTCCGTGGGCGGAGGGCCCCGCCACTGAGCCAATCGGTCGTCCATTTAAAATATTAATTATAATTTTTTGTTTTAAGTTGATAAATCGCGACGCAAAAGCTTTGTCCCTTAGTCTTCTTAAAAGTAAAACCTGTCCAATCGTGCATTATATTGATGAAGATTTGCCGAAATTTTTATGCACATCAACAGTGATAGACGTGTGAGATTACAGGGGGCGCCGGATTAGGTAGGGTCCGGATTACCACGGGTCCAATGTATTTGAAGAGTAATGACCAAGTATAGACAAAATATAAAAGCAAATATTTTTACTGTCGACACATAACGCTCGGGATAATTTTATGAGCGTAAACATTTAATTACATGGAATGATCCACACGACCCTTGAACAATATATTGAGTTGTCCGGAAAGTTCGTGCCGATTTTCGGTAGGTAGCGCGAGAGACCTGACTGAATATATGGACAGTTAAAAGTTTTACTTAGCTAAGATCCGCGACAAGCAAAACAATAACAGAAAATTAATAATGTGTGTTTTTCCGTTGGGTTAAGTTCCAAATAAATCCACTTAACCCAACGGAAAAACACACATTATTAATTTTCTGTTATCGTTTTGCTTGTCGCGGATCTTAGCTAAGTAAAACTTTTAACTGTCCATATAGTGATGGATTTCCGCAAAGTAACGCCTGACTCCATTAATAACCTGACTGAATATATCACAATTATTGAAAACAAATCATATCTGTACATATTCTAAAATAGATAGCTTCAGTCATATATGAAAAAAAGTTTGGTTACGATTCGTTAATTTTTATCAGTTTTGTACGCTTTAGAATATGGTGGCAAATGAAGTACATTATAGGCATTTAATGCTTTTCATTTTCCGAAAGGCCAAAAATGCAACACAAGCGGCAAATAAGATATGTGCTGTTTATGGCGAGGAAGATGTAGCCGAAAGAACTGTGCGAAAGTGGTTTGCTCGACCTGGAAGATCAAGAACGCCCAGGTGGGCCGTCCAACACAGGCGAAGATATAATTAGAACAGAAATCGAGTACAACCCACGCTCGACATTACGTCAATTAGCAGAATGGTACCTATACAATTTAATAAATGTATATCAAAATTTAAATGAGCTGCGTTTTAATTGTCCTAAAATATCGGCACGAACTTTCCGGACAGCCTATTAATAACATATTTATTTCGGTGTATCCCTATTTTGTCCCACAAAAAGGTTATGTGTAGAAAATAGTTGACTAAAACAAGAATAGATTTAGTTCTGGATATTTAACACATAAGTAATGCTATATATAAACTTTTGACAAACAGACAGACTGATACATTTATTTCATTCTGCAGTAGTATCCTAACACATTACATATTAATATACAGTATTCACTAATTACACAGAACATTTTAAATTATAATACATACACGTAAAGTACCTATACATGTATGGTTTATATATTCCGAGTCTGGTGACCCCGCCAATCCGCATTGGACAACCGTGGTGGGTTAACGTTCGTTCCTCCAGAAATATAGAGGCCCGTGGTCAGCAGTGGGACATATATTGGCTATGAAACAAAAGTATTTATACACACACATATATATACATATACCGCAGACTGAAAATATACAATGTCCCAGTCAAAACTTCCACTCATTGAGCAGAGAAATTGAATTTCTGGCATCGCTCGAAATATATATATTTGTTAAAATTAAACCACGATGGCTTACAATGCAATTTAGGACTGATTGTGGAGCATATAATCAATTGACACGTCGTCTTATTTAATTTGTGACTCATTTTATTTGTGATAAGTATACGACTCCGAAAACCCTCTTTGAGACAAGTTGACAACTTAACCAATTTATATCTATGTTACACTTTCAAGGAACATGACTTTCCTATTAGACATAAAATGTTTACTTAGTAAATAAACTCAGTAGCAAATAAATAATGGTGGCGACTTTTATTTTATTCTTTATCCAGGGAATAATATTTTATCAGACTTTCGGTCGACCCACACATTTCGTGTAGAAAGCAATTAGTTATTTTTTGTATTGATTGGTTTTTATTTGCGAATTGGATACATAAAGCCTTCTATTAAGAAATCTCCAAATAAAAACTTGATCGTCTAAATGCGTCCTATAAAACTATTTTTCGATAAGATTGGAGAAGAATTTGTTTGTCTTTGCGACAATTAAACTTAGACAAATGAAAATTTTTGTGTTTTAAATAAATTTCACCTTAGACCAGAGACCAATTTTGTAATTTATAATCACTGAGTTTGACGGACGTGCTTTTTACATATAAAGGCTGTCCATAAGCACAGTTTTTCAACCTTGACAACTACATTTATACAAGTATTATTGGACCTATAAATCAAATATATGTTCCAATATTCGTAGTTTAAACGTAGTACGACCACTTGGGGCCCTCCGTCCGCGAAGTCAATGGTCGTGGGTTTATTCCCGTATCGGAATAAATATATGTATAGATTATACAAATATTTATTCCGAGTCTGGTAACCCCATTAATCCGCATTGGACGTCCGTGCCTCCAAAAATGGAGAGGCCCGTGCTCAGGAGTGGAACATATATGGGCTATTAAAAAAAAAAACGTTGTACTTAAGGTTGAAAACCTTATGCCACCGTAGTAATAAATAAGCACCAAGGTCCATTAACTTTTGTAGAACACCTTTATTGTAATTTTATTCAGTACATTAGCATCGCGCTTGCAGAATGCATACGTACGAATGTGAAGATTAGTCATTTCTCTCTGGTGCAGTAACCTGCAGAACTCGGAGAGAATTGTAAATGTATTAAAAGAATTACTGAAACTATGATATTATTTTTTTAATAGGCATACGAGCATGCGGGTCACCTGGTGATAAGAGATCACTGCCGCCCATAAATATCCGCCGGCCTTTAATCAACATATACGCTCTTTTTTTGAATACCCCCTTGTGATTATCACGATGAAACAGCTGGTAAACTGTTTCACATTTCCACAGCTTGCGGCTGACAACTGCGACTAACATATGCCTCCTGCGAAAAAGGCTTCCCCCAAGAAGCGCCACTCAGCCCGATCTTCGGCTTCACGCATCCAGTTTTTGCCAGCGGCCCTGCGCAGATCGTCGCATCATCTAGCCGGGGGACGTCCCACATTACGTTTACCGAGACGCGGTCTCCACTCCAGCACTGGTCTGCTTCTTTGCCAATTTAGTTTGCTAATTCGAGAAGCTATGTCGGTGACTTTAGTTCTCCGGCGGATTTGTTCATTCCGAATCATATCTACCAGGGAAACACCGAGCAGAGCTCTCTCCATAGCACTCTAAATAACTTAGAGCTTGTGAAGCAGACGAACTGTCAGCGTCCAATATTACTGCTTGAGATCATTAAATATGGGGATATAAAACAACATATAACCGTAATGATATAATTTTCATACTAAACATTTAAGTAGATTATATCATCGGACACGTTTTGAATATAAATTAAGATGACGGAGATGCTGCAGGATGAATAAATGATGAGATGAATAATCCGCAACATAAACCATTCACCGGCTTCACGATAAGATGGTGAATTAGACGTTTTTGGAGAAGTGCCAATCGGACTCGAGGACCCTTTCTCGAGTGAGACTAATGAAATTACTTTTAGTATTCTTTAGGATTTATTTTATGAATTCTAAAGAAATCCAATTGGATTAAAAACAAAGGCTGTATAGAGTACGTGTTTATATATATGTAGTATATATATATATATATATATATATATATATATATATATATATATATATATATATATATATATATATATATATATATATATATATATATATATATATATATATATATATATATATATATATATATATATATATATCGCCCGGGGAAGTATCACATTCCCGCAGAAAACCGGCATTTGAGTGGTACCTTGGCTACCGCGCTTCGTCCGATGGGCGGTTGACATCAGGTGACACGTCTGCTCGTTTGTCTTCCTATCCCATAAAAGAAATGGTTAAATCACCATCTTTCGAATGCGACATCTTTATGTTGTGTCTCATAGTCGCTTCTTATACCCAAAGATTTTATTTTTACCCCGATGTCGCATTGAACAAAATAGCTCAATTGTCTTTGTAAATAAACAAAATTAAAATTCTTAAAGATTTTAACATTTATTTTTTACAACAGAACAAATTTATACAATTCGACGTGTACTCACGTTTCATTCAGTACAAAATTATGAATACAGAAATTATAAATATTTATCTAATTACTCAATATACAAAAATACATGCTCGCGTATGCCACTCGACTAAATGAATGAAAGGTATTATTCAATATTTATTTTTTAAATTATAACTTATAAAATTACAAACGAATGAAGGTTTTTATTAAAAATGCTCTAGAAGTTATATACAATATTAGATAAAAAAATTCTTTTATATTGAAAACAATATCAACAATAAATATAAATTGCTTAATATCTATACGTAGCTATCTATACGTGTCTTAATATATTAAATTACATGGATGAATAATTAAAAAAAATTGTAATTTACTTAAACAATATTATGGTAATATAAGTGTCCACAATACATCAAGTTATTCAAAAACCTTCTGCTGCATCTACAATGCTGCAGTATTCATTTTGGACTTTTCCCGCCAACTTGCATCAGTGACGTTGTGTTTTTATTTCATTTTCATAATCTTATATTATTTATTATCAGTTATATTATTTTATTGTGGTGGCGTATTGTACAATATAGTTCGATTAAGACGTATAAGTGCAATAATATGAAATAAATGCGTGTATCGTAACTTTTTAAGTTGACTGAAAAATGTCCGTAGAAGGTTTTGGTAGAATAGCCGCCATTTTATCAAGACGTAACGTGACAAGCCGACTAGTTACATTTCAAAAGATTTGATATTATTACATCAAAAAAAAAAGAAAAGTGTTTAATTTGTAATAAATAAATAATAAAATTGACAATTTTAGCCAAATACTACGTAAATGAGAAACTTTTCATTTTATACAATAATTGAATCAAGTATAAAACGTAAGTGTTGTAAGAATTCATCAATTTTATTGTAAAAATATATTAAGCGATTATTTATCGCTTCTGAGATAGAGCATAACTTGATTAGAGGACCATTATGTTGGTAATTAAGAAAGAAATAATATGAACCGTTTAGACTTTTAAGAAATGCGTCTAAATTGCAATTATATGAAAAAAAGGTAATATTTCACAGTACAAGTTTGCTATGAATCTTTTGAAAGGTGCTATTAAATCTTGATAAATGAGTGAAATTAGCCTTCGGCCAGACGTATTATGGACTCTTAGAAATTAAATTCGGTTTTAATTAATAGTAACTTGCATTAGTTTATATTGTTTAATGTTGTAACACTTGATATGAGTAGTCTATGCAAACTTATTTACAGCAAACACCTTAAAATATCACTCATTAGCTCACAGCTAATGTAATTACAATATAACGAGAAAGTCTACAATTGTAATCAATATAAAAAAAAACATCTTAAATTATTATGCCACCTTTACTCTACAGCGTGTAGTATGGTCCAAAATCGAAATCTATAGCAGTCGTTGTCGATCGAAAATTATTTTATTTCATACAGTATATATAACAGCTTAGTGAATAAGTTAAAAACCCTCCAAAGATGGACAGTCAAA
This sequence comes from Baronia brevicornis, assembly GCA_031353405.1. Classification (NCBI taxonomy): domain Eukaryota; kingdom Metazoa; phylum Arthropoda; class Insecta; order Lepidoptera; family Papilionidae; genus Baronia; species Baronia brevicornis. The sequence goes on from JASFAT010002298.1 coordinate 19,868, forward strand.
CTTACTTTGCTAGGATGCGCGAAAATAAATCAAAAAAGTAATATTGTGTTAAAATAATTCCCTATACACTTCGCAACCGCAATCATTATGACGTGTGTCCACAAAGTTAAGTCCGAATCCATCAAAAGCCAATAAAAAACATTAAATATAGAGAAAATATTGTAAAATGGAGAATTTAGATATTTTCTGCATTTATCTTCTCCCGGTATGTTAGGTGTGCAATATTTTACAAAATCGCACATAAAAGAAGACAGTTGTGTACAGCGACACGTCCGTCAGTCGGGAGAGCCGCCACGAGTGTCATCTATTGAATGTTATTAGAAGTAAAAAGTAAGAAAAAGAATTTTTCATTTTTCAAGATGTTCTTTTATGATTATTAATGGAGTCAGGCGTTACTTTGCGGAAATCCATCACTATGTGGACACTCAAAAGTCACTTTTCGCTTGTCTTCCGTAGAGTCTACTATACTTGAAGATGCCTCGTGTTGGGGCGAAACACGTGTCGTGTACAAGATGGAAAAGTGATAGTGTGTGTTTGGTGTTGTGTATAGTGGTTGGTGGGTGGAGAATTGATGGCCGATTTTCGGTAAGTTTTTGGTTTAAGTTCCAAATAAATCCACTTAACCCAATGGAAAAACACACATTATTAATTTTCTGTTATTGTTTCGCTTGTCGCGGATTTTAGCTAAGTAAAACTTTTGACTGTCCATATATGTTCTTTTATGTTTTCCTTAAATCATCTTCCTATGTATCGTTTAATGTTATACCAAAGCCTGTAGTAGATACATATTTACAATAATAATGCAAACAATAAACACTGAAAGGTAACTCGACAACGTGAACTTATTAATAGTTTTGAATAGTTCGCGACTTACGTACAATTATTCGAATTCAACACACAAGCAACATTCACAGTTCGTTATCGTGACTTGACGTTCGTGTCTGTAGGGCAGGATTCATTTTTAAAACGTCTCTAGTGCAGTCACGCTAGCACAATGACGACGAGAAGCCAACTCAGGCCTGGAGTGCAGGGCGCGGGGGAGCCGGCCGCGCCGTGAAGGGCGGGCCAGTGCTCACCCCAAGGCGCTTCGCCATGGCCGCCTGCCTCCGGTCACATCGTTGTGATCATCTCTGTCGTAACATGGGTTTGATATCAACCAATTCTATTTGCCAAAAAGATGCCATTGAGTGCAGTACAAATATTTAGATGTAAAATAATCAAATAACAATTAGTTAAGTATTAATAGGGAACACTAATAATTAATGTCACAAGAAACAATTAATGTCAAAATTATTACGCGGTGCCAATGGTCGCGGGTTCGATCCCCGCATTGAAATAAATATATGTATGAATTACAAATATTTATTCTAAATATTAAAATACTATATATTTACATAAATATCTCTAGAAGCTAGGCATTTCTTTCTACAGCTGTGCCCACCGCTGGGCACGGACCTCCACAATTCTGGAGAATTTAAGCCTGTCATGGTTACACCAAAGCAGATTGGTGGGATACCCTGACTCGGAATACAGTCATATATTAATCCCGATCCAGGAATTGAATTCGCGAGCATTGATCCAGGAGATAGTAGCTTCGCCAATTAGATCTTTATAACTGCTAGGCATCAAGTATAATGAATGGACCGATAATATGCCATTTTTGACAAAGTATTCGACAACATAAGATACATAGATAGGTACACGTGCAAAGTATTAAAACGGTTTGAAATAAAGTTCTAACCCAAATTCTGCATTTGATGCTGGCTTAGAACAACATAGACGTTTTCTGATTCAGGGTCTGCCATCACCCCTCGGTGCAAGTGCTCCAGATGACTTTCTGCGTCATCTAAACAGAGATGAAGAGGCTGTTTAGGATCTTTTACAATATTTGTGCTGTAAAATCAATTAATTTATCTGTATACGTTTACTATTCGATATAATTTTTTCTCTTGATATTTTTCACTCAATTTTTAAATTATTTAAAAAAAGCTTTTTAACTTATTAAACTCACACACACACCCATACACACAGAGAGACAGACACACACACACACACACTCGTGCACACATTACATCATTCATTCATTCATTCATTCATTCATTCATTCATTCATATAATATCGCAAACATGAAACGTCTGCTCCAGGTTAATAATATTCAAGTGTTATTTTCATTAAATGTATATAATATTAGACTTGTATATATAATGTAAAGCCTTCATTGATAGTACAACATGTAAATCATTTTGTTTATATGTCTTATTTTGTAAATAAATAAAATAAAATAAAAATAAATGAGATACAAACTTTTTACAAATGCAAAAATGGTATGCTTTTTTTTAAATACAAATATGAAAAAGATATTTCGTGTATACTCGTACTCACATGGTAACACCGCGACGGTTGGAGGTGGAGGGGTTGTCGTTGTTGTTGTAGTTGTTGTTGTTGTAGTTGTCGTCGTTGTTGTTGTTGTAGTTAGCACTAGTAATGAAGAACAAATTGATGTTTCAAAAAATAAGTGTAACATAGATATTAATGAAACAAATAAATTTAAACTATTATTTATACGAGAACTTGAAACTCTAGCGGTTACAGAATGAAGGGATAGAGCGACGAATAGACTGGACTGGAGAATGTTCTGGTCCAAGGCCAACAACTGCTGTAGCGTCTTTGATGATGATATCATTTTGTTCAGGTGAGAAAGAAGAGCGACAAGAGAACAGGGCATCCAATTTGCTTATTTAATGTACTTACAACTTGCCGCCTTCAGAGTAAATGGTCGCGGGATCAACGCATTCCTAATAGTATAGTCCATGTGGAAAATGGTAACACCAAAAACACAACACATTTCATTAATTTGCGGACGTGGTGTATATGAAAGTACAGTAAGGCCATTAATGGAGTCAGGCGTTACTTTGCGGAAATCCATCACTATGTGGACAGTCGAAAGTTTTACTTAGCTAAGATCCGCGACAAGCAAAACAATAACAGAAAATTAATAATGTGTGTTTTTCCGTTGGGTTTAGTGGATTTGTTTGGAACTTAAACCAAAAACTTACCGAAAATCGGCCATCAATTCGGTTGTCTTCCGTAGAGTCTACTATACCTGAAGATGCCTCGTGTTGGGGCGAAACACGTGTCGTTTACAAGATGGAAAAGTGGTAATGTGTGTTTGGTGTTGTGTATAGTGGTTGGTGGGTGGAGAGTTGATGGCCGATTTTCGGTAAGTTTTTGGTTTAAGTTCCAAATAAATCCACTAAACCCAACGGAAAAACACACATTATTAATTTTCTGTTATTGTTTTGCTTGTCGCGGATCTTAGCTAAGTAAGACTTTTGACCGTCCATTTACAGTAAGGTCAATAAAAACGTATTTTATATAAAAACCCTCATATTTTTGGCACCGCATGGAATATTTTTCTTTGTGTATTTTTAATAGAACGCCTGATAGCCTTATGGTGCTCCAGCATTGTCCATTCTTTTTGGGACATCTGTATATATAGGACTAAAACGAGCGTTACTTTTTTTAAAGAAACTATCAATGTTTTCAAGAGTACTAGAATAGAATTATTTTAACTAACCTAGCAATGCTTGTATATGGCTATGGTTCATATGAATAATCCAATGGAGGATACTAAATCACGACGTCAGATATTTACCAAGTGAGTTCTTGTTTCTAAACTAAGTACATTAAACTTACTATGTAAAAATAACTCGGTATACTCCCGACCCAGGCTGTTCTCCACGTGACATCTGTACGCACCAGCGTCGTCTCTTGATATTTCCTCGATCACCAAACATATGGTATACGTGTAGCCTTTCAATGACTTACTAATTCTGTGTTTCGTTCCTGCAAAATAATCAAAGTGGCGAATATTGTCTTTTATTTTTAGTTATTATTGGGAGTGTAATTAAAAAAAGACGACCAATTGGCTCAGTGGCGGGCCCTCCGCCTGAGGAATCTATGGTAGCGAATTCGATCCCGGCATCTGAATAAATATATGTATTACTATGACCATCATCTCTTGCGGCTCGTGGTATTCACTATGACGAATTTTGCCCTACGAGCCGCAAGCGAATGTGGTAATATAATATTGGATATGTACATAATCGATATATTATCACGCCTGTTTTCCGTAGGGGTAGACAGAGACTACAGATATCCATCCGCCACGAACCCGGCACATCTCCCTTGCTTCCTCCACACTCATCCATCTTTCATCCATCCTTCCTCTCACATTCATCGTAGCGAAACGGCTCTTCGTAAATCTTTTTTCGCCCTCATAAAAATCAGGACGCGGCGGGTGGCGAACCACGTCGCAAAATCATTTTTTAACAAATTAGATTTATTAAAATTCGTCATAGTGAATCTCACGAGCTGCAAGGGAGGATGGAGGTCAGCTCCAACTGAACCCCGCATGATGCTTTATATAATCGATCTATGGCTTATTCTGTATAATTGTGCAAAAGAAATTGACTTGACTAGTTCATTTATATAGACACGGCAAAATGAATAGAGAATGAGTTGGCTGTTCTGAAATTTGAATCAATCACGAGAATTGCAAGGGCTGCTCTTGGCGAAGACCTTGGAAGTCTGCCAACGACTATCTTAGTTGAAAATAATGGTAGTCTTGGCGGCTGCCTTTAGCGAATGTAATTTATTATCAGGCGACTGAAGTAGAGAAACTGGTATGTTGTTGAACTTATACCTAACGTGAATATTCAGAACAAGTTGAAATCAAGTCGTTTATTTTTCACTTAAAAGAAAAAATGGGATAAATATATCAGATAATTATTAATGGAGTCAGGCGTTACTTTGCGGAAATCCATCACTATGTGGACAGTCAAAAGTTTTACTTAGCTAAGATCCGCGACAAGCAAAACAATAACAGAACATTAATAATGTATTAATAATGTATAATGAACTCTACTTTTCGGTTGTCTTCGGTAGAGTCTACTATACCTGAAAATGCCTCGTGTTGGGGTGAAACACATGCCGTTTACAAGATGGAAAAGTGGTAGTGTGTGTTTGGTGGTTGGTGGGTGGAGAATTGATGGCCGATTTTCGGTAAGTTTTTAGTTTAAGTTCCAAATAAACCTACTTCATCCAGCAGAAAAACACACATTATTAATGTTCTGTTATTGTTTTGCTTGTCGCGGATCTTAGCCAAATAAAACTTTTGACTGTCCACATATCAGATAATGTTTGAGCTTCTTCTTTTTATGTCAGAGGTTCCTATATTTGATCAGCAGAGTAACTCGCCACTGCATTAAGAAGAAAAACTCGGTGTTGCAATGTCTATGATTGTTTTCTATCAATCGACCGTTTTCTCGTTTATCTTCCAAATTTGCCATAAAAACAGTGCCATAAAAACCTGGAAGTATTTCATGAAAAACTTGAATAATAAAATTAATTTCGTTTTAACTTACCATCCATTAGTCTCTGTTCTCCATTCAAAGTCCAGTAAATCTGTGGCGGTGGGTACGCATCAGCGAAGCATTGTAAACTTACTGTACTACCGGATAGGGCTCTTATTGCAACACGCTCCGTCCACACTTTGGGAGAAACTGCAAAAAAATATTTAAAATAAAATCCGCTAAGACAATGAATCCTACGAGCCGCAAGGGAAGATGAAGGTCAGCCCCAGCAGAGCCCCGCAAGTTGAAGTAAGCTACTAGTACCCGGGAGAGCCCGATCGCGGGACGGTCGGCACGATTGCGACTAAGCTCGCGTCTGGGCAAGCATCCATTGGCACTGCAGACCGTGGACCGTGAGGGGAAGGGAAGTAGCTTGCTGAGAACCGTAATAATATGTTTACGAAATATTAGAGTTCTGAATTCGTTTCCAAGATCCATAACGTAAAAATGATATTTATGAAAAAAAATTAAAATTTAAAAAATATATAAAACATATTATGTTGTCTTAACTGCCAACATCAAATGTTCGTGATACATTTAGACTTCATACTTAAGTACATTTGGGTCAAAATAATGTACAAATAAGGTCTTCTCATTATTATAAAGTACTAGATAGCCCGGTGAACTTCCTACCTACAATTTATATTCCCCTGTATTTATCTTCTCCTCGTGTGTCAGTTAGGTATGCAATTGTTTTCAAAATCGCACAAAAGAAACGACATTTTTGTATAACAACACATCTGTTAGACGATAAAATCTATGTATTAAAATTAAAAGAGGAATAATAATTTTGCATTTTTCTAGCTGTTATTTTATGTTTTCCCTATATTTTTTGTAAGTAAACCTTGCCCGTATTATGGCAAAGAAAATAAAAAAATATTTAAATCGGTCAAGCCGTTTTTGAGTTTTAGCGAGACTAACAAAATAGTTTTATATATATATATATATATATATATATATATATATATATATATATATATATTTATATATATATAATATATATATATATATATATATATATATATATATATATATATATATATATATATATATATATTGTTTATTTGTTCGAATAACAAAACCATTTTTATTTATATACTGTCAAGTCTAACAAAGCAACACTTTTACAATTCACTGCCTATGATTGGGTTAATGTTATAAACGGGTTCTAGCCAAATACAGAATTAAATGACTAAATTAAGGATAGCCAATTAGATAAGAAATGCGATTTTGCAAGGCTCAAAGGCTGCGATGGGCAGGACATGTCGAGCGAATGGCTGATTGTAGACCGTCTACAGTCATTACAAACTAGACACCCCAGCTGAAGAGACCACGCGGTGGATCCAGGAAGCGTTAGAAGGAATGCATCCAGGAAGACATGATTCTCCCAAGGATAAAAAACAAAAGAAAAAATTGAAAGCACGTTGTCCTAAACAGAGATGGCTGGAGAGACATTGTGGAGAAGGCCAAGATCGACATCGAGATGTAACGCTAAAGAATGAAGAAGAAGTTAGAGAAGAAATTCGCTGACCATTCAATTTTTATATTTTACAGAGCAGCACTACAAAGGAACCTAATCCTCTGTTAGCAAACACCGAGTTACTTCTGTGCCTGAGTTATGTGTTAAAATTGTTTTCTTGTCTTCCAAAAACGTATAATTAACTCACATAAAACATTTATCTGAAGCCGCTTGCTCACTGACGGGGGTACTCCGTTGGTCGCGATGCAAAGATAAGCACCGAACGACTCGCGTTGGATACTTGTGAAGTTCAACCAGGACCCGCTCCATTTCGATACTGCAACAAATACTTTATATCATGTACCTACCTGACTCTTTTATTTCACTAGAGTAAAGAACACAAAAACATAGTGTATTCCCCTTAATAGAGATTATAAGAAAATCCCACAGTGCGGGTTTTTTTAAAATCTTTATTAAATGATTTAGAAGTGCTAGAGCCACGCTGCAGACAAATACTTTGTTAAGAATGGCATATTATTTATTTGCAGCACGAATGGACCGGCCCGCCCGGGGAAGTAACACACTCCCGCAGAAAACTGGCGTCTGAGTGGTAGCTCAGCTACTGCCCTTCGTCCGGTGAGCGGTCGATTTACGGAAGCGCTATCCCCTCCCCTACCCCACTAGAACTACTACACCTCGCGAAGGAGGAGGAGAGTTGTGCTGAATTGGCTGCCAACCTTCGCCAAGTGGAGAGGCACTCTTAGAAGAAGAAAATTTTATGCCGGATAAGTTCGCATGAAAATTTTAAAATGAAAAGGTAGAGGGTAAATGTTATGAAAACGTTATAAATAACTTCACATTATTTTGAGTTAAATCAAATTACGTCACAAATTTGTTCGCAAAGAACAATAAACAATGAGAACATAAGAACAATGTATAGCGTAGTTTATAGCACACGTACACACTTTATTGTTCTACTTAATTTCAACTCGCCTGCTTAATTACCAAGGAACAAGTATTACAGAGAGTTTGCTGAGCGCGTAGGAGAAAAACGATGTCTTTTTTTAAAATGTACATTCCTTTTTAAAAATATCCCTTGCAATCTATCTTATTTTAAAATTGCCTTAGAAAACGTTGATCTAATTAGAATCAGAAAGATTCAGAACGCTTTAACAACACTTAAACAAAGACTGGCTTAAGTGTAACTACAATTAAATATTGGTATTTTAACTAAACTTGTAAATTAGATTATTAATGGAGTCAGGCGTTACTTTGCGGAAATCCATCACTATGTGGACAGTCAAAAGTTTTACTTAGCTAAGATCCGCGACAAGCAAAACAATAACAGAAAATTAATAATGTGTGTTTTGCCGTTGGGTTTAGTGGATTTATTTGGAACTTAAACCACAAACTTACGGAAAATCGGCCATCAACTCTCCACCCACCAACCACTATACACAGCACCAAATACACATTATCAAACTTTTCCATCTTGTAAACGACACGTGTTTCGCCCCAACACGAGGCATCTTCAGGTATAGTAGACTCTACGGACTTACTTTTCGGTTGTCTTCCGTAGAGTCTACTCAAAGAACACGTCAAATTTCGCATAAATACCAGTCTGGCACTATGGCTAATTATTTGTGTTCTATTTAATTAGTGGTCCGAGCTCGAAGAGTCCGAGTCATTGATCTTACTACTCCTTTTTATGAGATATGAAGGCAAACGAGCAAGCTTATCACTTGATAGAAAGCTACTTACTACTAACTTTAGCTACTTACTTTTAACTTTCTATTATTATAGAAATAGGAAAATAAACAATGGGCGACGTTGTTTAAATGCCATGAGGTAACTCATTTGCTCATTTGCCTGTGTTTACCATAAAAAAATATTTCAAAATTTCAACTAAAATATTGTCAGCATATTAAACAAACTGAAAGTAAAGCAGCAAATTCACAATAAAACATTTTTACGCGCAATCAAAATTATTATTTTCTCCTGTCCACAGAGTAAAGTTTCCTTTTAGAATTTCGTTTGCAAACTGCAAATTACTTAGCTCGTGTTCTTTGTGAACTAAAGCAACTTTTGGAATTGGAAGTGCTTCGTGCTGCAAAAACTACTCACTTCTGGTATTTCTCTTCTGTGAAATGAAATAAAATACTTAATTGTTAGCATTATTATTATAAGATACTAATTCTACAGTTTCTTTTATATTTGCATCACTCAATATTATATTCATTTCATATTCTACGTTTTAGTCATATCCTGTTACATCCATATGTACATACATACATAACGTCGCGCCTGTTTCTCGTAGGGGTAGTCAGAGACCACAGATCTCCATCTGCTACGATCTCGGCATACTTTACTTCTTCCTCACATCATCATTCTCTTCATGCAAGCTCATCGGTTACTTTTGATCTGGCCTTTCTTAAAAACTTCGGCAATTTGGTGAAGGTATATTTTCCTTGGTCTTCCCCTATCGAAACTTCTATCCACATCCGCAATGTAAATTTCTTTTGCCAGTCATCTTTCATCTATCCCATCTATCTGCATAAACCGTATAAGCTCAACTTTTATCACGACACCATCTTTTACTCCACATCGTTCTCTTATATCTTTTTTCCTTATTCTATCATTCTAAGTTACCCCACGTATACTTCTTAATGCTCTCATTTCCATCGCATTCAGTCTGCTTTCATGATTCTTCTGCCAACACTAATAAGACTTTTGTCTAACAATAAAGCCAATTACTGTTTTCTCATAAGAATTAATGATTCTATAAGAAAAAAACTATCAAAAACTGAGATAGAGGCTGATAAAAGACAAAGACGCTATATGCAGAGACCTTAGAAGTAACGAGATTGATTGCCTTTGAGAAGATTTGAAAATAACACGTAAATGTCATGATAAAAGACAAGAACAAAAGATTGTGTACTGGAAATGATAACTCTATGGGATTAATCTGTCATAGAATAGAGGACATTCTATCGTGGATCGTCTATAATAGACGTGCAAGCCAAAGTATGTAATTTTACACAATTTCAGAGTAATAAAACCATTTATTTTCCATCATTAACGAAAAGTAATAAGAAATATACAAACAAACAGATGAACAAGACGAGAAAATATTCGGAATTGCGATACTTCTTAGTAATATCCTTACCTAGTGTTTTGTTATTGAGAGAAAACTGCTTCGAGTCCTCTCTCCTCCATGTGATAGTGGGTGTAGGGGTACCGGAAGCCGCACACCGCAGCGAAGCGTTCTCTCCTTCTTTTATTAGAATTTCACTACTGCTACTGTCATCGTCTATATCCGGTGGAACTGGTGAAATAAAATTAATCATATTATATGCGCGTGTATAAAGCCGTGAAACACAATCAGTCAAGTCTCATATTTATATAAATTTGCTTCATCTACATTACAATTCTGTGTTGATGTCAGTTGGCCAATGTTGAGGTTCTCCGACAAGTCAAGCAAAAACGTGAACTTTAGCAGACCGTCAAAGGAAGAAAAGTTGCTTATCTGGGTCATATCATGAGACATATAGGTAAAAGTTGCTGCAACTCATCATGATGGGAAAAATCGCGGGCAGAAGACAAGTTAGTCAGTTTTGGCTACTTAATATCAAGAAGTGGACCGAGATAGCGAGTGCTCCAGAACTGCTGCACCTCGCGAAAAAGAAGGAAAGTGGTGCTGAATTGGCTACCAACCTTCGCCAGTTGGAGAGGCACTCTTAGAAGTAGAACCTCAAAAAATAAATCTCAAGATTATTTTTATTCGTCTTTATATTATTTCTGTTTTATCTATTTAACTATATTGTATTTCATTACTTATATTATAAGTAAAAATAAAGCCTTGCTCAGCGTAAATATCAAGATTTATAGTCCGGGCGATATAAACCGTTTAATATATACATATACATAATATATACATATACATATATACTTAAAAATGCCAAAGAAACGCTTTTGTTTTTGACGTCATTTATCCTTGTCACAAATATTTGGCCTCCTTGTGATGCCCATTTCCAGTATAACGGCAATAAATCCTCTCACTTCTAGGATGGTGACTGGCTTCTACAATTGTTAACGAGATTTTGGCACGAGATTGAAGTTCCAAATTTGGATGATTTTGCAAAAACTGTGCGGCGCTATCGCGCTCGTGTCAAATTTAGTTAAAGTGACCATGAGTGGGATAGCGACTGTAACTTCTTTTTGTGCCTTATAAATAAACGACTGCGTTCGAAATTATCTGAAGTTAGACCAACGAATTCTTTGACTTACAGTAAATATGCAAATGTATTTAATGTTTTGTGTGAGATGTATTTAAAAAGCCATATTGTAAGAGACTAATTAGGTCTCGTATAAACTACGGTAAAGGTCCATTAAGAGGTCTTATAGATCACAAACGATCCTGAGAGTTGTATAAATGTGACAAAGCAGTTAAAGTTTGATATTTGGTTAAAAGCATTTATGATGCTATTATGCTAAGTCATTTAACTGTATTTCAACCTGTTTAAATCAAAATTAATAGATTATACAAGACAGCCGTGCTATTCATATAAATTATACCCACAACCCAAAAACGTTACTATAGTATTAAAGTATGGAATACGGACAGACACTTTGTTCCTTTCATCACAAGTTTGTACAAGTCTCTTTAATTAGGCCATTGATCCCGTATTACAAGGTTGACTGAAATGTCTCCATGGGATAAGTTCTTTTGAGTCTTTTTTAATTTTCCTGTTCCTTTGTCATTTCTTTATGTGGACTAAGTTCAAAGATGTTGTTATATACTCAAGTATGTCTTTTTTAAAAAAAATATTTTTGGTACTTATATTAGCAGATGTTTTTTAGGTCCTAGGTCTTAACTGCCGTAACTGCTTGTAACTGCCGATGTCTCTATAATATTTATGTACTAGACTTCTAAAAATATTCAATCGCTAAAAAACCGATTTGAATATTTTTTATAGTTATTTCGCTCTGATAAATACATACATAGATATTGCTTGAAGATTTTAATATTCTTTTTCTTCCTTTTACTTGCAATTATTTTCAATAGATGGCTTTATCGTCTAACAGACGTGTTGTTGTACAAAACTGTCGTTTCTTTTGTTGCGATTTTGAAAACTATTGCATACCTAAGTACTAACATACCAGGTAAAGATAAATACAGGGGAACATAAATAGTGGGTCATCTAGTAGAATATAAAAATTTTAACAACATAATAATTAGATGTAAACTAAGTAAATAGTATGTGTATAGTGTAGTGCTTGTTTGTGTGCGTTTCTGTGAATGTGTGTGTCTTATAATATAATCAGTAAAAATTATTTTGGAACCATTAATTGGTTTTTGGTTCCAATGCGAAAACATTGTTCTGCATAAAACTTATTGAAAAACAATATATTTAGTTTACTAATTAACTATATTATAAATGAAGGACCTAAAATATTTAAGAAATAACTTATTAATAAAGAAATAACTACAAGGAAATATTATTAAAAAAAATAATATTTTGTGGTTGGGTGCTGACCGACAACCTGGAGCTGGTGCGTTTGACTCATCATGGGTTCGGTGTTCACTTGGCACATGTAATACCCTCCGTCTGAAGGCCCCACGTCACGCAGACTTAGCGTCCAAGCGCCATCACCGTGACTGATGCTGATTCTGTGGTTCTTCGTTATTATGTGGCCGGCGATTGTGAGAATCGTCTGCGTGTCCACTCGAAGCCACGCCACCTGGTGTACAAAGCGAATTAATTAAATACGACAATTGTTAGATTAATAATTTTAGTACGCTCAACCAATACTAGATGGCGCTAGTTGTTTCTTAAAACGCACAAGCTTTTTTAGCCAATGGAAAAAATTAATAAGGCGATCGAATTGCGTTGGTAAACCGTAGAGATTCTCTAGATGAATGATACTCCGTCACTCTTGAAACTATTTTCTTAAGATGGCGAATGTTGGAGTACTTAGACTAGCTCTAGATTATTTTTTGATTACCCACATGATGGACAGATTTCATCAAAGTTTCTATTAAGTGTTACATTTTCGACTGTACATGCAGTGCCATAGACAGAAAGAGATAGAGAAGACTCGCTGACTCGTCAGGAGTATACGACTGAGAAGGTGATTAGCTCTGTTATATAAACTAACCGTATCACTTCTTGTCTTCCGTTGCAATTGTATTATATCCCCATCATTCTGTTTAAATCAATTTTTCTTTTTTCCCTATCCTTGTCCCTTCTTCTGCGCCAATCCACCGTCTGCCGTGCCCATGGATGCATGGCTAGGGGCAAGTTTACTCGCAAGCGTGCCGACTGTCCCGGGATCGGTTTCCCCCGGGTACTATAATGCCTTACCACAGCACGCGCGGCTCTGCTGGATCTGACCTCCATCCTAACCTAAAGTCGGAAGGAAATGGTAGAAGAGAAGTGGAAGTAAAGTGAAACTAGTGGCCGATTTCACTTTTCCCATCCCCGAACGGCAGCTCGTAACAATATTTTTGTAATTATCACCATCATCATCATGCGAAAGTCCACTGCTGGATATAAAACCGCCACGACATCGAAATAGTCCGTTATTAGGTTATACGTATTTTTAATTTATTTCTTTTTCCTTTGAATTAAGGCGAAAATAATTACACTTTAAAATGATATTCTTATAACGTTCGGTACTTCGAAGATCTCCAATATCGTACGAAAGACAAAAGCGGGCCATTGTACACAAAAGTATTTCGATCCGGGGTCCTCAACAAACAGCTAAGCTGGAAAAAGATTAATGAAGTGACTACTTCTTTGACGCTTTCATTTCGAGATCCCTCACAATCATGTTTTATTCAAACCTAATATTTATTATGGACTTAATAAATCTTTTGTTGTGCTGCCATTTCGCGGGAAACGCCCTGTCTATTTTATTATTCCCTTTCTCTACGTTTTTTTCACGAGGGAAATTTTGACGTTTCACTATTCTCAGAGGTTTAGAATACTGTAGTATGTGTAACAGTAGAACATTGTTAGGAGATTGCAGTCTCTCTCATGTTATTGATGGATAAACGTCACATACGAAATCACGGTGTTTCATTTAAGCAGCTCACATATAATTTCCAGAGCTCAGATATACATCGTTACTGAAAATGTTGATGGAGGAATCACTGTGCAAAAAAAATCGGAGGCAGTCATGAGGACTGCTGACAGAAGTGAAAACTAAAAACTGTATTTTGAAATTTCAAACTAATTGTAATATTAAAAATTAAAATTTCATAATTTTGGAATTAAAATTATAAATATTCATTTGATTTTCACATCCCTCGGCAACCCGAGCAACAAGCATAAATATATATGTATATATATGGTTTATTTATTAGTAAAATCACATTATGGTTTCATAAACACAGTACAAAATATAAATACAAATTAATGAAAATATATACACGACGCGACTCACAAAACTTTATCCATCCATGAAGAGCCCAACGCACACACAATCGGGTATATACAATGTGTTAGCGTGAAATCCCCCTTATCCCTCCCCCTACCCTCCCATAATGACACTTTCCTTAAAGGCCGGCAACGCTTCTGCACAGCCTATTGCATTGCAAATGTCTATGGGCGGCGTTGACTGCTTTCCATCAGGTGCAATGCCTGCTCGTTTGCCTTCCTATCCCATAAAAAAAAGTGTTAAAACACTCACCTTATAGTTCTGCAGATTGTCGACCTTGCACGTGATGCTGGCATCACGACCAACCGCCACCGTCACGTTGGATCCTCGACCCACGTACCTTGGCAGATCTGGAACTGATAAAATAGCAGTATTGGATCAGAGTATGTTGCTATGATTTTACTTTGTTTTTATAACAATAGGTTACATCCCCATCACCTGGAAGGTTTGCCGTGTAACAACGTGCGATTTGGTTCAAATGTGGAACAATTACTTAATTCCCCACTTGTATATGAAATACAACGTCCTATTGGCTCAGTGGCGGGGCAACTCACACACGCAGTCAATGGTCGCGGGTTCGATCCCAGCAGCGGAATAAATATATGTATGGCCTACAGATATTTATTCCGAGTCTGGTAACCCCGCTATTTCACATTGGTCAAGCGTGGTGGGTTAACGTCCGTTCCTCGAGAAATGGAGAGGCTCGTGCTCAGCAGTAGGACATATATGAACTGTGACAAAAAATACATGAAATGATGAGGCTGGCAGACTGTATGCGTGTAGCCGAAGATCGGGCTAGGTGGCGCACCTTGGGCGAGGCCTATTCCAGCAGTTGACTGCCGCGGGCTGATATTGATACGATTTAAAATTTTAAAAAAGAAGCTATTTTCGTTAAAAGCCAGCAACGCATCTGTGTCGCCACCAGGCATCCTGCATTCTCGTTTGCCTACTCTGCTTTAAAAAAAATATTCCAACATTTGTTCTCTTCAGTTAATTAATTGTGTGAGCTTTTTTTAAGTTTTAAACGGAATTTCTATTGGTGGTGCATAATTTATGTACTTATTTATTTAATAATAAATAAATAAATTATTCACAAAGTCAAAGCTAATTCATCTTAATCCTTTACCGGTACATGGTCCCGTCCGTCCAACTGACGGCATTTTTTTATGGAATCGGAGGGCAAACGAGCCAGCGTGTCGCCTGATGGAAAGCAATCAACGCCGCCCATAGACGTTCGTCACACCATAGGTATTACGGAGGCGCTGCTGACCTTTGATGTGTGCTTGTTATGTGACGGTTTTAATTTTGTATAGGTTCGGGAATACCCTTGAATTGCTTGAACCCCCAAGCTTGTATGTACGCCATAAAATTCACTAATGCCTTCATGTTGTATTTATAAGGTTATTACTAACAAGCGTGTATGGCGTCCATTAGGCATTCCTTCAGGTGTCGCCCAAGTTTTTTCCTCTCGTTTCCCAACTTCACCTGACACAATATCCACTACACAACAGTTGCCAAAACTTGGCCAATATAAATCGTTCCTAATATTTTTATGTTCATCAACTCCTCGCCTGCAGAGGGATATTGTTCGAGGCATTCTCACGAAACAACCCACATCAGACATGTAGAACAAGTTTTCTCGTTACCAGAAAACTTTTCCTCTTCGTAAAGTTTTCCATAATACATTTATTATGTTACAACTAAAGGTGATATTACTATAGTTTTTTTATTTATATGGATCTGTAAGTAATGATGAGGAAGCACTTGTGATAACATGTACACAACACCATTTTTTCAAAAATATACATAAAATGAATTTTTTCACATATCCTTGAATTTTTCATATAATGTTCACATATCCTAATATTATTATAAATGCGAAAGTTTGTGAGTATGGATGTATGTTTGTTACTCTTTCACGAAAAAACTACTGGACGGATTTGGATGAAACTTTACAGTAATATAGGTTATACATCGAAATAATATATAGGCTACAATTTGTAATGATTTTATGTAATTTTGGTCTTAATATAACAATACATGTCAATTGAGTAGAAAAAAAATCTGGTCTCTGAGAGCTGTCCTAGCGTACGCTGCCTAAACCCTTGGAGTTACACAAAGATGATGTACCGTAGGATTGTTTGTCTTGAATAGTTCTAAATAAAAGTCTGTGACAGCATATAATTACCTTTTATGTGGAAGCCACTATGACCAAAATTGTGAACCTTAAACAAGTAAAAAAATATATATATTTATTTAAAATGATCTGTCACGAAACTGTGGCAGACCAAAGTCCACGCAAGCGAAGCCGCGGGCAAAAACTAGTTATACATATAGTTATATATTATGATATGTTTACACAACCTCCAAAGCGCGGCTTATATCGCACCGTTACATATAAAAGCGAATAATTCTCGTTCGCTCCGCACAATTAAGCAGATAATACGCCAGATGGGAGCGTAATTATCCCCGCGGGCCTGCCCGGGCACCTGCCGTGTTCAAGTTTTAATAAATATTTATGACCCTCATTAGGAAGCGATTTAAATTAATCATCTAATGTTTTTGTATTGTATTGTATTGTACTGTATTGTACAAGGGCAAACGAATTGAGAATTATTTAACACGTTCATTGCCGCATCACGCGCCGTCGCGTGAAGTATGCGACATTTTTTTTATATATATTCACGCCTATCCTCCGCAGGGGTTGGCAGAGACCACAAAGCTTCATCCGCTACCATTTATCGCAGCGAAACGCCATTGGTCGCTTCTCGCCCTCGTGAGAATCAGGACGTGACGGGTGGCGAACCACGTCACCGTCATTTTCTATTTTTTTAGAAATTAAGTATTAAAGAGAAGATTATATAAGAAATTAGGTATATTTAATTCGTCTTTTTGAATTCTACAAGTCACAAGGGAGGATGGAGCCCCCAGCAGAGCTCCGCGTGCTGAGGTAAGGCACCATAATACCCGGGGGAACCCGATCCCGGGACGGTCGGTACGCTTGCGACGCGTCTCACCTGGAGATGATGAGAGTGGACGTGGCAATACCTTCTAGCAGACGTCCGGTCAGTCGCCCTAGTTTCTACTAGGGCGACCAACCGGAGTGGAGACTTTTCCAGTTTTTGTACCGGAAAAAGTGGAGTTTTCCGTAAATCAACTTCTTCCAGTATAAAAACACACTGTTCTTTTTCTGATTTTGTTTGTTTGTCGTAGATCTTAGCTAAGTAAAAGTTCTAACTGTCCACAAAGTATATACCTGTAATGTAATATATATTAACAAGATACATTAAAAAGATAAAGGTTTATGAACTTCATTCAACATTATCAAATCGAGAAAATTTCGTTGTCACCACGAAAAGATTTACCAATGTCGAGAAATATAGTCCGTTAATGTTTATACCGCGTGTAGGGAAACGCTTTGCTTAGACAGAGCGATTTTTCTAGAGAATAGGAACATTCGTCATGCGTCCGAACCAACTGTGTATGAAGTCAGTGGCTAAATAAACCGAGGCAATATTTTAAAAAGAACCCTCGAGGGTAGAGCATTTTTTATGCCTTATGAGGGTTTTCAGAAGACTGAATATTATGTATGGCTAGGGTGTATACAACATGTATCTATATATATGCTAGACATATGTAATATTGGATTAATACCGAGATTTTTTTTATCGAAGGCAAAAGAGCAGACGATGTTTATTCCAAGACTGGTAACCCCGCCGATCCGCATTGGATAATTGTGATAGGTTAACGTCCATTCACCCACAAATGGGGAGGCCCGTGCCCAGTAGTGGGACATAAGTACAAACATCAAGCACCAGAGCCAAAAAGAAAATTATAAGATTTCTGAAAAAATTGTATTTGATCACTCAAGAATAGTCAGTTTCAATGCTGTATTAAATAAATGCTTTAGACTCGCTTTGTATTTCTCAATGACTCACATTCGACGTGTTTGAGAACATCTGAAAATTTAATATTAAAAATGGCTGCTCATCATACTAAATTCTTTGACCAATCTTTCACAGTACAGGCTGTTTGAATTATGGTTCAGGCTAACAGTACAGGCAGTGTGAAGTGGAATTTGTTGCCCCTGAAGGTGAGACAAGCGAAGTCTCTCCCGATTTTCAAAAAGCTTGTCAAAAATCACTATCTATCTTTATAAATATCAATTTATCCTTTAATTTTTTCGTTTATTATTTACGGTCAATCTATATTAATGTATGTATATGTGTGTGTGTGTATGTGTGTGTGTGTGTGTGTACTTATATATGTGGTTATGGCTATAACAATAGTGAATCACCAACCTACATCAAATTATCTTTTTAACACTGTGTCCATCCTACGGTTGTCTGGAAGAAATCGCTATTAGCTATAAGACCGCCATTTGTATATATGTAAATATTACAATCAATAATTGTATAACTTTGTTTTTGGTGTGCGATAAAGAATATATCTTTCTATCTATCTACACAATGCGTGAGTCAAAGCATACCTCTCAAGCACTTTACTAAAAATATAAGAAATATAAAAGATTCTTTAAACAATAGAAACATTAAAGATTCTTCGAAGGTGGTTAATGGAAACCCCGAAGTAATGAACATAAGGAAAGCAAGTCATGAAGAATCAGGAAACAGTATCAACATGGAACGGTGCACAATGGCCCATTTCTACGTATCGCCCTGGACCACACAGCAAGAGAAGGTTCTAGATACATAGCGCCTCCCGCACCTCACACGTCGGAGGGATATATAAGGCCCGTGCAGGACGTTCTCGAAGACTTTATTCTTGACTTTACCAGTGAAGACACTAGAAGACGTTATTTTAGTGTAAATTAATATTGTAACTTTGTAAAATTTAACTTTATAAATAAATTTATTTTTTAATTGGATTACCATTCCAATTATTTTGACTCGTGTATAAACATCGTAAATTATATTAAGAGCAAATTTTAATTAAAAACAATAGTGTCTATATTCGTAAAAAAGTGGACACTTAATAAACCGCAAAGTGAAAACCTACCATCAGAGACAAAAAAAATTTAAGATTTCAGAAAAAAAAATGTATCTGACCATTTAAATAACAGTCAATTTCAACGCTGTATTAAATTTTCTATTGGTCTTAGATCAATGTGAGACATAACGTTTACCATTCGATTTATATAACTACATAACTTCACAAACCCTTCCGTACTGTCTCATAAACAGTTTTCCATATTCGTCTTACACAATCCTCACCCACGTCAGAATCAGGTCTTCATAAGTTATTATCATGCGGTGACATTTACAAAGGAGTTTAAACCTTCTGCTAGTTAATCTAAGATTCTTTAGCATTTACTTACTTAAAGGTATAGCACGGTTAGGCTGAAGCATTACCATCCGTACAAGCTAAAAGTCGACGGCAAGCAGTTTCCTCCGAGTTTTATTGACGAAGTTTCATTTTTATGTCTAAGAGGTAGTATTATTTATGGGCGTAGTATGAAAACATATTTTATTGTGCCTACAAAACAATAAAACAACAAGTTAAGGTTGTTAGTTCACATCGTAGAAAACCGGAAAACCATAAACATTAATGGTCATGGACGAAAAACATTTTCATGATATTTAGAGATGTTTACTGTCTCAGTTGTTGTTTCAACTTTTGTTATTCTCTTTCATGGTATAGGACGGCAAACGAGCAAGCGTGTCACTTGATGGAACTCCGTAAATCAACCGCCCACTGTACAAAACGCGGTAGATAAGCTACCACTCAGACGCCGGTTATCTGCGAGAGTCTAGTACTTCTCTGGACGAGCCGGCCCAG
The DNA here is from genome assembly GCA_031353405.1 of Baronia brevicornis. Taxonomy (NCBI): domain Eukaryota; kingdom Metazoa; phylum Arthropoda; class Insecta; order Lepidoptera; family Papilionidae; genus Baronia; species Baronia brevicornis. The sequence continues at coordinate 39,981 of JASFAT010002298.1, forward strand.
TCAAGCTACAGGCAAATATTATGCCATTCTTGACAAAATATTCGCCTGCAGCGTGGCCCTACCACTATTAAATGTTCTAGGAGAAATGTTATAAAAAGACGAAAAAGATCCTCGGCCCAAAACGGAGACTGGACGAAAGCTAGAGAGTCCTTCATAATGCCTAAAACGAAGAGTTTGTGATCGATGCCGATATAATGGGAGAGACGAAGGTGCATAGATTCAGTTGGTTCAGTCACCTGAAGAGGATGGGAGAGGATTGCACAATCCTCTCAAAAAGGATTTGGATAATACCGTCCGGTCGGTGACCTAAGTATCGATGGAGCCACTAGTTTCACTTCACTTCACTTTACTTCCTCTTCTTCTCTCCAATACTATTTTTTCCGTATTAAACTTTTAAACTCTCTGGTATTAAACTTGAAACTCTCTTTCGACGCACCGTGGGCCCCTTTATACATATAAAACGATCGAAAATTCTAGCATTCCAAAATTCGAAAATGTTCCAGTAATGTGTAGACATCGTCCTGTCTCTTTCCCGCGCGCAATTATTTTCTATTTTCTGTTCTTGTCACGCACTGATGGACGTCTTGTCAATTTGTTTTTAAAAGTTGTAATGGCTTGCATGATCAGGATTTTGAGGTTTTAAAATGAGGTTTCAATTAAACAAAAAATATTATTCATACATGTGTTACGCAACAATATATATTCTTTGTTTTTATGTACTGTTTTTTTATGCTGTACGTTTTTCTTTCTTTCTTTTTCGTTCAAGCAAGGAACTGGAACTAAAGGTAGCCAATGACGAGGTTCTCCGACAAGTCAAGCAAAAATGTGAACTTTTGCAAACCGTCAAAGGTACAAAAATTGATTACCTGAGTCACATATCATGAGACATGACAGGTACAAGTTGCTGCAACTGATCATGATGGGAAAAATCGCGGGCAAAGACAAGTTGGTCGAAAAAAAAGTCTTGGCTACGTAATATCAAGGAGTGGACCGGGATAGCGAGTGCTCCAGAACTGCTGCACCTCGCGAAGGAGGAGGAAAATTGTGCTGAATTGGCTGCCAACCTTCACAAGTCGGAGAGGCGCTTTTAGAAGAAGAAGAACGACTGTTATAGCTATATGATAATTGTGACTTTCTAGAACATTTCTAGAGAAATGTATGTATTATGCAAGAAAAACAAAAAAAATGGAGTCGGGTAAACGAGCTGTTCAAAAAACAACAATGATATTAAGTCACCTGAGAAAATTGCTATAAAATGTAACAACGGGTGGAGTGTACCTCGAGCGGGAGGCACCCCGCGCCTGATGACGGCCATCAATCCGCCGGCACAATGGCATCTGTCACACAGGCCTTACAACGACAGGCGATCGTTTGTGCCTGTGGTGCAAGTTATAAGCGATTTGACTACGAAGCAATTTTATGTATTTATATTATTGTTTTATAATATACTAGCTTTTGCCCGCGGCTTCGCTCGCGCGAAATGTGGTCTGCCTCATTAAGTTTCATGACAGATCATTTTAAATAAATATATTTTATTTTACTTAATTTATGGTTAACAACTTTGATCATAGTGGCTTCCACATAAAAGGTAGACATATGCTGTCGCGGACTTTTATTAAGAATTATTCAAGACAAACCATGGTACATCATCTTTTTGTAATTGTGTACGCCAGATTTTTTTCTGACTTAATTAACATGTATCGTTATATTACGACCAAAATTATATAAAATCATTACAAAATGTATGTTATTCCGATATATAAGCTATATTACTGTAAAATTTCATGCAAATCCGCCCAGTAGTTTTTTTGTGAAAGATTAACAAACATACATCCATACTTACAAACTTTCGCATTTATAATATTAGTAGGGTAGGAAGTAGGATGATGCTTGGGCGCCGAGAGGGTTGTCTTTGTCAACGCCAAAGAATTAGTCATTTTAGTCAACGAAAATGCGTGCGTTGTCTGTGTCAAAAAATAAAGAGTTGGTGGTCTTTGTTCGCCCCTCTAGCGGAGATTTGTTGATAAAAGGGACAGGCGACTAAGGAAGCGAGATAGTATGTAATCACTGTTGATGAGATTCACGAAGGTAAACAAGTAAGTGAAGGAATTAAAAGACGTACAGAAATGGGAGGGTGATTGTGTCTTCGGCTCTTAAGGCTCACGGGATGGTGCGAAGAAAAAAAGCCTCTTCTCAATGTCTTATTATAAAAAACATTATCAAACAGTTTAATTATGATGTACATTTATACTTTTAAATATTGTCTTAATCAAATATCTCTTAAGATCCTAGATACTTTACGTTTTAAATAAGTTATAGATTAATTTTACTACTTCGGTGTATCTACAATTATGTACATATGTATCACTATTTATTTCTGTAATCAATTTGTTAATTTTCTAAAATTTTTTTTAGTTTTATGATTGTTTTTATACAGTACGTATATTAATTAAATAAAAATGGCAGTAAATCGCTCTCGCCTATAATTAGGGCCACACGAAGCCCATTAATATGAAAAAATTTGCAAATGACTTTAACTGAAATAGTTCAGTGATATGTTTGACTTCTCTATTCTTCACTTATTTTTTATGAAAGAGGCAAAGGGGCTTGAGGGCCATCTAATAATCACGTCGCCCATAGATATCTCTCATGATTTTAAGTATATGAATATATGTGTATATGAATTGCTTACGTTTAATTAAGGAGAGAGATAGTAGAGAACTATGTAGCTAGACTTCTAGATATTTGTTAACATACAACATAACTATAAAAAAAAATGCCCGAAGAAGATAAAAAAATAGCCTTATATTAAACTTTCATCATACTTGATTATTAATAAATAAAATCTTATAATCCTACTAATATTATAAATGCGAAAGTTTGTGAGTATGGATGTATGTTTGTTACTCTTTCACGTAAAAACTACTGGTCGGATTTGGATGAAACTTGACAGTAATATAGGTTATACATCGGAATAACACATAGGCTAGAATTTATAATGATTTTATGTAATTTTGCGCGTAATATAACGATAAATGTCAATTAAGTCGGAAAAAAATCTGGCCTCTGAAAGTTATCTTGGCGTACGCTGCCTAAACCATTGGAGTTACACAAAGATGACAAAGATGATTCTAAATAAAAGTCCGCGACAGCATATCTACCTTTTATGTGGAAGCCACTATGACCCAAATTGTGAACCAGAAATTAAGTAAAAAAAAACTATATTTATTTAAAATGATCTGTCACTAAACTTAACGTGGCGGACAAATTCCACGCGAGCGAAGGCGCGGGCAAAAGCTAGTCTAATATATTTATATACAATCTTCAATCACGCAAAGAAAGTGGCTCAGCGTTTGCTAACAGGGGAAGGTATTTCCCTGTAGCCCTGCTTTTCAGCCACTCCCTTCCCGCTAGATGTTATGAATTAGAATGAATCTCACCCCAATTGAATTTTGACTTTTATGCATAAAATTGATACGGCAAACAAAGACAATAAACAACGAACAAATAATCTAAAAATAGATTTGCTTTAGAATACCAACACTATCTTTTTTAACGAACAAATGAAATTACTGCAATATATTTATATATATGAGTCTTACATAATTATAAATAATTTATTTTACACAAATTACAATTATTATAATTATTTTATATACACCAATATTATTCTTAAACAATCAACCAACAGATGGCGCAAAAATACAAAATTAAATTAAAAAATTCGTTTTGTCTACACATACATATATTAAAATCGTCTAGGACAGAATAAACCCGTCTCGGAGTAACATATCCCTACGTGTAGAATCATAGAGGGAGTTTTATTTCGACGCATCCACTGGTAGTTGCGATCTTCGCGAGGAAGCTATCGGCGAATCCAGCGCACCCATGTACATTGAGGTCGTAACCTGAGCATTATTGCGAAGGCCGATTTTGTACATTTAATGATCCTGTTGTCCCCGTAGGCGTAGGCAGAGACCACAAATCTCCATCCGCTACGATCTCGGCACACCTTCCTTGCGTCCTTCACACTCATCCATCCTTCCTCTACATTTATCGTAGCGAAACGGCTGTCATCGGAATCAGGACGTGACGGGTGACGAATCACGTCGCCGTCATTTTTTAACAAATTAGGTTTATTAAAATTCGTCATAGTGAATCCCACGAGCCCCAAGTGAGGATGGAGGTCAGCCCCAGCAGAGCCCCGCATGCTGAGGTACCCGGGGAACTATTGTACCCGGGGAGCCCGATCCCGGACGGTTTTGTCTATTGCATAAAATAATTAAATAATGATATCAATTCTAATACTCCTACATATACCTAATCAATATCGTATATGGTGTTATAAACGCTAAAACGTTATGACTTGCAACAACCATCTAAATCAAGCTTGGCTTATGGGGTTCACAGTGATAAGTTAATGGGTTGTTTTGTTCCCCACGTTAGGTGTATCGTCATTAATTTCAGACCAAATTTGTGTTTCAATTTGCGTTATCTCCAAAGCGATTATTTGTAATTTACTCCGGGCGAAGCTTATGAATTAGATCTCACACAATAATGAGAATTTGCTCCTCCTGAGGTATTTTGTGAGGCTTAATAAGTACGAACTTAATACTTGAAGATTTGTACGCAAGTTAGATGTTTAAACCCTCGAAATTGTTAAGTAACTTGAGAAGTAATCATGTTATTTATATCACTAGTTTGGGGAAACTTCTCGGCAGCGACACTTTGAAGGGATATAAGCGTTTGGGAATGGAGACAATGTGAGGCGATTCAACTTATCATATACTATATGACCTAGTGAACTTCGTTTCACCTATAATTTATTTAATTCAAATTAACGAAAATGATATTCCTGGTAGGCTTATCATCTCCTAGTATGTAACCTACTTACGTATGCAATACTTTTCAAAATCGCACAAAAAAGCCACCACGAACGCCATCTATTGAATGTGTTTTGGGAAGTACTAGGAAGAAAAACAATTTTTCATATTTCAATTTTCTTTTTTATGTTTTCCCATTACTTTTTTATTCGTAAACCTCACATGTATTATAGCGAACATAATAAAAAAAAAATTCAAATCGGTCGAGGAGTTTTTGAGTTCTAGCGAGACTAACAGACATACCATAGACACCTGCTTCTCCATAGGCATCATAAATGCGTTCTCGGCTTTTAGATCGTAACCCAGAGCTTTTCTGTTGCTTCTTATCTGTATTTATCCATGTTTTATAAAAAAAATTAAATTTAAATTTTAGTTTATCATTTGTCCCTTTTGCATATAAGTCTAACGCATACAAGGGTAGAACCCAAGTCTCTAGTTTAATTAAACGCGCTATTCATCAATCGCTACGTTACCCGTCTGCTACACAAGCATTGAGGTTAGTGCACAAACTATTAGTTAAAATTTAATTGTTAACTGCACTGTACTACTTTAATTTTATTTCTAAATGTACACCTAACTTGGTCTCATAGTTAGTTCTATAATATTTTTAATATTATAATACTAACTATGGGACATAATATTTCTATTCTATTACTGTGCGGCGGTCTCATAACTTTGCAAGAGGCTTATTGTGTCTGGTTGAAAAATATTTTTATAAATAACACTAGCCTTTCGGAGCCCACCTGTGGTGGCCCTCAAAACTAAGCGAAATCGGCTCATAAATGACTATTTTAGCTATGTATGGCGACCATTTTGTTTTCCCCCATTTTGGGTTTTTTGGGAGAAAAAATTCAAAATTGTCACCATTTTTGTATAAGGGCGACCCCGGTAGGTATTACGGTTTGGGCGGGCCTTCGAGCAACTTTTTACCAGATTTTCAAGGTTTGGATATAATTCCTCTGCCTCGAGCTCTATCCGAACATATCCCTAGAACAAACTTACCCTCCATCCCTTACAGTTTCCCAAATAATATGTCAGTCAATCAGTGAGTGAGTGACTGGTAATGTAGATTTATATAATATCTCTTAAAATAACCTATTGCAAAATGTTGCATATCGGTAGTTAGAAATTAAAATATATTGTAACTGTTCAAAGATTGAGCAAAGATCTGCGCAAGGCGGCTGGCAGAAACTGGATGCATTTAGCGCAATTTCAGTGGCGCTCTTTAAGATAAATCAATGTCCAATAGTGGACTGCCGTAAGCTAATGAGAACTATTTCATAAATAATGATACATTTAATGAAATAGTTAATATTTTTTATAGAGTAGAACATATAAATGTTCTACTTAATAAAAAATAGATATTATATGAAATAGAATAATTTAATGAAGGTTCGCCTTCATTGAACTAATTTATGCGACACTACGCATCTAAGTTCATATTTCACAATGAGCCGGCGATTAAGCTCTCTAAAACCCAGTGGATGCCCAAATAAATTAAGATCCCTATAACACGGACTCTATTAAACAGTAATAACGGGTATATATCAGATCTTATATCACTGCTTACTGTTATCTCTGTTTCAATACATCTTTTAATACTTACGCATTAATGAATTATAATTTTGTGAACAAAATTATCTTTTGAAATTTTATTCATACATATCGTCACGCCTCTCTCCCGTAGGGATAGACAGAGACCACAGATCCGCTACGATTCCGGCTCTTCCTTGCTTCCTCCACACTAATCCATCTTTTCATCCATCCTTCCTCTCACATTCATCTTAGCGAAACAGCTCTCCGTTAGTGGCTTCTCGCCTTCGTGGGAATCAAGACGTGTGACAGGTGGCGATCCTATTCGACGTCATTTATGAAGGAAAGAGAAAAGGATAGAGAAGAAAGGAAAATGCAGGGGAAAGAAAAGATGGATTTAGACAGGATGATAGGGATATGATACTACTGCTACAGAAGACGAGGAGTGATACGGCAGCAGCTCAGGAGGCCGGGATCGCGTTCCCGTGTACCAATACCATAACTACTGTATAAGCGGCCACGCAAAGATATTCCCTGACCTAAAATTTTATCAATGATTTAATCTTAGTGCAAGGCAAATGAGATTTGATGGTAAACAACTAACACCGTCCATAGATATAAGAAATTGCGAACGGGTCTGGCTGGCTTTGTAAAGGTGTGGGATATTCTCAAAGGCTACATAACGGATTAGCTAAGCAACATTGAAAGAAGAAGGTAGTACTTCTTTCAAGTGAGAGGATTATATAATCCTCAATTTTGAGTAAGGTCAACTTCATCCTCCTACAATCCCTCAGTTGTCGGATTAATGACGATCATGAAACGATGTATTTAGAAACACGTATGCATAAAGTCACATATAATATTTCACGAGCGGATGGAAGCTTTATTACGCTTATACCTTGGGGAATATGTTTTTATGAAAGGCGTATTCTGTTAAATGGAATTCTTGATTAGGAAAACTTTTGAAAGGCTTTTTTATGTTTATATCCGGACCAAACATACTTCCGTAAATTATTAATTTGTAATTAATATAATACCACAGTTGGATTATTAATTTTCAGTACAGGGATTATGTTTGCGTAGCGGCCTATATGGTAATTATGGTATTGGTACACGGGTACCCGAGCTCCTGTCTAAATCCATCTTTCCTTTTCTTTGCCCTTTCCTTTCTTCTCCTTTTTCCTTCCTCTCAGCCAATCCAAGGTCTGCTGTGCGAAAGAATGCATGGCTAGAAAAGACTACACATGGCTAGAACAATTTCGAATTTTAAGAATGGTAGAAATTTCGATCGTTTTACCTATATAAAGGGGCGAAGGAGCATCGAAGGAGAGGGGGGGATACGAGAGTTTAATGTTCAATACGGAAGAAAATAGTAGAAGAGAAGAAGTGGAAGTAAAGTAAAGATAAGTGAGACTTGAAGGGAAGAGAAATGAATTTAGTGGCCGATTTCATTTTTCCGATTCTTGAACTCCAGCTTGTAACAATATGTATTATTTTTTATATATTCACGCCTATCCCCCGCAGGGGTTGGCAGAGACAACAGAGCTCCATCCGCTGCCATTCATCGCAGTGAAACAGCTCGTCATTGGTCGCTTTTCGCCCTCGTGAGAATCAGGACGTGGCGGGTGGCGAACCACGTCGCCGTCATTTTCGACAAATTAGGTATATTAAATTCGTCTTTAGTGAATCCCACGAGCTGCAAGGGAGGATGGAGGTCAGCCCCAGCAGAGCCCTGCATGCTGAGGTAAGGCACCATAGTCCCCGGGGGAGCCCGACCCCGGGACGATCGGCAAGTTTACAATATGTATATTTTTGCAAATTGGTTTTCGCGGATCTTAGTCAAAGTAATTGTTGATTGACTATCTGTATGTACAACTTGTATCAGATAAGTCAACAAATGTAAGAATAATTCTTACAATGGTCGCGGTGATATCATCCAGTCTATATTATCTTAATAATAACAGAATCTCTCTCACTACAACAACAATGGCGTAAGCGAAAAGCTCTCTATTGTTCAGATCGTTGGATCCCAAGAAAACTATTTGGCGTAGCACTAATGGAGCCTTTGTTCATAAAAGGCTGTTTCAATTGTAATTTTGAACTTCTTATAACTACAGTGGATAAAGTTGCGAAATGTACCCACGAGAGATAATTTTGTTTTTGAATATTAAATGTATTATTTTTATACTACTACCGCATAACTCGCCGTAAGGAAAAGTTTCGTCCCCACCATCTGAATGAGTGGCGATACATTACGGTGCGTTTTTCCAGAAACTTCTTTCCATGCACCACTGTCCTACAGCTACCTTCAGCAGTGATTCCGATTCGATACAACATTAGAACGATCAGAAAAAAAAAGCCTACCCTACGTTCTTCTTAAAGGTCGGCAACGCTTCTGCACTACCTATGGCACTGCGGATGTCTATACGCGTTGATTACTTTCCATCAGGTGACACGCCTGCTCGTTTGCCTTCCTATCCCATGGAACACATTTCGATTTGATATTTTTTCAAACTTTGTTTTACCAGGGTTTCAACATTGCGCCAATATCGTCATGTATTGTTTAAATTATTGTTATTGGCTCAATAGCGGGACTCCTGCCCACGAAATCAATGATTGCGGTTTCGATCCCCGCATCGGAATAAAATGTATGACCTATGGATATTTATTCGGAGTATATCCACACTCGTCAATCCGTATTGTACAAGCGTCGTAAGTTAATATACTTTGTGTTTTTAATAGTGGTAGGGAAGTGTAGAGTTGCTGACGGCCGTTTTTTCGGTAAGATTTAGTTTAAGTTTCCCGTAAATCCACTTCTTCCGGTAACCACACATTATTTTTCTGTTGCGGATCTTAACTAAGTAAAATGACTGTCCACATAGTAATGGCTTTCCGTAAAGTAACGCCTGATTCATTAATCAACAGGTCTAATGGCCTAATATTCTGGTATTTGTACTTGTAATGGCAAAAGTTCTCTTATTGCATTTTTAATATCGGAATACACAAATACAATGTACATGTGAACGTATTCGAATTAATAGCATTGTTAATTTAATTATTTTATGCGATAGATTTGGTGTTGTGTATAGTGGTTGGTGAGTGGAGAATTGATGGCCGATTTTCGGTAAGTTTTTGGTTTAAGTTCCAAATAAATCCACTTCATACAGCAGAAAAACACACATTATTAATTTTCTGTTATTGTTTTGCTTGTCGCGGATCTTAGCTAAGTCTATCGCATAAAATAATTAAATTAACAATGCTATTAATTCGAATACGTTCACATGTACATTGTATTTGTGTATTCCGATATTAAAAATGCAATAAGACGAGCGGAAGGCAACATATTAAGCTTTAGTTAGATAGGTAGCCCGGCGCGTTTCTTTGTTGATTGTGAAAATTCTACGTTAAAAAGTTCCATTCATTCTCAAAGGAGCGCAACGGGAAGAGATTTATTAGGGCAATCCTCCTGCCCGTTCCACTTAAGGTTATCTCAAAAGAATTTAATGTTACCGCTACACACAAATATAAAAGGCTCCACCTCTACCTCTTGTCAAATTGACTGACACGGAATTAAGTTTACGACGGTCTTAAATGTTAACACGGAGAGAGAACAACGGATTTATGTACCTATAACTTTTCAACGAGATTATTTTAATTTAGGATGTCCGATGGCGGATTGTATATTCGACAATTTGTCGCAGGATAAGTTGTCGAATATACAATTTAAATTAAGCGTATTTAAATTAAGCGAATTTAAATTAAGTGAATTTAAATTAAGCGAATTAATGATATAAAGGTTTTATTTATCATGCGTTACTGCAGAATAAAATAAATGGATCTGTCTGTCTGTCTGTATACCAGTCTATTAGTATTTACTTACTTGCTTTGGTACAAATAGAATGACTATAATATGCCAGAAACCACACATAAAATAAGAGGCTCCATTAGCACGAAAAAAAAAATCATTACGCACTAGACAACCCAATAGAAAAGACCACGCGGTAGGCCCAGGAAGCGTTGGAAGGACGGCATCCAGGAAGACCTGGCTATATACTTTGTCAAGCATGGTATAATATTTGTATGTAGCATGAACGGGCCGGCTCGGCCCGGGGAAGTATCCCACTCCCGCAGAAAACCGGCGATTGAGTTGTAGCTTAGCTACCGCGCTTTGTACGGCGAGCTGCGGAGTAACGGATGCCCAATACCCTTCTCCTCCCTCTACCCCCTCATCCTCTCATTTCCACTCCCATAATGACACTTCTCTTAAAGGTCAGCAACGCGCGGCGTTGGTTGCTTTCCATCAAGTAACACGCCTGCTCGTTTACCTTCCCATTCCATAAAAAACAATCCTAAAGGAGAAAAAAACGGATTGGAAGCGCGATGCACTAAACAGATATGGCTGAAGACAAATTGTGGAAAAGGCCAAGACCCACGCCAGGTTGTAGCGCCAAAGGATGAAAAAGAATAGCGCGAATAAGGCGTATGAAAAAGATACGAATATAAAATAGAAAGCAGAGGACAGGACTGTAATCTTATCAGCGTATACACCATAGAGTCTCTTATTTCTAAGTACAACGATTGGGGGACGACCCAATCGACTTCATCAGGAGGAAACTCAATTGACAAATGTTATGTTAGGATGGAAGTGGGCGCTCGTCGAAATTGAGCGCTCATTCGTATCACGTATCGCAAAAGACGTGTATCGAAACGTCTCACAAAACATTCAACGGATCATTTGACAGAGCCTTGCCGCTTTGATATCGCGTCTGTGAAATTCGGCGAACGTGGAATCTATGAAATATTAAATGGGGCCCCTTCGAAAAATGCGCCTCGGCGGGGAAAACTTCCCCTCTTTGTTTAAGAGTACTGTACAAAAGATTTATCGGGTCTACACAAAGAAATATCTTTCATAAACTTCAAAGATTCGTATAATTCCACGGCCAATCGAGTAACCTTACTTTTGTAATCGCCAGTAATGCCCTATCCGTTTCAGAAATTTTAGATGATATAATGTTCTACAACTTGGTATATATAATTTATAAATATGAGATATAAACCTAATATAATAACTAACATTTCTGGCGCAGAGACCCAAAATGGATCTTGGCTTCCGAAAAGATCTCACGGCATCATGGCCTGTCCTGCGCAACCTCCTGCCAGTTACTCATTTGAAGGTTATACAAGTCAGGCTGACTTGCATAACCACAATATTTCTCCAGCGGTACCTAAGGCGCCCCACAGGACGGCGTCCAGTTGGGCGACCCACATACGCTCTATTGACTGCGCGATCTTCCCCCATTCTCACAACATGGCCCAGCCAACGGAGTCGATTATCCTAAGTCTTTCCAATTACATTAGTTTGGGCCACCAGATGCTCGATTTCGGCATTTTTTTCGATTTCCCCAACTGCTATCATCTCTTTTGGTTGGGCCAAAGTTTTCGGAGGACTTTTCGTTCTGTGACTAGAATTTACTCCTCTTTCTTTAGCGTTAGTGTCCAAGCCTCATAGCCATATGTTAGAAAGCCGAATAACAGTATAATAAAAATATAATATAATAAACCTCTACGTGTGATCATCCTCTGAGAAAAGAAAGGAATAAATAGGGGCGCAGAGGCATGTTTTATTTAGCAAGAGTGCTTCTTTTAAAAATGATTAACAGCAATTTCTCTCAAACTTGATGGACATGGTTTTAAGGAGATGATTTGGTGGGGATGATATACTATCGATGGTAGAAATTATTTTTAATTTTTGGGTTTTTATGTAGTAATATTAACACATACACAACATACATATCATATAATACACGTAATAGAAATAGAAAAGATACGTGACACACCTTTTTTATAAGAACTGAAATGCTAACAAAACTAAATGCGAAGATGATTAATTGAGTCAGCAATTACTTTACTATGTGGACTGATGATGCCTCGTGTTGAGGCGAAACACGTGTCGTGTACATTGTGGAAGAGTGCTAGCGTGTGATTGTTTTGGTGATAGTGTTTGGGGAGTGGAGAGTTGCTGACGGCCATTTTTCGGTAAGATTTAGTTTATATTCCCCGTAAAGTTACTTCTTCCATATATGGACAGTCAAAAGTTTTACTTAGCTAAGATCCGCGACAAGCAAAACAATAACAGAAAATTAATAATGTGTGTTTTTCTGTTGGATTAAGTGGATTTATTTGGAACTTAAACCAAAAACTTACTGAAAATTCGGTAATTTTTTGGTTTAAGTTCCAAATAAATCCACTTAACCCAACGGAAAAACACACATTATTAATTTTCTGTTATTGTTTTGCTTGTCGCGGATCTTAGCTAAGTAAAACTTTTGACTGTCCATATAGTGATGGATTTCCGCAAAGTAACGCCTGACTCCATTAATTATCTTACTTCTTCCAGTAAAACACACATTATTACTTTTCAATTGATTGCTTAACGCAGATCTTAGCTAAGTGAAAAACTTGACTGTCCACACAGTAGTGTGTATATATGTAAGTTGCAAAATGTAATGTAATTGTATATAAAAAAGGAATGTCCACAAAGTAACGCCTGACTCCATTAACCAAAATTAACAGCCTTAAAAAAACTAATAAATAAAAAGATAAATGTATATAATACAATAATAGTGAATGGATTTGATAAAGTTTTTGAAAATCTGGAGAGACTTCGATTACCTCACTTCTAATGGTAACAAAAATACATGCAAAAGAAGAGAGTAAGGAAGAGAGAATATATGAGCATACCGGTGAAGGAAAATGAAGAGCCACTTAAGCTGTACCATTTGAACATATAACTAGATAAATTAGATAACAATGCTTACGTATTTAATTCTATCGAAGAACGAAATCGCCAGGCGTGCATATCGCTTGTTGTTTGTAAGAATAAGGTAGTAAAAGAAAAATCTGAAATGGGATTTCCGAATCTAGCCTTCCCCCGTTCCAAATAAAAGGGCGATACAATTACGAATATTGTCCTCGTATTCAATAACTTTTTCTCCGTCCCGGGGTCCGGTGATCACATCGGTGACCCTTCGCTGAACCGATATTGTCTTGCCCCTTGTTAAGGTCCCCGGACTTGTATTAAATCCTTTATAAAAAAATGATGATATTTGTGTGGGTGGGGGTTCAATGCATAAAATTGAAGATGGGAGAATGAGAAAGGTATAAACTCGCCTTAATCGTTAACCGCATGTGCATGTAATGTATCCTGTAATATAAAAATCTTTGCAGTATTGAGGGATTTGTTAAAAAAAGCTCTATTTCTGATTCCATATGAATTATATATGATATTTTCTTAAGTAATATAATACTATTTTGTTTTATTCTTTGCTGAAACCTACATCATATTTAAACATTGTAACGATAATATATATGTGCAAGTTGAAAAAATGACGGGGATGTGGTTCGCCACCCGTCACTGAATCTCACGAGGGCGCGTTTCTCGCCCTCGTGAGATCAACCGAGAGGCGTTTCGCGGCGATGAATGGTAGTGGATGGAGCTCTGTGGTCTCTGCCAACCCCTACAGGGGATAGGCGTGAAAATATAAAAAAAAAGTGGGAAAGGCACTCTTAGAAGAATAAGATAACACAATCAACCCATAACATGGTTGACAACGGTCGAAAAAGACCCAAAAGAAGTTCAGCTTGCCGAAAATTTAGCATAAAACCGTGCCGAATGGAAATTTAAGACAAAGAAGACCTATCTCAAATAGATCGGACAATGGTCTAGAAAGAAAAAGAAAAACAAGAGAGTATTTATATGTAATAAAAGGAGGACTAAGATATTGACAAAATCTAGACATTGCGTATACTTAGCTGCTTATTTCGCGTTTTATGTGTGAATAGGTGACGCGGTAGGTGTGTGTATATGTGTGTGTGGTATAACGATATTATATTATAACGATATTGTTATAATATAAGAGGTAATATTTTTTCAATTAAAAACGATTTGATTGCATTTCTAATGTACTCATTTTACATTTATAGTATTTAAATATACATATTATTACGTTGTTTGTGGAGAAGAGTTAGTATATGGATAAATAAATCACAGAGAAGAATTGCGGAGAGTAATTATCAAGTTATTATACGCCCACAATAAAGGGTCACAATGACCATTCGCTTTCGCAACTCGATATTTTGCCTTGACTGCCTTTGTGTCCAGTAATTATAGGCTATCAAACATTATCCAAACGAATTGAGTAATTTAATATTCTATCCCTAATAACGTGTGTACGGTGGTAGAATTAGATTTTCAACCTTAAGTATTACTTTCAAATAAGTATTATTTCACTATATTTATCTCAGGTTATAAGGTCGAATATTCCTTGTTTTATATACCGGATATCCTATTTATATCGCTATTTGAATGCCAAAGTATTGGCACTTGTACAAAAAGTGGCACTCAACTAACTAAAGTAACTTTGTTGGCTCAGCGATCCAAAATGGATCTTGGCCTCCGAACAGATCTTACGCCACCGTGCCATGTCTTGCGTCACCTTCCGCCAGTTGCATATTTGAAGGTTGAGCAAGTCATCCTACACTATGTCTCTCTAGCGGTACCTGGGGCATCACAGGACGTGGTCCAGTTGGGCGACCCACATACTGCTGCCATCATCTCTTTTACTTGAGCCCAGGATTTTTCGGAGGACTTTTCGTTCTGCGACTAGAAGTTTCTTCCCTTCCTTTAGCGTTAGTGTCCAAGACTCACAGTCATAAGTTAGAATAGGTCAAATAATAGTGTAAAAATATATAATATAATAAAACTCCGCGTGTGACCAGTCTGTGAGAAAGTTAAGAAATAATTGGGTCCGCGAAGATATGTCGTATTAGCAAGAGTGCTTCTATTAAAAATGTTTAATAGCGATTTCTCACAAACGATCGTTTGTCGGAGTCAATGGTCGATCCCCGCATCGGAATAAATATATGTATCCAATATCTAATATCAGCCCGCGGCAGTCCACTGCTGGACAAAGGCCTCACCCAAGGCGCACCACTTAGCCCGATCTTCTGCTACACGCCTATAATATATGTATAGAATACAAATATTTATTTCGAGTCTGGTAACCCCGCCAATCCACATTGTACAAGCGTGGTGGGTTAACGTCCGTGCTTCTAGAAATGGAGAGGCCCGTGCTCAGCAGTGGGATATATATGGGGTGTTAAAAAAAATCTTAATCACTATTTTGCTAAACGTTGATAGGAAGAAATTCGTAAATACAAAAGCGATTATTCTCAAAGCTATTCGAACCAAATGGCAGACGGGTACGGCGATCCAATATCGGGGCGTTCGTCTGCTAACAACCGCATCGACGTCTCACTTCAGCGGTTCGTTAAACAAATGAATACCGAATTGATTTCCGGACGCGTCGATCGAGTATTGAATGCCGTGACTAGTACAATTGATTTTTTTATGGGGTAGGAAGGCAAATGAGCAGGCGATAGGGGGCAAAGCAATCAACGCCGCCCATAGACATCCGCAGTGCCATTGGCAATGCAGAAGTGTTGCTGGCCGGAAAAGTGTAATTATGGGAGGGGAACGGGCGGAGGGGATTTAGCTACCGCGCTTCGTCCGGTGAGCGGTTGAGTTCCAGAGACTCAACCCCCCACGGTAGCTAAGAAGCTACCACTCAGACGCCGGTTTTCTGCGGGAGTGTGGTACTTCCCCGGGCGAGCCGGCCCATTCACGCTACAGACTAATAATATGCCGTTCTTGACAAAGTATTCGTCTGCAGCGTGGCTCTACCACTACAAAAAATCATAGAAGTTTTGTATCGGTCGTCATGATAGTTATCCTCTGGAAGTACAGCACTTGAACAATTTCTCTCCCAATGTGGACTATCTATTTCGATCGTCAACTTCTGGCATGCAGTTTCTGTCAGTCTACTTTTTTATGGGATAGGAAGGGAAACGAGCGTGCAGGCGTGTCACCTGATGGAAAGCAATCAACGCCGCTCATCAACATCCGCAGCGCCACAGGTATTGCAAAAGCGTTGCCGGCCTTTAAGAACAGTGTAGGCTTGTTTTTTTTACTACTTCTTCTATCGGTTTACATGTTTATTTGTATACACCAAAGACTTTGTTGGTGACTTTGTTTATATGATGGATTTGTTTTAGATCTTCAACTAAGATATTACGAGCGTAGCTCTATCACAAGTTCTCCAGTGACTTAGACCTTATGGAGCAAACGGACTGACTGCGTCTAAAGTACAGTGGTCTAAGACTTTCGGTTTCAGGCTCTGAGATACGGTCGACAAGAAGACCACGAAGCTTTTCAAATAAAATTTTATTGTTTTTTAACAAAATGACGGTGATGTGGTTCGCCACCAGTATCTTCCTGATTACAACGCGGGCGAGAAGCGACTTACGAAGAGCCGTTTCGTTATGATGAATGTGAGAGGAAGGATGGATGAAAAGATGGATGAGTGAGGCGGAAGCTGTGCCAGGTGGGCCAGGATCGTGGCGGATGGAGATCTGTGGTCTCTGCCTATCCCTACGGGAAACAGGCGTGACGATATGTATGTATGTATGTTTATTAACAGCATGGTCTGTACATAATTAAATTTCTTCTAATAACGCCAACAGAGTTTGTATTTATTCTATTTTGCTTTAATGTCTTTTTAATTTGGTGTTAGACTTTTATTTTGTTCTTCTTTTGTTATTATCTTTCTTTTGCTTTTATTCTGCATCATTACATTCATATATATCTTCACGCTTATTTCCCAGTTAGTTAATTTGGTTGGCAGAGACCACAGAACTCCGTCCGCTACGATCCCGACACACCCTCCCTGCTTCCTCCACACTCTTCCATCTTTTCATCCATCCTTCCTCTCACGTTCATCATACCGAAACAGCTTTCCGTTAGTCGCTTCTCGCCCTTGTGGGAATCAGGACGTGACGGGTGGCGAACCACGTCGCCGTCATTTTTCAACAAATTAGGTTTATTAAAATTCGTCATAGTGAATCCTACGAGCCGCAAAGAAGGATGGAGGTCAGCCTTAGCAGAGCCCCGCATGCTGAGGTAAGGCACTATAGCACTGTAGTACCCGGGGAGCCTGATCCCGGGACGGTCGGCACGCTTTTCCTCAGCATTTAAAGAAATAATTAACTTGCCAAAAATCTGACAAAATTATCCCCTGTCTTTCTAAGGTTATCCGTTAGCAATTAGTACTAGAATAATAGGAAAAGGTTTTCCTCTTTCATCGATCAAATACATTATTTACTTATATAATCACATGAGTGAAGGCACTTCACTTGAACGCGAATACATAATAAAAGACGCGTTCCTTCCTTAGCTTATATAACTGCCTCCACTCACGAATTGTAGAAAAGAGAAACGTTCTCAAAGATCGAAATCCTATTTTTCTTTGATTATATCGCGTGCTTATCCTAATACGAGAGGGGATTGAGTGTTTATTTTTCAAGAATTGTCGGATTCGAATCTCTAGCGGATTTGCAAATTTTCAGTATACACTAATAACCGTAATATTTCAGTTACAATCAAAATTTTTTGTTTAAAATATTTACCGTCGCCGAATTCAACAACCGCACAACTCGCTGTAAAGAAAAGTTTCGTGCACACCATCTGGATGAGTGGCGATCTAATATGGTGCGCTTCTCTCGAAACTTCCTTCCACGCACCACCACTCTGTGAAATCAGCTACCTTCGGCGGTCTTTCCGAACCTACACGACATTCACCTTCAAAAAATAAGCCTACACATACGTCGGCAACGTTTCCGTGACTCCTGCGGTGTCGCGGTTGTCTATGAGCGGCGTTTATTGCTTTCCATCAGGCGACACGCTTGCTCGTTTGCCCTCCTATGCCATAAAAAAAGTTAAATATTTTAATTAAAACAAATAACTAACTGTAGGATACCTTACGATCTTCTTTTTTAATCAGGACAGGTGAATGAGCATGTGGTATAAACCATGGATTTGCCATGGTTTATACCTACCGCCATGGTTTATAGCTACCGACTATTATCAATAGCCATTCTGAAGTCATTGCGATGTTGCTTGCCTTTAATAGAAGATGTCTCTTCTATTTATTCGGGATATCGAGCTTACTCGGATATCACCTTTCTGAACGACACGCCACTATAATGACTATAGCGTACGTCATCTTCCTGAAAGATATTCCACTATAGTCACACTCCTAACAAACTAACTCACCGTTTAAATTTCGCTTTAATTCATTTCAATCCAATCAAACCAATCTCAAAACTATATAG
Source organism: Baronia brevicornis (assembly GCA_031353405.1). Classification (NCBI taxonomy): domain Eukaryota; kingdom Metazoa; phylum Arthropoda; class Insecta; order Lepidoptera; family Papilionidae; genus Baronia; species Baronia brevicornis. The sequence goes on from JASFAT010002298.1 coordinate 58,625, forward strand.
GCGTCTACGTGTCCAACGAAGAGCTGTGGAGAATCAGCAAATAGGACCCAATAGATGTAAATATAGATGATCATATCCCCGAACAAGCCTTCGAATGGAATCCGCAGGGCCCAAAACAAACTTGGCGGCGTACTGTGACGGCCGAAGTGCTGAAAATGGGCCTATCCTGGAGCGAAGTGAAGCCGGCCTCCGACAGGTCGAGATGGAGAAACGTCGTGTCTGCCCTATCAACAATATATACCAGGGGAAGTCCCCCTCAGAGAGAGAATCATTTTCACATATTGTTTCATACTTGTTTTGCCTTCACATCCGCCGTACAGAGAATCAGCCCCGTGAAAAATTCAGCCGCGCATAAGAGGTAATATTTGATTGTCGATGTAAAATAAATTATCATTGATTTGTTCGATAATGAATTGCCAAATTTGACTGTTGTGAGGATGGTAGGTACTCATTTCTTAAAATGGTTCCATTAGTATTTGAACTATACTTCTATTAATAGTCTATTATGGTATATTTAGTACGATAATGTATACAAAGAGTTGACATACATATGTATGTCTTTACACATCTTGAATCACCCCCTATGTATAAAACTTTACTTATACAACGTATAAAATATTTTATGTGTTACATTTGAGTTTAATCTGTAACCAAAAATATTACTTTAAATGTCTATTAGCTTACAATAAATTTTACTAATAACTTTACATCTATACATTCAAATCACAACAAAGGAAAGTATATATATATATATATATATATATATATATATATATATATATATATATATATATATATATATATATATATATATATATATATATATATATATATTATATATATATATATAAAGATTTACAATTAAATAAGATCGTCACAAAATTCTAACACGTAAAAAATATGTTTTCTTATAAAACTGTATGTGAAATAATAAATCTCTTATATTTTATCTTTAGATTTTTTAATTTACCAACAAAAATTTTATAGTTTTTAATTTTTTTTAATAAAATAAAATTAATTTAACATTAAGTCTATCTATACAAGCGATAATAAGTTTAATATAAGTTTTTTTTATTAATTGATTCAATGGTTTATATCCAATTTATTTTATTGATAAGTTTTCTATATATTTCATTAATATATAACTATATTTTCGAATGAAATATTTACTATTGTGTATGCATTGAATATAAAACTTACCAACTGAATGCGTCCGATGTAAAAACACAGTCAATATCAACACCAATAACTTCATTCGCGAAAACCACATCACTCTAGTACGTTTGATATTCATCGTCACCAAAAATATGTCACTTATATCGTATCAGTTTCGCCCATTCTTGTTTATCGAAACACAGTTACCGTCCGCGATCTTCGAAATTCGAAACGCGACGTTCGCAATTCGAATCCGTCGAGTGAGGGCTCACTGAGGACCCGCCGCCGACTGAGTGGCAACTTTGCAGGATGGACAAGGAGCGACGTTCCTGCGCATGCGTCAAACGTTTTCTTACTTTGGTAAAATACAACCCTACACCACTTTTCTGTAGTCCGTTTTTTGTCTAAGGGTATGTACGTACATATATAGTATTTTAAAAAAAACCCTTAATAGACTTAACTACCGTATCACTCCTTGTCTTCCGTTGTGGTAGTATCATATCTAAAGCAATTTTTCCCCTGCCCTATCCTTTCTTCTCTATCCATTTCCCTTCCTCTCCGCCAGGCTAGGGGCGAACTTGGTCGCAAGCGTGCCGACCGTCCCCGATACTTTTTTTATAGGATAGGAGGGCAAACGAGCAAGCGTGTCGTCTGATGGAAAGCAATCAACGCCGCCCATAGACAACCGCGACACCGCAGGACTCCCGGAAGCGTTGCCGACCTTTTAGATATGTATAGGCTTGTTTTTTGAAGGTTCCAATATCGTATCGGTTCGGAAAGACCGCCGAGGGTAGCTGGTTCCACAGACTGGTGGTGCGTGGAAAGAAGTTACGAGAGAAACGCACCGTAGTAGATCGCCACTCATCCAGATGGTGGGGATGGAATTTTCCTTTACGGCGAGTTGTGCGGTTATTGTTGTATACTATAGTGCCTTGCCTCAGTACGCGGGGCTCTGCTTGGGCTGACCTCCATCCTCCCTTGCGGCTCGTGGGATTCACTATGACGAACGTAATATTTTAACAAATTAGATTTAATAAATCTAATTTGTTAAAATATTACGGCGACGTGGGGCGCCATCCGTCACATCCTGATTCCCACGCTGATTTTTATTTGCTTGTCGCGGATGTTAGCTGTATAAAATTTCTTCTGTCCCCACCATAAGAGTATTTGAAATATTTAGGACAGTCCTTTAACGATAACTTAGATTTAATATATATAGATGGAGTTCAACTGGCTAGACGCAACAACTCTAGTATGCTATTAAGAGACATTTTTATGATATTATGTCTTAATAAAAAAGTTAATGCTGAGCATAAAAGAAAATTGAACGATGCTTAAATGTGTGTACAATAAAGTCTAAAATATATATTAAGTTATAGAGACATTTAATTGGCTCGACAGAGTAAGTTTTACATGTGATAGAGTACTAACGCAAAATTATTTATTCCCCAAAATTTTTTGTAGGTATTGATTTGTACCAACCCACGCATTGAACAATCCACTCAGCGAATCAAAATTTGAAAAGATGTATCCGAAACTGCACTCCATTTGATGAAAAATAACATAAAGCCTTTCGACTTGCTCACAGGGAGTGAACCGGGATAGCGAGTGCTCCAGTACTGCTACACCTCGCGAAGGATAAAGAGAGTTATGGTGAATCGGCTGCCAGTGATCGGCAAGTCGGAGAGGCACTCTTAGAAGAAGAAAAACTTCCTCACACACTCATCTCTAGTGGCAGAGCCACGCTGCAGACGAATACTTTATCAAGAATGGCATATTACTTGTCTCTAGAATGTATGGGCCGGCTCGTCCGGGGAAGTACCTCACTTCCCGCAGAAAACCGGCGACTGCGCGGTAACTTTGCTACCGCGCTTGGTCCGGTGAGCGTTTGAGTTCCGGAGGCCCTTCTCCATCCTTCCTCCTCCCTCCCTCACCCCTCTTATAATGACACTTTCCTTGAAGGCTACGTTTCTGCACTACCTATGGTACTGTAGATGTCTATGGGCGGCGTTGAGTGCTTTCCATCAGGTGACACGCCAGCTCCTTTGCCTTTCTGTCCCATAGAACAACAAATATCTTTTTTCAAAACAGGCAATATATTTGTAGAAACCCCGGTAAACAGCAATCATTTACTTCTTATGTATACCTACTTTCATAAGTAAAATTATACGCCTCCGAAGGTTTTCAATAAGTAAATATTGTATTTAAGTATCTAAAAAAGGTTAATAATAAAATTTAAGACGTCCAATTAGATGTTAGTTCTTGGAAATAAGATGTTGGCTCCGGGCTGTATTTATTTATTATATTTTTGTAGATTAAGGTATCTAGTATTTTAAGTAATTCGTTGAAAAATGTAGAATATTTGAGATTTTAGATAATGGTTGTTGTTATCAAGCGGCCTGAAAACTAAAACGAAAAATTTTTTTGTTAGAACTGAAATGTCTTAGCTAAAAAGGTATATAGGATCAAGTTCTTCGGTTATGGAATTTGTTGCCGCTGGAGGTGAGACAAGCGAAGTCTCTCCCAATTTTCAAAAAGCTTGTCAAAAATCACTATCTATCTTTATAGCTTTGTGTCTTTTTATGTATTCGTTTATTATTTACGGTTAACCTATATTTATGGTTGTGTGTGTATATATGTATATGTATGTGTGTGTATGTATGTATAAACTTATATATTTGCTTATGGCTATTATTACTGTTTATTAATATTTTTTTCTTCGCTATTTTATCTTTTCCACGATGATATATCATCAACCTACTACAAATTATCTTTTTAACATTGTCTCCATCCTACGGTTGTCTGGAAGAGGTCGCTATTAGCGATAAGACCGCCATTTGTATATAAATATTACAATCAATAATTGTACAACTTTGTTTTTGGTGTACAATAAAGAATATATCTATCTATCTATCTATCTATCTATCTAATTTTCAATTTTAGTCTATGTATAGATTATATGTATATGTATGAATATGAATATAGTAAAAACGGTTGAATTTGGAATAATTTCCTCGGACTAGATGAGTGGTAAAGTTAAGACCGCGTCTTAGAGAGCCTATAGCGGTACCATGACCTGCCCTGATAGAGAAATTGGGTACGTGTCGTTGTCTATGGCAGTGTCAAATTTTAACATTTGGATAAAAATACTTCTATTCCCCTGTAGACGCCATACTGCAGACGAGTACTTTGTCAAAAATAAGAAAGAAGAAGAAAGACCCTCCCTCCCCCTTCCCTCCCACTCCCATAATGACAGTTTCCTTAAAGGTCGGCGACGCTTCCGCAGTGCCTATGGCGCGGATGTCTAGTACAGTCTTGAAACTGGCATATTAGTTATAACTAATTGCCATCGAAGAATACAATTATTCTTTGACACAAGTCCAAAACACACGGAACGGTGTCATATATCAATCAGAGCAATGTTTGCGATGCAGGTAACGATGGACCTGATGTTTCGCCTGTTGCATTCAACTGTCACCCGTATCTCGAAGGGGATTGAGACTGTAATGGAATACGAGTGTATGACATTAGTGTTTGTCGACGCAGACGATCTGCTGGAAATGGTTGCCTAAACATCATCAATCACTCACATCACGTGCGGCGGCAAATAGCAGAACTGTATGGTATCTATAATTTTACGCTCTATGCTTTTTGAGACGTGATTCGCCACAACAACCTCTTATAACGTAAAATTTTTTGAAAAATATAATATTACGGCCTTTCCTTTCTTCTCTATCCTTCTCCCTACCTCTCCGTCAATCCACGGTCTGCGGTGCTAATGGATGCTTGGCTAAGGGTAAGCTTAGTCGCAAGCGTGCCGACCGTCCCGGGATCGGGCTCCTCCGGGTACTATGGTGCCTTACCTTAGCATGCGGGGCTCTGCTGGTGCTGACCTCCATCCTCCCTTGCGGCTCGTGGGATTCACTAAGACGAATTTTAATAAGCCTTATTTGTTGAAAAATGACGGTGATGTAGTTCGCCACTCGTCACGTCCTGATTCCCACGAGGGCGAAAAGCGACTAATGGAGAGCAGTTTGGCTAGGATGAATGTAAGAGGAATGAATGGGTGAAAGGGTGGATGAGTGTCGAGGAAGCGGGGAGGGTGTGCCGGGATTGTAGCGGATGGAGCTCTGTGGTTTGTGCCAATCCCTGCGGGGATAGGCGTGAATATATATAAAAAAATATAATATTACGTCAACGGGAGATTATTATATGAGTCTTTTATATAGGGTGCCTAGTAGCTGGATTACATTTTTTTACAGCTCTAGTATTTACAGAATCAGATTATGGATCAAAAACTCAGTAAACGCCAGCATACTGACTCACTTTGCTAGAGAGACCATAAGGCTTCTTCGTGATGTCTTCCCAAAAAAAATTTATAAACAGTTTTGACGATATTGGCCTCGATACTAGCCGCCAAGGTCGCCAGATCTCACCCCTGTGGTCTTTTTTTCTATGGGTTACCTCAAAAGTAAAGTCCATGAAACAAACCCGATTTAATTCTAAGATACGGACAGTCAAAAGTTTTACTTAGCTAAGATCCGCGACAAGCAAAACAATAACAGAAACTTAATAATGTGTGTTTTTCCGTTGGGTTAAGTGGATTTATTTGGAACTTAAACCAAAAACTTACCGAAAATCGGCCATCAATTCTCCACCCACCAACCACTATACAGAACACCAACCACACATTATCACTTTTCCATCTTGTAAACGACACGTGTTTCGCCCCAACATGAGGCATCTTCAGGTATAGTAGACTCTACGGAAGACAACCGAAAACTGTCCATATGGTGATGGATTTCCGCAAAGTAACGCCTGACTCCATTAATAATCTTAATTCTAAGAGAAAATATCACCCGAAAGTCTAACGGCACCCCGACGTCATTACTTCAGCGAGTGGCACAGAATACTACCAAAGACGTGGATAAAAAAGCCCGTACTTCTCTTCTTCTTAAAATTAATTGAATATTATTTATATCATTTGTGTCTTTTTTTATTTATCTTTGAATATCTAATTTTAGAAAAAGACATCCTGTATGTTACTATCGGGATACTATTGGGTATTTTTATGAGATAAAAGGAATTTTCGAGCACGTTCCAAGAATCGTTCGCCGAATTAAAAAATAAACCTTATTTGTTTTCAATTAACTAAGTAGGCCTTTCAATCTGGCAACACAAGAATTTCGAATATGGGTTAGGGATTTTCCATCGTGTGTTTTGCAACAACTCATCAAAAGAGATTAAAGTGCGGATGGTACGTAATTAATAATGTATTGTATAAGATAACACAAACTCATTATTAAATATCTGGGAGTTTAAGAAAACCAAAGTTCTAAATTAAATTATTGTAACACTGTAATAATGTTTATACACCTAAAAATCTACAATAATTAAAGCGGCAAGAACAGTTTTTTTAACAGCCCATATATGTCCCACTGCTGAGCATGGGCCTCTCCATTTCTGGAGGAACGTTAAACAAACCACGCTTGTCCAATGCGGATTAATGGGGTTACCAGACTCGGAGTAAATATTTGTAAATCCATGCATATATTTATTCCGATGCGGGGATCGAACCCGCGATCATTGACTACGCGGGCGGAGGGCCCCGCCACTGAGCCCATTGGTCGTCAAAAACGGTTATGGAACGTGAGTAACAAAATCACATGAATGGAACTGTATTTTTATTAATTGCATAAAACACACACAAAGTTAACCTAAGTTTTCAAGAGAGGCTGGGTAAAAAGTAACCTTTTTTTATGAGATAGGAAGGCAAACGAGCGGACGTGTCACCTGATGGAAAACAATCAACGCCGCCCATGGACAACCGCGACAATGCAGGAATCATGGGAGAGTTGCCGGCCTTTTAGGTAAAGTTAGGCTTGTGTTTTGAATGTGCCAATGTCGTATCGGTACGAAGAAAAATATAGTGTATAGGTTTATGAAGGTATATAGTACAATATTTAAGATTTTTTTTAATGAAATTGTCTCATACAACGCGTCTATTTATCCATGACTCACTTATGGATATCAAACTTGGCCTGCCACAAATAAAAACAACCTGAAACTAATAACTTGTCTATACAACATGGAAAAGAGTATGCTCGACATAAAGCTACGAGACCGAACGACTATTTAGAAAATTAGGGAAAAAACCAAAGTGATTGATGTCTTCCAGACAATCAAAAAACTGAAATGGAACTGGACTGGACACATCATGAGGACACAAAAGAAAAAGTGGATAAGAAACATAGTGGACTGGTATCCGAGGAATGAAAATAGACCAAAGGGACGGCAAATTAAGAGATGGGAAGACGATTTACCAAAGGGATGGAGAATATTAAGCCAGGACAGGGAAAAGTGGATGAAACTAGGGGAGGCCTATATCAAAGGACAAACTGACAAAAAACTGGTTGCTGATGGCACTATCTTATATTTTTATAGTGTGTTAATCTTATTATTTGTAAATACTCTGGTCAGCGGATAAAGGCTTATCTTATCTTAATGAATTTGTGTGGTGAAAAGCTAATATACAAACCGTTGAAAATTATTATTTTTTTTATATATACGTTCACGCCTATCCCCCGCAGGGGTTTGCAGAACCACAGAGCTCCATCCGCTACCATTCATCGCAGCGAAACGGTTCTCCATTAGTCGCTTTTCGCCCTCGTGAGAATCAGGATGTGACGGGTGGCGAACCACGTCGCCGTCATTTTCAACAAATTAGGTATATTAAATTCGTCTCAGTGAATCCCACGAGCCGCAAGAGAGGATGGAGGTCACCCCCGGCAGAGCCTTGCATGCTGAGGTAAGGCACCATAGTACCGGGGGGAGCCCGATCCCGGGACGATCGGCACGCTTGCGACTAAGCTTGAAAATTATTCGATAAAATATGTATTTCATCCTGAGTAAGCTAAATAAATGTTAAGAACTTCCTCACTTCAACCGAATACCGCTTTTGCAATATCTTCACGAAGTAGTGAACAATACGCGAGGAGCTTGTTTATATTTTCTAAAGAACTTTAAGTTTCAATTTTAATTCTTAGCCGGAGTTCCCTCGTTAGTAACTGCTGAGTGGTTATCGCGAGCCGCGTTAAATTGAGTTGAATGAAGAACAAATTACTTTGGACTCGAAGATTGTTGTTTTGTTTGCGATATCAACACTTTGTAATAATTAATTTAACTACTTATTTTTATGGGATACGAAGGCAAACGAGCAGGCAGTGCAGCAGTTTGGCCTTTAAGGAAAGCGTCATTATGGGAGAGGGAGGAAGAGGAGAGGGGGAAGGGGAGAAGGTCCGGCTTCCGGAACTCAACCGCTCACCGGACGAAACGCGGTAGATAAGCTACCACTAAGACGCCGGTTTTTGCGGGAGTGTGTCACTTCCCCGGGCGAGCTGGCCCATTAATGTTACAGAGAAATAATCTGCCATTCTTCTCAAAGTATTCGTCTGCAGCGTGGCTCTGCCACTAAAAAGTAATTTTTATTTTGGAATATCTTTTTAATGAGATAGGGTGGCAAACGAGCAAGCGTGTCACCTGATGGAAAGCATTCAAAGCCGCTCATTAATATCTGCAACACCACAGGTATTTCAAATGCGTTGCCGGCCTTAGAGGTAAGTGAAGGCTTGTTTCTTGAAGGTTCCAATGTTTTCCAATGGCAGCTGGTTCCACAGAGTGGTGGTGCGTGGAAAGAAGTTTGATGTGATCATCATCATCAGTGGGGATGAAACTTTTATTTACGGCAGTTGTGCGGGTAACATTAAAAAAAATTATATCAAAATATTTAAAACTTAGTTATCACTATAGTTTGATTTATAAGTCTATCTTATTTATATTTTGTTGAAGCCCCCTATTTATATTTTGTTTATATGGCCCCAGCGAAAAACCAATAAGATTTTATGGGCTCATATGTATTATTATATTCCATACATACATACATATCGTCACGCCCGTCTCCCGTAAGGGTAGGCAGAAACCACAAACCTCCATCTGCTACGATCTCGGCATACTTCCCTTGCTTCCTCCACACTCATTTTTCTCCTCATGCAAGCCCGCCGGTTAAGGGTACTCTTGACCTGGCCTTTCTTAAAAAGTTCAGCAATTTGGTCAAGGTATGTTTTTCGTGGAATATAATACGACAAACGGAGAGCCGTATTATATTCCATTATAATTTTTATCAATAAAGTAAATAAATATATGTACAAACATATATAAATGTAAACTCACATGTCGGATTATGATAAATCCAATTAAAATGACATCGTACAAAAGGTGATAGGGTTATTTGTTCAGCGAATGTTCCGACCCCGCTCGTGCTTTATAAAAGAAATACAACAAATCTGTTTGGAGCCCGGCTAACCAGCGCTCATGTTTATTTTGTCCGCTTTATCTAAAATATATGTACGCTCCCAACCGACCTCACAGCTGGTTGTTACAGTAAGATGATATATTTCATGTAATTAATTACATAACAAAGATAAATATTGTTGCATTCTCTATAAAACAGAAAGAAACAAGCTGAGAGTCTTTCAAAGAGTTATGGAGAGGGTTATAGCTTGAAGTTTCTCTGTTGGATATAATTTGAAATGAAAATAGCCGCTAGAGACCCAAAATCACCGATATAGGTCTTCGAATTGGCAAACAGAAGAGACAATGGGTTGGTCACGTTTATCTCAAAGCTGATAAGCGAGTGCTGGTGTGGCGTCCACGTCTCGGTAAATGTAGTGTGGGACGTCCCCCCGGGCACGAGAGAGAGCATCCACGAGTTTATGGTCCGGTTGGCTCGGAAGATGTTCGACCGAGCCGATAATGGACCACACTTATACCTCAAAAATTTCGCCCTCTTCTAGGATCGCTCACATGAGGGACGTCCTCTCCCACGAGAAATCCTCCTGTCGCCGTCTAGTTGCCGAGAGGGGGGGGGGGGAGGGGAGTCAGCGACGGACCCAACGTAGAAATAGGTTGGGCCATATCTCGAAGTCGTGTCTTCGAAATATGGCCCAACCTTTTTAAAAGACGCTCAAAAGCCGCTGAGAACAGTGGCACCTAAGACCGGGGGATGGTCACCCCATAACCTATTATGTTTCTCTTTTACTTAGATTTAACTGATTTAATATAAAAAACATATGCTTTTAGAATTTCTTCAGGCATTCCAAGAAATTTATAAAAGGGGAAAATAAAAAATAAAATAGAAAAGAATTATACCTGTTCAGATCAAATTCCTATTTACGAGGATCATTACGATGGCGTACACGATAAGAGGATAAAGGGGGGACTAAATGGAACGAAAATAGGTCCAGCGTTCATAAAGCTGGTGACAAGGGTTGACACTCTTTCCGATAGATGTGATCGGAATAATTCTGAGACATCGAATGCGAGAGAAAATCTCTTTGAAAGTACATCTGTTGGCATAGGTTAGCTTAGATGTCTCTAATCATCTAAGCTATTATTTAAAATACATAGTATTGTGCAGGTTTGCTTCGATATTTAAACTATTTTTTCCACATACCACATATGCCCCACTGCTGGATATGGGCCTCTCCATGTCTAGAAACAGATATTTTACCCACTATGCTTGTCCATTGTGGAATGATCTGGTAACCAGACTGGGAATAAATATCTGTAGGCCATACATAGAGTTAGAACTATTTTTTTGTTGTCCCACTGCAGTGCACGGGCCTTCCTATTTCTAGAGGAACGGACGTTAACCCACTACGCTTGTCTAATGGTTGGATGGTTGGTAGGGTTATCAGACTTGGAATAATAATAAATAAATGGACTTCGACTGTAGGCCATATATATATTGACTGCGTGGGTGAGAGCCCCCGCCACTGAGCCAATTAGTCGTATTTAGTAAAATAAAATAAAAATGAAAAGCCTTTTATTTATTACTTCTAAACAATGTACAGAAAAAACAAGATATTTTTATACTAGCTAACTTTGTTGGCGCAGCAACCCAAAATGGATCTTGGCCTTCGAACGGATCTAACGCCATCGTGCCCTGTCCTGCGCCGACTCCTGCCAGTTGCCGACTTGAAGGTTCCGCAAGTCATCCTGGATCATGTCTCTTCAGCGGTACCTGGGGCGCCCCACAGGACGTCGTCGAGCGATTTTCTCCCATCCTCTCAACGTGGCCCAGCCAACGAAGTCGGTGAGCCTTAGTCACTCCTATTTTATACTAGGTTCTTTTTTATGGGACAGAAGGGCAAAGAAGCAGATACCATCAGAGCCAAAAAACTTTTAATCACCCAAAAGCAGTTAGTTTCAACGCTGTAGTAAATTATCTATTGGTTGTAGAACTGTGGGACTCAGATCATTCGACGTAGCATTTTTTTCTGATCCGAATATGTATTAATAAACATTTTTTAACATCTTTGTCCTTTACAGCATCTTCAATTTTTTGCGTCGAATGGAAAACCATAGGATATTTATAACTCTCATCTATATCTTAAATAGTAATTTATAAAATAGTTTTTATGTAAGAACATACGATGTAAAAGAATTTACCATTCAATTTTAACACCTGTAATACAATTTTGATGAAGCCACACCCGAGCAGACTTTTACAATCTTTTTATGTTATGAATATGACGATAAAAATCCTATAACTCCACCTTCATAAAAACTAATAGTTGTAATAAAGGTGAAGCTACAAAATCGTTCGAGCCGCACTCCTCAAATGTGTGATTGCAATATACACAATACTTCTAATCTGGAAAAAATATTAATCGATTGCGTATTAGTAAATAATCTATTTGATGGCGTATTAGTAAATCATATATTTCTACACTTGGGAGTAGTTAATTAAATTTCCATTAGGCATTCTTTGATGCTTGGACACTAACGCTAAGGAAGGAAAGAAACTTATAGTCTCAGAGCGAAAAGTCCTCCGAAAGATCCTCCAATAGAGATGATGGCAGTTACCATCTGGTGGCCAAACTCAATGTAATTGGAGAGACTAAGGCTCACCGACTCCGTTGGTTGGGGCACGTTGATAGCATGGGGGAGAATCGCGCAGTCAAGAGAGCGTATGTGGGTCGCGCAACTGGACGACGTCCTGTGCGACACCCCAGGTACCGATGGAGAGACTTGGCGGAGGATTACTTGAGCAACCTTCAAATCTGCATCTGGCAGGAGCTGGCGCAGGACAGGGCACGATAGCGTAAGGACTGTTTGGAATATCTATTTCATCCAATGAACCAGTTCGAACGAGGAAGTACTACATCATATTTTACTCTGTGATTGGAGTCTCAATTCCAGTCCCCATGGTGTTGCAGATGTCTATTGGCTGCTTTGATTGCTTTTCATCAGGAGACACGCTTGCTCGTTTGTCTTTCTATGCTATAAAGAAGAAAAACAAAAAAAATTACGAGAGAGCTGACATTTTCCTTCATAAAGAAGCTTATCTATTCAGCAAAGAAAGAAAGAGGTGTGGAGAGATCTATCACAAATAATTTATTTTCTTTTTCGCCGCGGAATTCTGGTATATTTAAGTGAATCCCTATGATCGTATATATCACCGAAGGTAATTTTAATGTTCAAAGCCAAATTTTAAGCTACTCATGAAATAACATACCACGAATTTTTAATTTGAGCATAACTCGAAGAATATTTTCTTGAGACGTTTAATATATCATTGAAATTAAAGTGACAAAATGAAATATCTTTTCACAGCGGTGTCATATGAGTGGCGCCAAAAAGGGAAGTAATTTCAGGTATTCACGTGTTCTATGAAATATATTTTAAATTGAGAATTTTTATTATTGGCTAACTTTAAGTGCGTATTAAATTCATATTCATATAAAATAAATAAATAACTTCAGAATTTAAGCCCCGTACTAGCATCACCTGTCTATTACGTAATATTTAAATCCAAAAAAAAAAAATCAGAGGCAGTCATAGACTCTCAAGACTATAGGTTACCAGCCGTACTGCTTACAGCGACACACGGGATCTTTTCTTTGACGTTATGGAAATTCTTCGAAATGAAATTAATTTATTTTTCTATTCACTGTACATTTATATCTCTGCTGGGGCTGACCTCCATCCGCCTTCTCTTCTCATCTTGCGGCTCGTGGGATTTACTAAGACGAATTTAATATACCTAATTTGTCGAAAAATGACGGCGACGTGGTTCGCCACCCGTCACGTCCTGATTCTCACGAGGGCGAAAAGCAACCAATGACGAGCTGTTTCGCTGCGATGAATGGCAGCGGATGGAGCTCTGTGGTCACTGCCAACCCCTGCGGGGGATAAGCGTGAATATATAGTAATAATAATAATTATATCTTATTCATACTTTATTCACACTTTATCAGTTTACATATTATATTTTAAATCTCAATTTCTTATGTCGGAAAGGTGACATGTCTATCGAAAGACGTCACTTGAACTACGATTTTGTATATATATATATATATATATATATATATATATATATATATATATATATATATATATATATATATATATATATATATATATATATATATATATATAAATATATATATTATATATATATAAAACCCCGCCAATATGCATTGAACAAAGCTTGGTGGGTTAACATCCATTCCTCCAGTACGTTAGTGATACATTTATGAATGTATCAGTGAAATCTTAGAACTGTATTTTGAAATTTCAAACTAAATGTAATATTAGAAATTAAAATTTCATAAATTTTGAATTAAAATTATTAATATCAAATTAATTAAAATAAGAAATTATATATACTTATATTTATTTGCGAGGCGAAATTGAATGATATGATTTTATAAATGATCATTCTGCAAATATAATATTAACAAAGCTTGCATAATAATTAAAACAGTATGAACCAAATAAACAAGTTTCTTAAAATTAAATTTCGCAATGTAAATAAGAAATTTATTTTAATGGTAATTGAAGTCTTTTTCGTAACTTTGTACACCAAAAATTTTATTAATATAGAGTAATAAATTATAATTTTGCATTAGTAACAATATAATAAAATTATCAAATTCAAATTAAATCTAAAATTATTAAAACTTTTTTTAATCGTTTGTTTTTTAATCGTCGCGTATGTGTGACGTCACATTTCCCCTGGCGTGACGTCACATGTTTTTCCAATTATACATTCAGAAATTATTGAACTAAAACAGCAAAAAATATTTGTGTAGTTTGCTTAAATAATGATAGAATTGGTAATCAATTTAGATTTCGTTGGAGTTTCAGTTGCACACTGGACGTTGTATACAAATTAGACGCCATCCATCCGTCCATCCATGTAACGTCACACGTTAAAGGAGAGGGAGGGGATCAAAAACCTGATGTGTAACCATATGTGTACCACGTGGCATCTAAAGTGTTAAGATTGTGACGTAACCTGTGACGTCACGAATGTTATGTCTCGCCCCCCTCAAAATCACCCTAGTTACTTGTGATCGGCCCCTAAGTTGTGTACAACGTCAACTTTAAGTTAAATTCAACTAATCTACTAGTTCGGTATACTATCATCCTATGGCGACCTATAAACGTTCTAATGGAAACATTCCCAGTGTCGACCTCAATTCCGCAAAGCGCTTCGTGATCCCAAACGGATTCGTATATCTCACTCGCTTGACAATCGTGTCGAGACATTCTCGTTGAGAGCATTCTAAATACGCGCGTAAGAATTCTAAAATCAAGGACGCATTGGATTACAGGGGGCGGACCGGATTAGAAAGGGTCCGGATTACGACGGGTCCACTGTATAAGTATTTAGAGGTTATTTTGAAACATATTTCCGTAGCAATAGTAGTTCCTAATATATAGCTGGAACGCCCTCCTGCTAGATGGAGCGACGATCTGCGCAAGGCGGCTGGCAGAGACTGGATGCGTGTAGCCGAAGATCGGGCTAAGTGGCGCGCCTTGGGTGAGGGCTATCTCCAGCAGTGGACTGCCGCGGGTTGATATTGAAGCAGCTACTTACTCGTATGAAAGCACAATATACTCCTTTCTTGCTTCCTTCACACTCACCTCGTAAGTATTAACACTAGTAATTATACTACGATCCCGAACCGGTCGGCACACTTGCGTCTAAGCTCGCCTCTAGCCACGCATCCATTGACACGGCAGACCGTGAATTGGCAGAGAGCAAGAGAAAACAATGGAGAAGCAAGAAAAGGGCAAAGAAAGATGGAGTTAGACAGAATACATACATGTTTATCGACACGCCCTGTTTCCCTTAGGGGTAGGCAAAGACCACAGATCTCCATCTGCTACGATCTCTGCATACTTTCCTTGCTTCCTCCACACTCATCACTCTCCTCATGCAAGCCCACCGGTTAAGAGTACTCGTGGTTAAGAGTACCTTTCTTAGAAACTTCAGCAGTTTGGTCGAAGTATGTTCGAAGTATTTCCGTGGTCGTTCCCTACTGATCCTTCCATCCACATCCGCGAACCATGCGAATGTGGACGGACAGGATGATAAGGATATGATACTACTATACATATAAAGATACATTATTGATTCACGAATTACCCATCATTTCGCACAAATAATATTATCCGATCAAAGTAGATTGACAATGACATTATTTTATTATTATAATAATTTTCGTTTTTGTAACATCCAAATATATTTTATATGTTTGTAATTGCTTTTTAATCTACCTTCCATTAAGATTTAAAAGTCCAGCGCTCGATTCACTGCAGGGCGGGTAACATCAAAAGTATAATACCTTTTTCATTTTCAATGTGCGTTCCTTGAATAAAGCCTTTATAAGGCTTTTGTTCCGCACGATTTGTTCCACTCAGCGGAATTAAAATGACGATTGAGTTCATCGGACAATCATTGTAAAAGCAAATTCCGTGGGCGGGATATACTCCACAATAATTTATCGCACAATATTTCATGTCCTTTATTATTTTAAAGTTTTATACATTGACTTTCCCAATTTAATTTATTACGGCTTTAAAAACTACGATAAACGAAACAATATGAAATAAGAGCGAAATGCAATTAATATTATCGTAGATATTAAATTAGTTATATATATTATAGATAGATATATTCTTTATTGTACACCAAAAACAAATTTATACAGTTATTGATTGTAATATTTATATACAAATGGCGGTCTTATCGTTAACAGCGATTTCATCCAGACAACCGCAGGATGGACACAATGTGAAAAAAATAATTTGATGTAGGTTGGTGATACATTATCGTTATGATTGTAGAAAAGAAAGAATAAATAATAAAAAACAAATATATAAAAGACATAAGCAAATATATAAGTATATATACATACATACATAATCATATGTGATTCTTTTTTTTATGAGATAGGAAGACAAACGAGCAGGTCTGTCACCTGATGCCATAGGCAGTGCGAAAGCGTTGCCGGCCTTTAAAGAATATGCCATTATGGAAGAGATGGGGCGAGAGGGGTGGAGCCTCCGGAACTCAACTGCTCACCGGATGATACGTATGCTCGTCTTTTAACAAATGTGATTCTTTCTATCACACCTATGACATCCGTTCTTGCTTTATCTACACTCATCACTCTCTTCATAAAAGCTCGCTGGTTATGGTTACTTTTGACCTGGTCTTCCTAAAGAAGTTCAGCAGTTAGGTAGAGGTATGAGTCCTTGGTCTTCCCCTATCGACCCTTCAATCCACATCCGCAACGCAAATTTCTTTAATCAGTCATGTTCCATCTACCCTCACTATGTGTCCAAACCATCTAAGTTAATAATATATAAGTATGTATTTTGCATACGCAAGGTTTTTGTAAAACAAATTCCGTGAATAAAATCGCTTCATTTGAAGGGTATACTTCGAACTATGCTGACAATTCAAACAGCTCTCCAAATAGAGACCTCCACTTCTTAATACCGTATCAGCGAAATTTGAAAGCACATAGCTTTGACACAGACACCAGGCTTGTTTGCTTTGGTTAGAAATAAAATATTTGGGTAAATTTAGTCAAATTAAAAAGCTGCTAGATGTGAAAGTTCTAATAAAAGAAGAGAACCCATTTGTGAATCAAAATTTATCATAGTTAAGTTAATAAACAATTCCATTAACCTTGTGAAAGTTACCAAGCCACCAAAATTTTATAGTATAGTTTTTTTAAGGGATAGTAAGGCAATCGAGCAGGCGTGTCACCTGATGGCAAGCAACCAACGCCGCTCATAGACATCCGCAATGCCATAGACAATGCAGAAGCATTTAAGGAAAGTGTCATGGGAGGGGAGGGGATGGGGAAGAT
The DNA here is from genome assembly GCA_031353405.1 of Baronia brevicornis. Taxonomy (NCBI): domain Eukaryota; kingdom Metazoa; phylum Arthropoda; class Insecta; order Lepidoptera; family Papilionidae; genus Baronia; species Baronia brevicornis. The sequence continues at coordinate 76,015 of JASFAT010002298.1, forward strand.
GACGGGTAGGGTGGAGCAGCTGGACGGAACTTGTCTTTTGCCCGCGATTTTTTCCATCATGATAAGTTGCAGCAATTTGTACCTGTCTTGTCTCATGATGGTGGACCTTTGATGGTCTGCAAAAGTTCACTTTTTGCTTGGCTTGTCGGAGAACCTCGTCATTGGCCACCCTTTGAGTCCAGCTGATAGCATTCCTTACAAGGAATTTATTTAAGCAACTCACAAAATTGAAACTCACGGAATGACTTGTCGGATAGTCGTCGACGACTTCATTTACCTGAGAATTCCGTCTGGACGGTGCATCATAAAATAACTTTACACAAACAAACCTTGAAGTTGTTTTGAAGAGGAAACAGAGAGTAGCGGAAGTTTATAGTGAGCTGGTTTCTGTGCGTAAAACACTGCATTTAAAGGCTTCATCAGGAACCGTCCCTACCTCAGAGTCTGAAGACAAAAGTCTTCGACCAGTGTGTCCTACCTGTACTCTCTTACGGCGTCGAAACGTAGACGCTTACAGTTCGTCTGCTTCACAAGCTCATAGTCACTCCAAGAGTACTCACTCCACACTATGAAAGAGAGCTATGCTTGGAGTTTCTCTGGTAGATATGATTCGGAACGAACAAATCCGCCAGAGAACTAAAGTCACCGACATAGCCTTTCAAATTAGCAAACTAAAGTGGCAATGGGCTAGTCACGTTTATCGAAGATCCGACAATCGTTGGAGCAGATGAGTGCTGGAGTGAAGACTGCACCTCAGTAAACGTAGTGTGAGACGCCCCTTGGCTAGATGGCGCAGCAATCTGAGCAGGGCAGCTTACAGAATCTGGATGCGTAGAGCCGAAGATCGGGCTAGGTGGCTCTTCTTGGGGGAGGCCTATGTCCAGCAGTGGACTACCGCAGGCTATTGATGATGATGGACTATTAATAAATTATATAATAAATGTCTAGCATTAATCTAGCAATTATATTATATTTGATGTTAAACACATTTTAGTTTTGATTTTATCCTTTTTGCTTTCAACTCACCTGCAATAATGTTACTATTCAAATAAGTAGAAGGTTTCTACCTTGTGGGAAGGATGCGAGAGTATTGCTTTAAGATATTATTTCAGATTGGATTGGGCCGTTCGTTAGAGATCTGACGTGACCGGAGTACAAATGTAACGCGACCCGATATTGCAATAAGTTAAGCTGGAATGGTCAATGGCTCAAAATCTTTGAATATAATTTCGTAAAATATGTATTGAAGTTGTAAAAATAATGTCAGACTATGAAGCAGATATAATGTCAATAGAATAGAAATAGAAATAAAAAAGATGATTAATGGAGTCAGGCGATACTTTAAAACTTTTTACTTAGCCAAGATCCGCGACAAGCAAACAACAATAGAAAATTAATAATGTGTGTTTTCCTGCTGGATGAAGTGGATTTACAGGGAGCTTAAACTAAATCTTACCGAAAAACGGCCGTCAGCAACTCTCCGCCCACCAACCTCTACACACAATACCAAACACACACTACCACTTTTCCACATTGCAACACGTGTCGTTTGCAAGGTGGAAAAGTGGTAGTAAGTCACACACTATCGCTCCCTAGCACACTAGGGGGTGATAGTGTGCGAGGAATATATTTGAACGTTAACATAGGTACATTTATAGTACGATAACTGTGACGAATTGCAGTTTACGGTTTCGCCACCATAAAACGATTTTTCAAAGTGGCAGAGCCACGCTGCAGACGAATACTTTGTCAAGTAAGGCATATTATTTATCTGTAGCATGAATGAGCCGGCTAGCCCGGGGAAGTACCACACTCCCGCAGAAAACCAGCGTGTGAGTGGTAGCTCAGCTATCGCGCTTCGTCCGGTGAGCGGTTGAGTTCCGGAGTCTCAACTCCCCTCCGCCTACCCCTTCCATAATGACACTTTCCTTAAAGGCCGACAATGCTTCTGCAATGCTTATGGCACTGCGGATGTCTATGGGTAAAGTTGATTGCTTTTGTGACACGCCTGCTCGTTTACCTTCCCATCTTATAAAAAATATACGGTATATTGAAGCATCACCAATCATACGATGTACTTTTTACAGAAGAATTTCGAATCTATTCTTTTATTATTCATAAATATAATGATTAAATTCGTAAACTTTAATTCAAATTATTTATTTTTTGACATAAGAAATTCAATCAACCGTCAGTCTGTTTACAATAAAATATATACCACCGTTTCAACTTGAGATTCTCCGCTCAGAAGAAATGGTGATAGAGATCTTTTCTACGCCGGGAACTTCACATCAAAATAACAAGAACAGCGACTTTGTAAAAAATAAATATTTAAGATCTCTTGTTGAAAATCTAATTTATTGCAATTGCGCTGCATTGGCGTGCAAATAAACTTGAACTTAGAGAGAGGTTAAAAGATTTTAATTTTTCCCAGTGTATAAATTTTATTGCTTCCCCCTTCACATTATATACAAAGAGATAAATAATTATTGTTAGCTACAAGAAACGCCGATAACGCAGCTGGGTGTTCCGATTAATGATACTGTAATACAAACATTACACGTAATATTCGAGCACGTAGACAATTAACTAAATATTCAACTCTCTTACCCTATTATCTGGAAGCTGTGTCTGGCAATAAATAAGAAATCTTTCTTGGTATGCGTATTATAATAACCATAACATATTTATTGATCATTTAACAACTTTACAATTTTGTTTCACTGCCTGCCTTACTAGGACGAGCCCTGTACTACGGCAGACAGTTCCCTTATATGTCACATTTATGTATTACATGTATTATTCTAATTGCCACACTTATTATAATTTTACTAAAGACTGAAACAAATAATTAAAAACTATAAACTAAATTATACAAACCAAAAAGAAATATAGTTTACAAAAAAAGTTACATTACAAATCACGATGCTGCGCTTTTGTGTGTTGTGTTAGTGTGTGTGTATAAAGAAGTAGTGACGAAGTGCTGGGGAGGCAAAAGAAGATGCGTGTCACCTGATGGAAAGCAATCATTTCTACTCATAGACATCTTCTTCCTCGACGAGTACGTCTTCGACTTGCGAATGTTGGCAGCCAATTCTGCACAACTGTCCTCCTCCTTCGCGATGTGCAGCAGTTCTGGAGCACTCGGTATCACAGACCACTCCCTGATATTATGTAGCCACAACTTTCTTGTCTTTTGCCCGCGACTTTTACCATCATGATCAGTTATAGCAACTTGTACCTGTCATGTCTCATGATATGATCCAGGTAAGCAACTTTTTCCTTTGACGGTGTGCAAAAGTTCAGATTTTTGCTTGACTTGTTGAAGAACCTCGACATTGGCCACTTTCCGAGTCCAATTCATCTATAAATGAACATACAAACATACATATCGCCACGCCTGTCTCCCGTAGGGGTAGGCAGACACCACAGATCTCCATCCACTATCATCCCGGCACATCTTCCTTGCTTCCTCTTTACTTATCATCACTCTCACAAACGTCGTAGCGAAACGGCTCTCCGTTAGTCGCTCCTCGCCCACGTGGGAATCAGGACGACGATATTTTTATAACAAACCAAGTTTATTAAAATCCGTCATAGTGAATTTCAGAAGCCGCAAAGGAGGATGGAGGTCAGCCTCAGCGGAGCCCCGCATGTTGAGGTAAGGGACTATAGTACCCGGGGGAGCCCGATTCCGGGACAGTCGGCACGCTTGCGACTAAGCTCGCCACTAGCCACGCATCCTTTGTCACGGCAGACCGTGGATTGGCGCAGAGGAAGAAAAAAGATAAAGAAGAAAGGAAAGGGCAGGGGAAAGGAAAGATGGATTTAGACAGGATGATAGGGATATTATACTACCGCAACGGGAGACGAGGAGTGATACGGTAGTAGCTCGAGAGACCGGGGTCGCGTACCCGTGTACCAATACCATAAATACTGGACGGGCGGCTAAGGAAAGATCTGATTTATATTTCTTCATTCAGAAGTTTCAGTGAAAGAAGAGCGATCATTTTTAATTTAATAGGCGTTTCTCATATAAATCACACGATATTTCAAGTAACACAATACCGCTGGCTCGTTTCAGTGCCGGAAGGCGAACACCATTACAGAATTCTGGATTATTTATTACATCATTTGATATGAGAGCATTCAAAGCGGTTTAAACGAAAGAGTCTTTTCATTTTATTTCATCTTTATTTATTAATTTGTTTTGTTTTAAGGCTTTGTTTTTTACAAGGTGTTTTATGGCCTCATTTGCTTTCAAGGTTTGCAAGAAAGATGTAGGTCCAAGAAAGAAGAAGAGATCCGAATCGTCGATGACCAAGATCTCACCGATCGGCTTGATTCTCTAGCGCTGCGGAGAGATGTCTCATCTCTCAGAATTTTTTACCGCTTCTATCATGGGGAGTGCTCCGAGAAATTTTTTGGAATAATTCCCGCCGCCGAATTCCACAACCGCACAACTCGCCGTAAAGAAAAATTTCATCCCCACCATCTGGATGAGTGGCAATCTACTACGGTGCGTTTCTCTCGTAACTTCTTTCCACGCACCACCAGTTTGTGGAACCAGCTACCCTCGGTGTTCTTTCCGAACGGATACGACATTGGAAAAAACAAGCCTATACATACCTAAAAGGTCGGCAACGCTTCCGCGACTCCTGCGGTGTCGTGGTTGTCCATGGGCGGCGTTGATTGCTTTCCATCAGGCGACACGCTTGCTCGTTTGCCTTCCTATCCCATAAACGAAAAAAACGTTCAAAAAGGTTCCAAATTTGTATCATTTCGGAAAATCCACTGAAGACAACTGTTTCCACAGTGTAATGTTGCATAGAAAGAAGTTTTTGGAAAAACGAACCGTACTGGATCGAAATTTATCCAGATGTAGTTCTATATATGTATGTACATACTTAGTATAATGCTATAAGGTAGTGTTCATTGGAACCTTTAACAAAGTTTGTTTGTCACACGTGGGATTTCCCCGAGGGTACAATAAATTAACGCTTAGAGGGGACGTGAAGCTGAGAAGGGGTGAACATTGGGTAATCTCTATTAAGAGTTCGCTACGAACAACTAATCTTTATTCCCTACCGCATTACATAACCAAATATTGGAACATATTATATATTAATATTGGAACATATTATATATTAATGTCGGAACAATTATTAGTACCGCCTGTTTGGAATCTAGATGTTATCGTGACATTTTGTGTGATTAAATGGCGTATACAATACCTGAAATATTTGTATCATATACTCTATATCATATATTATGACACACATTCTAAATGTTTATTTAACCCTTCTTTGCATAATGGTGGAAATTTCCATCATAACACTAAATATCCAAAAATTATATAAAAGAACAAGTTCACTTCAAGTTGATCGTGTCTGGATATCTTTTTAATGTCCATTGCATAAAAAAAACATAGCTGTCAAAAATAAGCAAGTGTCACTATCAGTAAAACGAGCTTGAAGTTATTATTCCGCTATTTGTTGTAATTGCAATAAACAAATGATTTTGTTTTATTATATTTTACAATTTCTTGTAGTAGAAATAATAATTGTTTAGTTAATTATCATAAAGAATAACATATATCTAATGATATCCTCTTTTATTTCTATTTAGTACTAAGCCAATGATCTTACTTTGCCTGATAATGGTAATTTCTATCATATGGTTTTTTACTAAATTTATACTATAAATATATACTAAGATTTTTTTAACCATTTTTCCTTTAATTTTGAACATGAATTATGTCACCTTGATTTATTTCACCAATAAAGAAAAAATCATGCAAAGAAGGGTTAAGAATAGAATAGAAAAAACTTAATTCATGACACTTTTTTTCGTAATAACTAAAATTAAAACCTAAATAACGTTACGAGCTGGGATTTGGGGATCTGAAAAATGAAATCGGCCACTAGTTTCACTTCTCTTCACTTTGAGTTTCACTTCACTTTACTTCTACTTCTTCTTCTTCTCTTGTACTATTTTCTTTCATATTTTACTTTTAAACTCCCCTTCGACGCACGTTCCGTTCCGTTCTTTATATCCGTAAAACGATCGCTAGTTCTAGCATTCCAAAATTCGAGAATGTTCCAGTAATGTGTAATCTTTTCTAGACATCGTCCTGTCTCTTTCCCGCGCGCAACTATTTTCTATTAACTGGTCCTGTCACGCAAAGACGGACGTCTTGTCAATTTATTTTTAAAAAGTTGTAATGGCTTGCTTGACCGGGATTTTAAGATTTCAAAATGAGGTTTTAATCATTTCATAAAAAAATAATTTTGCATATGTGTTATGCAACAATAATATTGCATTATACAAATAAAGAAAACAAAAAGAAAATAAAGTTCTTTTTTTAGTTTATTGTTCAAAATTATTCCTGGTCAGTATATGCCAGGCGTTCTATTGAAGCATCTGGCGCTAGTTTTCAGGAAAAACTAACGTGGTCAGATCGCTTGTTGTTTTTGAATGTTTATACTTTATACTCATTTGAATGAATGAAAATGAACGAATGAATCCTTTCAAGTCGAAGATCGGGCTAGAGTAGGTTGAAGGGAGATTTTAATGCCAAGTAAATGTTTATACTCATTTGAATTATTGAATTAATTAATTACTTAATGAACGAACGAATCCTTTCAAGTCGAAGACAGGTGGCACTTCTTGGAGAAGAACTATGAAGGAATTAAAAGAAGGTGAAAAAAGTATCGTGCTATCGCTTAAGGTTGAAGAAAACTTCAAATTGACCGGCGATTTATAGATCGCTCTGAAGTTGTAACGGAAATAGTAAGCACATACGCACTAGCACCTATATGAAATTCATAGGGTTGTCGTACGTACCGAAAATACAATGCAAAAGAGGGATTATTCGCGCACTCTGTAATTTTTCCGGTTATTATAAAAGTTCATAGCGGCGCGCGCTGTGAGGATGTAAGAAGTTCTTATTGGAAAACTTTGGAAATGAAATTGAAAAGGTTAATGGGAACTTTGCTACTTATTAAGCGTCCATTGTTAGAACTTAACATTAAAAAAACATTTCTTTTTTTTTTCTTCGATGGCAATGAGCTATAACTATTATGCCAGTGTCAAGTTTTACTAATCTCAAATAAATCGTTAGTTATCAATACTGTTCTCCCTATTTTCATGAAATTTTTTAAATATATATAAATATTTTCCGTAGGGGTAGGCAGAGACAATAGATCTCCATTCGCTGCGATCTCTGCACACTTTCCTCGCTTCACACTCACCCATCTTTTCATCCATCCTTTCTCTCACATTCATCGTAGCGAAACGGCTCTCTAGTCTCTAGTCTCTAGTCGCTTCTTGTCGAACAGGAAAAGGATAGAGAAGAAAGGAAAGGGTAGGGGAGAGGAAAGATGGACTTAGACACTCTGATAGGGATATGATACTATCGCAACGGAAGACAAGGAGTGATACGGTGTTAGCTCGGGAGGCCGGGGTCGCGTACCCGTGTATCAATACCATAACTACCGGATAGGTGGTTATGCAAAGATACTCTTTTTGATGTACCTATAATAAAATTAAATTTTTCCTTGTTGACCTAAGGAGGAATGAACTATATTTTTTTATATTACTTTCTATCCTTTTCTTTGATGGCAATGAGTTAAAACTATTATGCAGTGTCAAATAAAATGGAATAACATCAAAGTTACCTTATCACGTTACGTCTTGATAAAATGGTTTTTTTTTTATGGGATAGGAGGGTAAACGAGCAAGCGTGTCGCCTGATGGAAAGCAATCAACGCCGCCCATGGACAACCGCAACACCGCAGGAGTCGCGGAAGCGTTGCCGGCCTTTTAGGTATGTATAGGCTTGTTTTTTGAAGGTTCCAATGTCGTAGCGGTTCGGAAAAACTGCCGAGGGTAGCTGGTTCCACAAACTGGTGGTGCGTGGAAAGAAGTTACGGGAGAATGGCACCATCGTCGATCGCCACTCATCCAGATGGTGGGGATGAAATTTTGCTATACGGCGAGTTGTGCGGTTGTGGAATTCGGCGGATGTCTATTCTAAACTGTTGTCTATTCTACCAAAACCTTCTATGAACTTTTGCAGTCAACTAAAAAAGTCACGATACACGCATTTATATATCATATCACTTCACTTATACGCCTTAATCGAACTATATTGTATGACACACCACCACAATTAAACAATATAACTGATATATAATGACATCTCAACCGACAATGCTATGGCCAGTGAATTGTATTATTTATATATTCATGATTGTGTTTTAAGTATAATATAAAAGCCAAAACTTATTTCCATGTGATCGAACAGAGTTTCATCATCATCATCAACAAAGCAGCTACAGCTGCAGGTGAGCCTTGGCCTGGCCCAGGACATTCGTCCAGCACGATCTATTCTCCCAGTCCGATCTATTCCTCGCTCTCTTCCTCCAATCCGTCACGGAGGGCATTTTAAGATCTTTGTCGACTCCGTCTTGCCACTAAGTTTTGGCCAGCCTTAATTTCTTCGCCCGTCCGATTTTCCATCAGAAGACATTTGGATGCTCTGGTTTCATACATTCTTTCCACATGTCCTACCCACGTCACATTTTGATGGTGTAAATGACATTAGGTTACATGTACATGTAATAGAGCTCGTGGTTATACCGAGTTCGCCATCTCTCATTTTCCAGCACTGCACAGAAGTCTTAAATTATTGATATTGTTTCGTTGTCATAAATTGTATCTTCAGATAGCCGAGCCAATTGGCGACACTTAGAACTTCGTTAGAAGTTATTAAGCAATTAAAAGTTGGAGAACTCGAGTCACGTAAGCAATTAACTACGTGATGAGGAGCCAGTTGGCATGACTTGGATTTATGTTTTCTTAAAATGTTGCCGTCACAGACAGCAATAAAGATGAATCCTTGAAAATTTTTCTCAAAGTAATTAATTACCATGACTTAGGAAGAACATTTACTTTCTTACACAAAAGACACTGTGTCGTGACCGAGAACCGATACGAGAACCCGCCACATCATCAACAGCCTGCGGCAGTCCACTGCTGGACATAGGCCTCCCCCAACAAACACCACCTAGCCCGATCTTCGGCTCCATGCATCCAGTTTCTGCCAGCCGCCCTGCATATATCGTCACACCATCTAGCCTGGCGGGACGATCTGCGCAGGGCGGCTGGCAGAAACTGGATGCGTGAAGACGAAGTTTGGGCTAGATGGCGCTTCTTGGGGGAGGCCTATGTCCAGCAGTGAACTGCAGATTTTCTATTCTATATTCAACAAGTTGAATAATGAGTGGAATATCACTCATTCATTATTCCACTTGTTGTCGACAAATTAGCTAAGTGGCGAAGCCCTCCGCCCGCGGAGTCAATGGTCGCAGGTTCGATCCCCGCATCGGAATAAATATATGTGTGGATTACAAATATTTATTCCGAGTCTGGTAACCCCACCAATCCGCATTGGATTGGACGTCCGTCCCTCCAGAAATGGAGAGGCCCGTGCTCAGCAATAGGACATATATGGGGTGTTAAAAAAATCAACTTGCCAATAATGTCATGTGTTCATTACAGTAAACAGAAGCTTGTACACAAATAAAGTCTATTTATCGGACACAATACTACCAATTAACGCATTTGATTACATCCCCGGACGCAAACACACGGCGCGGTGAATTTTAATTGCTCGCCCAATATCGTATCCGTTCACGTGATGGATTTTAATGCAACCAACGATTTATATGTTATTATTAATAACACGTTATGTGGACAGTCAGTACTTTTATTAAGCTAAAATCCGCCACGAGCAAACAAAACTATAAAAATAATAATGTGTGTTTTTTTTACTTGAAGAAGTAGATTTAGTGGGAATTACTTAAACTAAATCAGATTATAAAGATAAAGATTTACTTAAACTAAATCAAACTAAATTCCATGATTAATGGGGTCAGGCATTACTTTGCGGAAATCCATTACTATGTGGACAGTCAAAAGTTTTACTTAGCTAAGATCCGCGACAAGCAAATAATAACAGAAAATTAATAATGTGTGTTTTCCTGCTGGATGTAGTGGATTTACCTGGAACTTAAACTATTGCAATTGATAAAGTGTGAATAAATTATGAATAAGATATAAATGTACAGTGAATAGAAGAATACATTAATTATAATATATGTATACAAAGATTCTAAGCTATACGGGTATATAATATTACACTATAATTAAAGTTCCCCCGACATGGTATTGACAAGGGTAGTTAAAACCATTTACTTGAGCACAATCTTCTCAACAAAACTTTAAACTAGAGAGGCGACTTTTAATTACTGGTTGTGACGTTAGTTAAAATACTCTTTATTATAATAGCATTTTTTCATTTTAGATCAATTGATAATACCTATTAAAGAACGGCAAAGTCTTTCTAATACTTATGGTGTCACGGATGTCCATATGGCGGTGTTGATTACTTTCCATCAGACGAAACGCTTTCTCGTTTACACTCCTTCTTTTTCTAAGAGTGCCTCTCCGACTTGCGAAGGTTGGCAGCCAATTCAGTACAACTCTCCTCCTTCTTTATGCAAATCAAAGCGCATACGTTGAAACGATGTTTGTTTCTTTGCTATTTGAGAAGTATAGTATTGGAAGAAAGAAAACTGTTCGACAATACATAAAAACAGTAGTAGGCAAATAATATACTTCTATTCTTCTTTTAAGCTTCAGCCAATCCAGCACAATTCTCCTCCTCCTTCGCGAGGTGCAGCAATTTTGGAACACTCGCCATCCCGGTCTACTCCCTGATATTATGTAGTCAAGACTTTCTTCTCCTAGTCGGAGAACTTTTTTTTGCCCGTTACTTGTCCCATAATGATCAGTTGCAACAACTTGTAACCTGTCACGTGTCATGATGTGATCCGGGTAAGAAACTTTTCTACCTTTGATGATCTGCAAAAGTTACATTACAGATCTTCGGCTTCACGCATCCAGTTTCTACCAGTCACCCTGCGCAGATCGTCGCACCATCTAGCCGGGGGGCGTCCCACACTTCATTTACCGAGACGCGGTCTCCACTCCAGCACTAGTTTGCTCCAACGATTGTCGGATCTCTGAAACCAGCCCATTGCCACTCTAGTTTGCTAATTCGAAAGGCTATGTCGTTGACTTTAATTCTCTGGCGGATTTGTTCATTCCGAATCATATCTACCAGAGAAATTTCGAGCATAGTTCTCTTCATAGCTCTCTGAGCTACTTTGAGCTTGTGAAGCAGACGGACTGTCAGCGTCCACGTTTCGGCAAAGTTACATTACGTTAAGTTTTAAAAAATTATTTATATAAATATCTCAGTTTAGACATTGTTTGTATTGTGATAAGGACACAACAGCTGTTTATAACGAAGTAATCCTCTAACAATAACAACTTTTAACTGAAGAAAGTTTATCTTAAGAAACAAGTTTGTTTTCGGATGATTATAAATTAAACAACTGTATTCTTAAATAGTTAAAATAATTTGGGACTTTTCCCGCTAACTTACATCAGTGACGTTGTGTTTTTATTTCATTTTCATAATCTTATATTATTATCAGTTATATTGTTTAATTGTGGTGGCGTATTATACAATATAGTTCGATTAAGGCGTATAAGTGATTTGATATGAAATAAATGCGTGTATCGTAACTTTTTAAGTTGACTGAAAAAGTCCATAGAAGGTTTTCTGATGAACTGACTTGTTACATTCCAAGAGATTGTATATTATTGTATATTACTTGACACTGGCATAATAGTTACAACTAATTGCCATCAAAGAAAAGAAGAAAAAAATAATTTAAAGCAATAAATATGGTCGAATTTTGTAATAATTATATACTAGTAATACTTTTACGACAAAAGTTTGTCAAAATAAAACAGTTTTTTATCATCATCAAGGCATTACAGCCGCGGGTGGGCCTTAGCCTAAATTTTTCCAGTCGGATCTTCGTTTAGTTTTCTCCCTCCAGCCCCTCGCACCGATTGCCTTTAAGTCGTCCTCGACTCCATCTAGCTGTCTGAGCTTAGGCCTTCCGCGGCTTCTACTATCATCTGGTTTGCCGTCGAGTAGGCGTTTAGGTGCTCTAGCCTCGTCCATCCGTACCACATGTGCCCAGCCCAACGAAGGCGTCCAATTTTAATGGTATTTTTACGTTCGGCGTGGTTTTAAAGTGTATGCCATCGATCATTTTCCAACACAGGACCAAATATACGCCTTAATTTTTTTTTTAACATTTTCACCATTTTTTTTATATATTATAAAAAAACAACCTTACCTCAGCATGCAGGGCTCTGCTGGGGCTGACCTCCATCCTCCCTTGCGGCTCGTGAGATTCACTAAGACGAATTTAATATACCTAATTTGTCGAAAATGACGGCGACGTGGTTCGCCACCCGTCACGTCCTTGATTCTCACGAGGGCGAAAAGCGACCAATGCTGAGCCGTTTCGCTGCGATGAATGGCAGCGGATGGAGCTCTGTGGTCTCTGCCAACCCCTGTGGGGGATAGGCGTGAATATATATAAAAAAATAAAAAAAAACAAGACTAACAATATTTTTAAATATTACTAGAGTTCTTGTTGTAAACCATCTTGTAACGCCTCTCACCATTAATAAAAAAAATGTGTAAAAGACGTAATAAATTTACGTTGCGGATGTCATGGATGGAAGGGTCGGTAGGGAAGACCAAGGAAAACACCTTGACCCAATTGCCGATGTTTTTAAGACAGGCCACGTCAAGAGTAGTTCCAATGTCGCATTGGTCCAATCATCGCTGCAGGTAGTTGATTAAATTTAAAAGACAATGTCAAATGGGCTTTTAATATTTTCTTTTAAATTCAAAATAAATTCTTAGAGCGGGTTCACATGACAATCGCTTAACGCGCGTTCGCAACTACATACATTTTATTCAGACCATACACATGCTAACGTGCGTTTTAATAAAACGCGCGTTGAACGCTGTGCTAGCGCTCGCATGTTGGCAGTTGTTCTATGTTACCGTTCAGTTGAGCGCGCGCTTTTGACGCAGATAGACGTAATTTTAGAGTTCGCTCAGTTCATCCAGAAATCGTTTGAAATGGAAACGAAAGCTTTTCATACCGAATTATTTATAGATGAATGAAGAAAATATCCTGTGATATGGAACATGACAAGTAGCATTTATTCAAATAAAAACTTAAATAGAAGGGCTTGGAAAGAACTCGTTCTCATATTTGGTGACGGAAATGTAGAAAAAAAAAATTAAACCACAAATGTAGACCTAAAAATAAACCAGGGCGGCCGCGGAAATGCGAGTTAAACGCCTAACAAGCGAGCACCATGTGAACACTATACAAACATTTTGCGCGCGTTCAACGCGCGTTTAGCGCTTGTCATGTGAACCTGCCCTTAAAGCTTAAAATATATGTATATACTGTAGTGATACATCGATAAATGTATCACTAATGTAATAAAACCTATTATTTTATTTTTATTTATATATTCACGCCTATCCCCCACAGGGGTTGGCAGAAACCACAGAGCTCCATCCGCTACCATTCATCGCAGCGAAACGGCTCGTCATTGGTCGCTTTTCGCCCTCGTGAGAATCAGGACGTGACGGGTGGCGAACCACGTCGCCGTCATTTTCCGACAAATTAGGTATATTAAATTCGTCTTAGTGAATCCCACGAGCCGCAAGGGAGGATGGAGGTCAGCCCCAGCAGAGCCCTGCATGCTGAGGTAAGGCACCATAGTCCCCGGGGGAGTCCGACCCCGGGACGATCGGCACGCTTGCGACTAGGCTCGCTTCTAGCCACGCATCCATTGGCACGGCAGACCGTGAATTGGCGGAGAGGAAGGGAAAGGATAGAGCAGAAATAAAGGAGCAGGAAAGGAAATGCGGATTGGGGGGGGTAACCAGACGCGGAATAAACATTTATAAATCCATATAAATATTTATTCCCATGCGGGAATCGAACCCGCGACCATTGACTCCGCGGGCGGATGGCCCCGCCACTGAGCCAATCGGTCGTCCTATTATTTGAATATTTTAAAACCTTTTATATTATATTACTTCTTTTTAAATTCGTAATTTTTAAATTTAAAATAAAAAAAATGAATTGTTTTATATAAAACACAATGCATGAGTTCAACTGACGTCTTTCAATAGACATGTCACCTGTCCGACATAATAAATTTAAATTATATAATAGAATAGAACAATAAATTAATTTGACTTCGAATAATTTCAATTACATCAAAGAAAAAACCCCCTAAAGATCCCGTGTGTCTCCGTAGTAGTACAGCTCCTGTCGCCACAATACATAGACCTATAGAGATATGTTCGTACTAGCGATACATATAAATTAACAAATCAAATAGTGGAGGGAAGGCCTAAGTTTGCTAAGCCTTATTTAATCCGTTTTATCGTAGTTTCACAGGCGACCTCTGTCCAGATCTCTTCCGTTTATGGTACTGATATAACTTTGTTTATGTTTATTTATGGAGTCAGGCATTACTTTGCGTAAATCCATCACTATGTGGACAGTCAAAAGTTTTACTTAGCTAAGATCCGCGACTGGGCCATCAATTCTCCACCCACCAACCACTACACACATCATCTCTTTTCCATCTTGTAAACGACACGTGTTTCGCTTTGTTTGTGTTATCAAAATTATAGTTAAATATGTTCTGTTCATTTATTTTATAAGTTTTAAAAAAACTTATGCGATTTAGACAACAAAATGTTACTTGTGATTTGATTGCAGAGGAAATATGTGTGTTGCAAAATTTTATTTGAGTTTGTATAAACATTTTAATTAAATTACCTTTTTTTATAGGAAGGCAAACGAACAGGCGTGTCACGTGACAGAAAGCTATCAACGCCGCCCATAGACATCCCCAACGCCATAGGCAGTGCGGAACCATTGCCGACCTTTAAGGAAAGTGTCATTATGGGAGTGAGAGGGGGAGGGGAGGGTGTTGGGCCTCCGGAACTCAGCCACTCACCGGACGAAGCGTGGTAGGCAAGTTACCACTCAGACGTCGCTTTTGTGTGGAAGTATAGTACTTCCACGAGCGAGCGTTAATTTTTTATTGTTGTTTGCTTGTCGAGGATATTAGCTAAGAAAAAGTTTTAACTGTCCACATAGTAATGGATTACCGCAAAGCAACGCCTGACTCCATTAATCGTCTTCCTAAACGTTGTCCAGTCTCGCTGAATCGTTCTATCATCGGCTTCTTTGTCGAAGTTGGGAGCTGAGATTTCGCTGTTCAAATATTCTTCGTAAATTAGACTTTCGCTGACTGCACGCGCTCTCCAAGTTGAAACCTAAGTAAACAAATCATACGTATGTCAACGTGCCGTGTTCCCACGTCGAGGCGTTCGACCGAGGTGGCGCTGTGTTTGCGAAATGAAGGTCCTATTTGCAAAGGAATTCGATTTGTCAGCACAGTTCATCGTTTGAATAAAGAGGTATTTATTCTTCGCTGAATTTGTTTTCTCTAAATGTATAATAGTTTTTTTTTCATGGGATAAGAAGGCAAACGAGCAGGCGTGTCACGTGGTGGAAAGCTATCAAGCCGCCCATAGACATCCGCAGCGCCTTAGGGAGTGCGTAAGCGTTGTCAACCTTTAAGGAAAGTGTCATTATGGGAGTGGGAATGGGAGGGGAGGGGGTAGGGTGTTGGGCCTCCGGAATCCAGCAGCTCACCGTACGAATCGCGGTAGTTAAGCTACCACTCAGACGCCGGTTTTCTGCGGGAGTGTGTTACTTCTCCGCGCGAGCAGGCACATTCATGCTACAGACAAATATTATGCTACTCTTGGCAAAGTATTCGTCTACAGCATGTTAAAAACCAAATTTACGTTGTGGATACGGATGGAAGGGCCGGTAGGGGAAGACCAAGGAGAGTATACTTTAACCAAATTGCTGAAGTTCTTAAGAAACGCCAGGTCAAAAGTCCCCTTAACAGACAACTTTGATGTGACGTGATAAGTATGAATGTAGCAAATAGTGTGCCACGATCGTAGCATATGGAGATCTTTGGTCTCTGCCTACTCCATAATATGTATATATGTATATGACTTTTCCCGCCAATTTACATCAGTGACGTTGTTTTTAATTTTATTTTCATAATCTTATATTACTATCAGTTATATTGTTTAATTGTGGTGGCGTATTAGCAATATAGTTCGATTAAGGTGTATAAGTGAAGTGATATGAAATAAATGCGTGTATCGTAACTTTTTAAGTTGACTGATAAAGTCCATAAAAGGTTTTGGTAGAATTGCCACCATTTTATCAAGACTTAACGTAATAAGCTGACTTGGAACATTAAAAGAGATTGGATATTATTGTATTTTACTTGACACTGGCATAATATAATAGTTGTAGCTAATTGCCATAAAAGAAATGAAATGTATGTATGTATAGTGGGAAAGAGAAAGAGAGAGGAAAGAGAAAGAAAGAAAGGAGAAAATAAACGTATGAATCTATAACATAAAAGATTCGACGTGATAAACGAAGATATATAACACCAAATTCCTCATATTTAGCGCACAGTAAACAATTCGGCAGTCAATTTCCCGCGGCGGCCCAGAAGCAGTTAGTTTGATGTATCTCCCGCTACTTAATTTGCCTCGCGTGATGTATAACCGTTGCTTTATTAACTATGACACACAATAAACAAACCCGGCGAGTCGGATGCGAGCAAGCGACGCTTTATCGCTACTAAATATTTAAACGTGGACCATTTTCGTGCGGATACGAAAATAATTACAATAAATAATGGCGTAGAAATTTTTAAAATTCGCAGCCTTAATGTCTTATAAGAAAATATGATAAGGTCCGAGGTAAAATCATTCCTTTTTTTATGGTATAAGAGGGCAAACGAGCAAGCGTGTCGCCTAATGGAAAGCAATCAACGCCGCCCATAGACATCCGCGACACCATGAGCACTGCAAACGTGTTGCCCGTCTTTAAGATATGAGTAGGCTTGTCCTGTCCTGGCTTCCATTGTCGTATCGGCTTCAGGTCTTCGTTAACCGATGTTGTTGACAAATTCTAGGTATCTTCTGGCCCGAAAAAATATCCAACGAATGCCTACTGCATCTTTCACGAACTGCCGATTGGACTTCAAATCTTGCACCGCAAGTGAACTTGTATAGGCCATACTCTCCGAAGGAACCCTGATCACATTCCCAGAGAGGCGCTGGAATAGACTCCTCAAAGGAAAACCTGGTAGCGCTCTGTAGCGGCCGAGATGAAATCCATCGGGTTGACGTGGCCTGAAGTGAAGCGCGTCGCTCAAGACCGATCCCAATGGAGAAGCACTGTGGACGCCCTCTGCCCCACCTCGGGGACATAGGACTATAGGAGAGAGAGAGAGGGAGAATATCGTATAGGTTCAGAAATACAGAAGGCAGACCGGTTCTACAGAAGTAGTAATTAAATTTAATATAACAAGAGAAAGAAAATATTCGAAACCCGAAACGCTCGAAATAGTATAAAGGTGTAAACATCACTTAATGAGCAACGACGTCATGAGTGAAAAAAACAAACCTCTTGACTTTTACGAGAGGTCAATTTACAACAATGGGTATTATTTATTTGTTCGTATTATATTTTACTTAGAAATACCTAAGTATTTCCAATCACATTTACCATTGGCGCCGGCGACTATTGTTGAAGTGAACGCTAAACATGTTTAAGATCTTTCTAACTCACTATTGTACCCTTATCATTTGTTTTATCGCTATGGCCGTCACGAATGAATCGTTTTTAAACATGAACCAATTTTCAGCGCTAAAGAAAAATATCCATAATATTTATTCAACAATAATGTCGATCTTCTTTCATCTTTTCAGGATAACATATTATTTTTCAAAATCTATACTGTGAAGAATAGTATTATGAAAATCTATATTTTGAATAATAGCCAAGACGGTTAAGAGTAGGTAGGTTTTAAGCTCTTAGGCACGACACGCCACTATATTTCGCTTATTTTTTTATATTCGGCTTTCGCGAATGTTCTCTTTCTGAACAATGCGCCATTATATTGACTTTCGCGAATGTTCTCTTTCTGAACAATGCGCCACTATATTGGTTTTCGCGAATGTTCTCATTCTGAACAATGCGCCACTATATTGGCTTTCGCCAACGTTCTCTTTCTGAACAATGCGCCATTATATTGGTTTTCGCGAATGTTCTCATTCTGAACAATGCGCCACTATATTGGCTTTCTCGAATGTTCTCTTTCTGAACATTGCGCCACTATATTGGCTTCCTCGAATGTTCTCTTTCTGAATAATGCGCCACTATATATATGTCTGTAGCATGAATGGGCCGGCACGCCCGGGGAAGTACCACACTCCCTCAGAAAACCGGCGTCTGAGTGGTAGCTTAGCTACCGTGCTTCGTAGCGTAAGTGGTTGAATTCCGGAGGCCCAACACCCCCTGCCCCTCCCATAATGACACTCTCTTTAAATACCGGCAACGCTTCTACACTGCCTATGACACTACGGATATATATAGCGTTGATTGCTTTCCATCAGGTGCCACGCTTGTTTGCCTTCCTATTCCATAAAAAATATATCAAGTGACTGAAGTGACAAATTCCAAACAAGCGACTGAACTTCTCCCCAGCCTCCTATTAATAGTATAGTTCCCTCACGTGCGTGTATCTGAAAAGTGTTCAAATACGTGATGGAATAACAAATGTTTTTCCTCTATAAAGCTTGTATTTTTAGGATGTATGATCAAATCTTAGATTGTTATCAAGAATAGTAATCATGGCCACAAAAGTACTTTTTTTTTTCATATTCCATATATGTCCTATATAAGCATGCATGGGCCTCCCCATTTGTGGAGGAATGGATTTCAACCCACCAGGCATGTCCAATGCGGATTGGCGGGGTTAACAGACTCGAATTAAATATCTGTAGGCCATACATATATTTGTAGTATGGGAAGCCACGCCTCACACTGCTGGAGAGACCATGGCGCTTCTTCATGAACAAACGAGTGTTGGAGTGGAGACCGCTTCTCGGTAAACGTAGTGTGGGACGCCCCCCGGCTAGATTGTGCGACGATCTGTGCAGAGCGGCTAGCAGAAACTGGATGCGTGAAGCCGAAAATCGGGTTAGGTGGCGCTTCATAGGGGGGGAGGCCTATGTCCAGCAGTGGACTGACTCGATTGATACATATATTTATTCCGATGCGGGAATCGGACCCGCTACCATTGACTCCGTAGGTAGAGGGAGCCAATTGATTATTTCTGGTCTTATATTATTGTTTTATTGATTAGATCCCAAATGAACCCGTTCAAAAATAGTGATAGAAGCTTAGATAAGGCTGCGAATTCACAGATAGACACATTAATTTATTTTATATGTATTGAGAATAGAAAAGAGAAAAGATCGAGTATTACGTATTAACCTGATATTGGATAATTCTCAAACGTTGGAGGCTTCATTAGAGCTAATAGGATCAATTCAAGTTACTTTAGCGGTGCGTATACACTTAATCTCCTTGATTTATCACGGAGATATAATTGATAAGCACCTTAACGAAAGTGAAGATCTAGTTAAGTACCGTTCTTATACAGGTTGTCCGGTTGCAGAATTGAATTTTCAAATATACTAAGTAATAAAAATTACAAGGATATATATACAATTTAAAAACTTTTACGAAGAATAAAGTTACTTACATTCTTAGACAGGCGCAATGACCCAAAATGATTCTTGAGACTTGGTCGTGAGACTTGATCCTGCGCCACCTTCTGAAAGTCCTCGACATGGAGTGCCTTCAAGTTTCTCTTCATGGCATCACTCCAGCTGTACCTAGGACGGCGCACCGGGCGATGGCCCTTGGACTGTCCCAGGTAAGGCACGTTTCATAGCTTGATCCTCTCCTATGCGTATAATGTAGCCCAGCCAGCCAGGAGTCAGTTTCATAGACTTTAAATTTAAGTACGCCCACCGAAAAAAGTCCATAGAGTCGAGATCCGATGGCCTGGGTGACGAGGGGATACCTGAAATGGTTTATTAATTTGTTTGGGAAAAAATCATGAAGAAGCTTTATGGGCTCTCTAATAGTATGAGGCGTGACTCTATCTTGTTGAAACCTTGTGCATGAAGTGAAGGCAGGATGTTCTCTTAATATAAATTATATCATCATCATCAAGGCATTACAGCTGCGGGTGGGCCCTAGCCTGGTTCAGTAAATTTTTCCAGTCGGATCTTAGATTTTGGCTTCTTCTCTCCAGCCCCTTACACCGATTGCCTTTAAGTCGTCCTCGACTTAATCTAACCATCTGAGTTTAGACCTTTCGCGGCTTCTACTTTTTGCCGTCAAGTAGGCATTTGGGTACTCTAGGCTCATCCATCCGTATACCGTGCCTAGTAATACGGATGGAAAGCGTCGAATTTTGATGGTTTTGATGATATGGACTTATGCCTTCTGATATTTCGGCAGATTATAAATTTAATTCATTCGAACGTCATAAAATCCATTAAAATTGGACGCCTTCGTTAGGCTGGGCACGTGGTACGGATGGACGAGGCTAGGGTACCCAACGCCGACGGCAAACCTGATAGTCGTAGAAGCCGCGGAAGGCCTAAGCTCAGATGGCTAGATGTAATTGAGGACGACTTAAGGACAATCGGTGTGCCCCTCACACAAGATAGTGAGTCAGCACGTAATACGGATGGACGAGGCTAGAGTACTAGAGCCTACTCGACGGCAAGCCAGGTGGTCGTAGAAGCCGCAGAAGACCTAAGCTGACATGGCTAGATGGAGCCGAGGACGACTTAAAGGTGTGAGGGGTTGGAGAGAAAAAGCTAAAAGAAGATCTGACTGGAAAAATTTAGTGGACCAAGCTAAGGCCCACCCGCGGCTGTAATGCCTTGGTGACGATGATGAATTTAATTAATAATTACCGTAAAGTATGTTAACATTTTATTAAACAGTAAATTACTTATTAATCACAATATGAAATGAAATATCATCAAGAATTACCTAAAAATAGTTGAATGATTTTGAACTCCACTCAATTACAGTTAAAAACCTGTTGAGTGGTAAGCTGCACTAAGTAATGAAAAATTTAAATTGTAATTTTAACATTTATATATTTGTGAAGGGTGATACTTGTGATGAATGTTGGAGTTTATATTAAGTTAATACAATTATGTTTCACCAGTTGCTCAGTGGTTAGTGTGAGCTGGTTTGGTGATTCTGGGCTTAAATCCTCCCTGGAGAAACTAAAAAAATGCCCTTTAGACAAAAAATACTTTTCACGTTTCAGGATGTCAGTAGTGTGTGTCAATTGTATGAAGCCTTCTTCAGGTGTATTGAACTCTGGAGTTTCATCAGAAGATGTTGCCGTAGCCAAATCGGCTTGACAAACATTAAACATCTTTGTATCTGTTTAATACTTAATGTATTGTATTGTTTCTTTTTTTATTTAAAAATGAGACTATCAACGTTCAGATTGTAAGTTTTCACTTTAGATATGAATCACTTGAGTCACAAATCATTTATACAATCAAATTGAACAATAAGCGATTCGTCTCAGGAACTGTTCTCATCTCTGGGCCAGATATCCCCAGTATCATCTTCTTCCACTTGACAGCATACAACGACGGCTTAATTCTCTAGCACTGCGCAGGGATACCTCGTCTCTCAGCATTTTTTATCTCTTTTACCATGGGGAGTACTCCGAGGATTTGTTTGGAATAAGTATTGTCGCTGAGTTTGAAAAAGAAAAGTTTCATCCCCACCATCTGGATGAGTGGCAAGCCAGTACAGTGCACGTTTCCCAAAACTTCTTTCCACACACTATTACTCTGTGAAACCAGCTACTTTCAGCGGTATTTCCTTCCTTTGTCTTTATTAGGTTATTTATCTATATAGGATAATATGTAATATAAACTTAATAACGCCCGGACTATAACTCTTTAAATTTACGCACAGCATGGCTACATTTTAATAATAGGCTTACATATATAATAATGAAATACTATACAATTGAACAGACAAAATTAAATAAAAAAATAAGAAATATAAAAAGAAGGATAACAGTAATTTTGTGATCTATCGGCTGCCAAAGATGTCACGGAGCGATCGCTTTAATTGGTGTATTTTGATATTGAAAATATCGAACGTTTCTGTACCGTGGTCATTAAATAAATTATTGTGTAGGAGAAAAATGCGTACCATGTAATTATAATGGGATATATTATTTGGATAAGATATAATACTAAACGTTTTATGGGGATTTCGTGTTCTGATGCAGGTGTTAAAATTTCAAAGAGAGATCAGTTTTGGAGAGTCAGTATGTCCGTGTGATTTATGTTATAATAGTATATTTGATGCAGGGGATCGTAATATAAGGCTGTGAATATAATATATATCTTTAATATAATGATGTACGATAACTTATACGAATATCTTTAATATAATAACCTAAATAAGGCGAGCATAGTCGCAAGCGTGCCGACCGTCCCGGGATCAAGCTCCCCCGGGCACTATGGTGCCTTACCTCAGCATGCAGGGTTCTGCTGGGGCTGACCTCCATCCTCCCTTGCGACTCGTGGGATTCACTAAGACGAATTTAATATACCTAATTCGTTGAAAATGACGGCGACGTGGTTCGCCACCCGTCACGTCCTGATTCTCACGAGGGCGAAAAGCAACTAATGGAGAGCCGTTTCGCTGGGATGAATGGTAGCGAATGGAGCTCTGTGGTCTCTGCCAACACCTGCGGGGGATAAGCGTGAATATATAAAAAATAATAATAATGTATGTAATGTATATATACATTATATATGTAATGTATGTGTTATATAATAATGAATTTAGAGCATTTATTTTTAATTAAAAAATCGTCCATTGAATAAAATCTTTGAATTGAATTTTTACTTTAAATTCGCTTCAAAATGGGAGCGGCCGGACTTTAACGGCTCCAACTACCGGTAATACAATTTGTCGGACCAACATTTGTACAAACTTTTACAGGCTCTCTAATTGAGGCAATGTGACGCGCTAAATATCCTGACGTTTTATTTTTTTTATAAGACGCGTTTAACCTTCTTAAAAAGAGAGAGACATGTAGCTTTAGCAATGTAATATAATGGAGTAGACCGGGATAGCGAGTGCTCCAGAACTGCTGCACCTCGCAAAAGAAGAGGAGAGTCGTGCTGAATTGACTGCCAACCTTCGCTATTTGAAGAGGCACTCTTAGGAGAAGAAATTATATATTTATTATGTTTTTTTAAATTTTTCTAATATACCTCAATATAACCATTATAACATTAAAATAAAACTATAGGTATTGATAAGGAATATCTGAAAATAAACATTTCAATCACTTAATATACGTGTAAGAAATCCACTAGATAAACAAAATCCCCTTACAAAGCTTTTCAATTGAGGAAACTTAAGTAAACGCTTTCCTTGGTAATTCTTAAATCAATGAATAAATATTCGCCGTCGTGGCGGTATGGAGCAAATGATTTCAGACATTGTAGAATCATATTAGAAATGGAAATATATAGAAATAAAGATAGAGATAGAAATAGACATAGAAACAGAATCAGAATCAGAATCAGAATCAAAATCAGAATCAGAATCAGAATCAGAATCGAGACAGAGGCAGAGACAGAGACAGAGACAGAAACTGAGACAGAGACAGAGACAGAGACAGAGACAGAGACAGAGACAGAGACAGAGACAGAGACAGAGACAGAGACAGAGACAGAGACAGAGACAGAGACAGAGACAGAGACAGAGACAGAGACAGAGACAGAGACAGAGACAGAGACAGAGACAGAGACAGAGACAGAGACAGAGACAGAGACAGAGACAGAGACAGAGACAGAGACAGAGACAGAGACAGAGACAGAGACAGAGACAGAGACAGAGACAGAGACAGAGACAGAGACAGAGACAGAGACAGAGACAGAGACAGAGACAGAGACAGAGACAGAGACAGAGACAGAGACAGAGACAGAGACAGAGACAGAGACAGAGACAGAGACAGAGACAGAGACAGAGACAGAGACAGAGACAGAGACAGAGACAGAGACAGACATAGAGACAGAGACAGAGACAGAGACAGAGACAGAGACAGACATAGAGACAGAGACAGAGACAGAGACAGAGACAGAGACAGAGACAGAGACAGAAACAGAAACAGATATAGAAACAAAAATAGAAATAGAAATAACAATAGAAATAGCAATAGAAGAATATCTCTAGCACTCTGTTGGAATACCTGGCGATGATTTTTACCCATATACAATGTAGTCATTAAAATTATTCATTATCAAAGTTAATTAGTCAGTATTTAAAAACTTCCCTCATTAAAAAAAGGGCCTGTTTGAAATCGCTCGCCAGACGAATGGAAATTGCTTTCGGAATTAGTATAATTTATGTACGGATAAACTCTGCACTAATTAAGTTGACAAACCACTCATTTACGTTCTGTATATTTCTTTTATTGCTTTTATAATTTGCATGTCGTTTGGAAGTTCTCCTTTCGTGTAATACGCAATTGTGATTTTAATCTATAAGACCAAACTTTGGAGTCTATTTAGAATACAAAACATACAGTGTTTTACATATGCAATGAACGTTGGTTTATTGGAAATTTTCCTCGAATAATATCTATGGGGCACACACACTATTTGAATCTAGCCAGAGTATTCTGTGCCACAGAGCTTAGTCGCAAGCGTGCCGATCGTCTCGGGATCGGGAGCCCCGGGTAGAATAGTACTCCCTTGCAGCTCGTGGGATTCACTATGACGTATCTTAATAAACCTAATTTGTTAAAAAATGACGGCGACGTGGTTCCCCACCCGTCACGTTCTGATTCCCATGAGAAGCGACTAACGGAGAGCCGTTTCGCTACGATGAATGTGAGAGGAAGGATGGATAAAAAGATGGATGAGTGTGGAGGAAGCAACGAAGGAGTGCCGGGATCGTAGTGGATGGAGATCTGTCTCTGCCTACCCCTGCGGGAAACAGCCGTGACGATATATATATATTCTGTGCTATTAACTTCGCGGACGATATTTTCTTTCCGGGAAGTCCATAAGGGTGAGATCCGGCGATCTGGATGGCCGAAATGGCCTAATTTGTTATGGAAGAAATTACGAAGAGACACCATGGTCTTTTTAACAGTGTGTGTACATGTCAAATGAAGGCAGGATGCTCTCTCAATATTGGCAGAAAAGAATACAGTTTACTGGTTATTCAACTTATAATTTAATTATGTCACCGGATATCCTATAACTGTATTCATATCAAACTAATCTAGATAAATTGATATAAAAAGCTGTGTTCATCAGAAATAATTTGTACTGCACTGCGCTGCCGGCGCGTAACGAAAATGCAACAAAAGAGAATTTTGTCATCTGTGTTCTAACGCACTCGTGTATTTGTCCAGACCTCACGTTTGTAACAAAAATCAACACAATTTCAAAGCGTACCCTTCACAAAGAGCACTCGCGTGAAGAGCTTTGAAGGTTTTTTTTAAATCAAAAATGTAACATCGTTAGTAGGGGAATCACCGGCTACGGTTGCAGATTTATTTTTAAGTCAAGGGTGCGTCAAAAAATTTCCATGCAACAAAGGAAATGAACATAATGCTCAACTCGCCGTAGAGGATGAACTTACTTCATTGTTATAATACGTCACTAATTCTAATAAAGATCCGAACCGATACGATATTGGCGTTTTCAAAAAACAAGCCTAAACATCTTCCGTGATTCCGCGACTATCTATGGGCGGCGTTGATTGCTTTCCATCAGGCGACACGCTTGCTCATTTGCCCTCCTATCTCATAAAAAATAAACTCATTTTATTAAGTCATTTTAAGTGAATCTATTCATCAAAACCACTAGGAATGTCGATCAATATAGACAA
Source organism: Baronia brevicornis (assembly GCA_031353405.1). NCBI lineage: Eukaryota > Metazoa > Arthropoda > Insecta > Lepidoptera > Papilionidae > Baronia > Baronia brevicornis. The sequence goes on from JASFAT010002298.1 coordinate 101,931, forward strand.
CCATAATATGGTTTTATGGCGGTCTTTACTAAAACTACGCAATTCCGAATATTTTCACAGGTTAAAAAGGCAATTGATAGAGTTGGAGTTCAGTCTTGACTTTGATAATGACTGAGAACTGGTTTTATTAAAGTTATCATTAGCCCATTAGGTTTTAATTTTAATGACAAATACCACAATAGTGAAGTAAACGTTAAAGTTAAAGTTTTACAAAAAAAAAGGTAAGATAATATATAATTTTTTGAATGTATTATTTTGAAGTAAAACTTTTGGTTTTGCATTACATAAGGCTTTATTACAGTTATCTATAGGTACGTACGGAAAATAATTACAATATAAAGAAATTTAAAAAAAAAATGTAAACATACTATTTGAAGTCTGGGATTTTTGTAGTGGTAGAGCCACGAGGCAGGCGAATACGTTGTCAATAATGGCATTTTATTTGTGCGCAGCAAGAATGGGCCGGCTCGCCCGGGGAAGTACCACACTCCCACAGAAAACCGGCGTCTGAGTGGTAGCTTAGCTACCGCGCTTCGTCTGATGAGCGGTTAAGTTCCGGAGGCCCAACCCCACCTCCACCTCTTATAATGACACTTTCCTTAAAGGCCAGCAACGCTTCTGCACTGCCATTTCATTGCCATTTCATGCTTGCTTTCCATTAGGTGAATTGACGTATAAGTCTGAAAAAAAAAAGAATTCACGTACAAGTCGGAAAACAGTGCAAATTTTTATCGAATCTGGTGCAGATGAAAAAACATACACAGAAAGCCTTTCACTAAACGGTGTATACGGCAGTGCTACTGAAAGCCAGTTGGGATATAAAGTGGATCACCTGACATGCATCTGTTTTATCCCCGTATCCAGTATGTGTGTGAATAAAATGCATTTGCAATCATTTTGTTTGTGCTTATTTTCAATACAACGTCTAACACCTTTTGAAAATAGCACACCGTGATTTTTTTTTATTTTTTTTTTTTTATTTTTTTATATATTCACGCCTATCCCCCGTAGGGGTTGGCAGAGACCACAGAGCTCCATCCACTGCCATTCATCGCAGCGAAACGGCTCGTCATTGGTCGCTTTTCGCCCTCGTGAGAATCAGGACGTGACGGGTGGCGAACCACGTCGCCGTCATTTTTCGACAAATTAGGTATATTAAATTCGTCTTTAGTGAATCCCACGAGCCGCAAGGGAGGATGGAGGTCAGCCCCAGCAGAGCCCTGCATGCTGAGGTAAGGCACCATAGTCCCCGGGGAGCCCGACCCCGGGACGATCGGCACGCTTACGACTAGGCTCGCCCCTAGTCACGCATCCATTGGCACGGCAGACCGTGGATTGGCGGAGAGGAAGGGAAAGGATAGAGAAGAAAGGAAGGGGCAGGAAAGGAAATGTGGATTGGGGGGGTTACCAGACTCAGAATAAACATTTAAAAATCCATATAAATATTTATTCCGATGCGGGAATCGAACCCGCGACCATTGACTCCGCGGGCGGAGGGCCCCGCCACTGAGCCAATCGGCCACCGTGATTTTCAGAAAAAAATTTGAAAACGGAAACGCTTTTAAATAATTAATGGAGTCAGGCGTTACTTTGCGGAAATCCATCACTATATGGACAGTCAAAATTTTTACTTAGCTAAGATCCGCGACAAGCAAAACCCTTTTCGGTTGTCTTCCGTAGAGTCTATTATACCTGAAGGTGCCTCGTGTTGGGGCGAAACGCGTGTCGTTTACAAGATGGAAAAGTGATAATGTGTGTTTGGTGTTGAGTATAGTGGTTGGTGGGTGGAGAGTTGATGGCCGATTTTCGGTTAGTTTTTGGTTTAAGTTCCAAATAAATCCACTTAACCCAACCGAAAAACACACATTATTAATTATCTGTTATTGTTTTGCTTGTCGCGGTTCTTAGCTAAGTAAAAATTTTGGCTTTTAAATAAATCATTGTTGAATAACACATATATGAAAAAACTATTTTTTATATAATATAAATAGATTAAAACCTCATTTTGAACTCTCAAAATCCCGGTCAAGCAAGCCATTAGAACTTTTAAAAATAAATTGACAAGACGTCCGTCAGTGCGTGACAAGAACAGGACAGACAGAAAGAGATAGGACGATGTCTAGAAAAGACTACACATTGCTGGAACATTTTCGAATTTCGGAATGCTAGAACTTTCTTCCAGCTTCTAAATTTAAATATTATTAAAATTGTCTTATTCGGCAATTGTCTTTTTAAACATTTTATTTCATTTTACTTATAATTTAGGCGAAATTTAATTTGATATTTAAAGGTTAGTAATAGTAAAACCTATTATATATATATATATATATTTTTTTAATATAATATATTTTTTTTATATATTCACGCCTATCCCCCGCAGGGGTTGGCAGAGACCATAGAACTCCATCCGCTACCATTCATCTCAGCGAATCGGCTCTCCATTGGTCGCTTCTTGCCCTCGTGAAAATTAGGACGTGACGGGTGGCGAACCACGTCGCCGTCATTTTTTCGACAAATTAGGTATATTAAATTCGTATTAGTGAATCTCACGAGCCGCAAGGGAGGATGGAGGTCAGCCCCAGCAGAGCCCTGCATGCTGAGGTAAGGCACCCGGGACGGACGGCACACTTCGCGACTAAGCTCGCCCTTAGTCACGCATCCTTTGGCACGGCAGACCGTGGATTGGCGGAGAGGAAGGGAAAGGATAGAGAAGAAAGGAAAGGGCAGGAACGGAAATGCGGATTGGGGGGTTTACCAGACTCGGAAATAAATATTTATAAATCCATATATATATTTATTCCGATGCGGGAATCGAACCCGCGACCATTGACTCCGTAGAGGGCCCCGCCACTGAGCCAATCGGTCGTCCAATATAATATAAGCTGAACTAAAATAAATTTTCATATTAATTTGAATTGAGTTGAATTTTATAGTTAAAAATGTGTGTATGTATATACTTATGTATTTGCTTATGGCTTTTATTCTTGTTTAATAATATTCTTTTTTCTGCCCTATCACCGACAAACTCAACCAAACACGCCACCACAAAACCATGGCGTAAATGTGTTGCGCCGAAATATACAAGAGCATTTAAAATACACATTTTACATCTTTGTTCATATTCAGGGCACATTAAAAATATTTACGACTCATAACTTCAAGGCGTTCCTCGCGCATTTGGAAAAAAAAGAGAACATTTTGAAACTCTCGTAAAGTTGACTTGTGCTGTCACTGGAATTGGAAAATATGCATTCATTATTTCACGCTCGTGTTTAACACAATAGTAAATTAACTTTTTTTTGGCGTACATACCGTATTTTTCGGACTATAAGACGTACCTTTTTTACATTAGTATTATAGCTTTATTTCCCACACCTTTTAGATGTTATTTTTTGGCTAAAAGCCTCTTCCATCTTCAACCATCTCTCTCTGTCTAGAGCTTTTCTCATCCAGTTTTTTTCCTGTTGTTTCTAAAATGTCGTTTGCCCATCTTTTTCATTGTGTTCCTACTCTCATTTTTCCTATTGGAACCTTTTTACATAGAACAAGTAATATAAAAGAAAACTGTGGTCAATTCCTACTTTTTTCCAGCGATCTACACGCTTCGCCACTGAAGGTTTTTACTCCTAAATGTATATCCTGCTAAATATCTTATATAAGAGAATTTTTTACTCATATAAAACTACAATTAATTAATATTTAAAAAAACTATTACAGTTTATTTTTTCAAATATTAATTTCCGTGTTCCATTATTAATTTTTTTTTCACACCCCATATACATATGTCCCAATGTTGGACACGGGCCTCCCTATTTCTGTAGGACCCGGACATGAATCCGCCACGCTTCTCCAATGCGGAGTGGCGGGGTTATCGGACTCGGAATAAATATCTGTAAGCAATACACATGTATGACGACTGGCCTGGCCTGAAATGACGACCAATTGGCTCAGTGGCCGAGCTCTCCGCCCGCGGAGTCAATGATCGCGGGTTCGATCCCCGCATCGGAATTAATATATATATATATGGATCAGAATAAATATTTATTCCGAGGCGCATTGGACAAGCATGATGAGCTAACATCCGTTCCTCCAGAAATGGAGAGGCTCGTGCTCAGCAGTAGGATGGGCCGTTAAAAAAATACACATATTTAATCCAATGCGGTAATTGAACTCGCGACCTCCTGGGTGAGGACTCCGTGAGCGAGAGGCCCCACCACTGCGCCAATTGGTCGTCATTTCAATTAGGTCAGACCAGGCCATTCATAACATAACATAAACACAAACAAGCATACACAGTTACACAACACGTAATATCGTTATGCATTGAACTGCTGAGAGCTTAAGCGTCTAGAGCTTAGTGTTACTTAGCGTCAGTTGCAATCCTTGGTTAGTTCCATTTATGTCTCATATGTTGTGTTAGTATAATAGAGATACTACCCTAGTAGTGAATGGAAGTGTTCTAACACTTAGCTATTACTCTAGTTTTCTTTTTAAGAAACAAATATAGCGTGTCTTATATGTTATGTTAGTATAATATTGATGGTACCCTAGTAGTATTCTTTTTAAGAAACAAATATAGCGTGTCTCACATGTTCAGTTAGTATAATATTGATGCTACCCTAGTAGTATTCTTTTTAAGAAACAAATATAGCGTGTCTCATATGTTAAGTTAGTATAATATTGATGCTACCCTAGTAGTATTCTTTTTAAGAAACAAATATAGCGTGTCTCATATGTTAAGTTAGTATAATATTGATGCTACCCTAGTAGTATTCTTTTTAAGAAACAAATATAGCGTGTCTCACATGTTAAGTTAGTATAATATTGATGCTACCCTAGTAGTATTCTTTTTAAGAAACAAATGTAGGGTGTACGGTGGTAGTTATTAGTCGAATAATACTGATTGTTTACTGAAATGCATGCCTATTATTTTTTATTGTCTGCCAATACTGAGAAAACATCGTCACTTCAAGAACATGGTTTAAACAAGACGAAGCCACGCCTCACACTGCTAGAGAGACCATGGAGCTTCTTCATGAACAAACGAGTGCTGGAGTGGAGACCGCTTCTCGGTAAACGTAGTGTCGGACGCCCCCAGCTACATGGTGTGACGATCTGCGCAAGGCGGCTGGCAGAAACTGAATGCCTGAAGCCAAAGTTCGGGCTAGGTGACGCTTCATGGGGGAGGCCTATGTTCAGCAGTGGACTGTCGCAGACTGTTGATTGATTGATTGTTAGCAGCATGCTGTAGTAGTAGCAGCATTTAATATTACAATTAGTTTAAAATTTCAAAATACCGTTTTAAGTTTTCACTTCTGTCGGCAGTCCTTATGACTGTCTTGGATTTTTTCATACAAAAAATCCCTTTTTCATTTTTCGTTTGATATTGTACTTGATTTACTTTTTATAACAACGGTATCAAACCCGATGGAGTGATACCATTACGTTTTCATTAGATTTTATTTTCAGATATTCTTGAGGTAGAAACATAAAGGCAAGTTCCACTTATGAGCTAACCTTGTGGAATCCCCAGATGTCTATTGATCCCTTATCCATTACCTTAACTGCTGTGTTCGTTACATTTTCTACAAAAAAATATTCTACGAATATTTGTGGTAGAAATGTATCATTTGTTGCAAGCATGCTTGTATTTATGTAGCAAATGAAAACATCCCAGGAAATAAAATTATATATATATAAAAATATATATATACATATATATATATATATATATATATATATATATATATATATATATATATATATATATATATATATATATATATATATATATATATATATATATATATATATATATATATATATATATATTAATATCAGCCTGCGGCAGTCCACTGCTGGACATAGGCCTCACTCAAGGCGCGCAACCTAGCCCAATCTACGTAATCATGCATCCAGTCTCTGCCAGCCGCCTTGCGCAGATCGTCGCTCCATCTAGCAGAGGGGCGTCCCACACTACGTTTGCCGAGTCGCGATCTCCACTCCAGCACTCGTCTACTCCAACGATTGTCGGTTCTCCGACAAACGTGTCCAGCTTACCGCCACTTCAGTCTGCTAACTTGAAACTAACTTAAGCTATGTCGGTGATTCTGGTTCTCCGGCAAATTTCTTCATTTCGAATTCTATCCACCAGAGAAACTATATTCTGCGTTACATATTAATTCACAGAACACTAAATGCACCGTACATATAAAATGATAATTCATTAACAATTAAAAAAAAGGTTATTGATACATTATCGTCAGCATGGTAGAAAACATTTATTGATGAACAAATTTAATAGCCATAAGCAAAAATATAGGTGATATGTTTCCATCACTTTACGTCCTGTTGGTGGATTTAGATACCTTACACTATCGTTTACATTACAAAAACATTGTATATCCATCAAGCATTGAAAATTCTCAAGAACGTATGGATAGCGCTTTTTTTTTGTTTTAACAGCTCCTATATGACCCACTGCTGAGCACGGGCCTCTCCATTTCTGGAGGAACGGACTTTAAATCCTACACGCTTGTCCAATGCGAATTGGCGGGGTTACCACGGGGTTAACCCGCAACCATTGACTCCGCGGGTGCCAGTCGACGCAAGACTCCACCAGACGAGCAATTGGCTCAGTAGCCAATTGGTCGTCGAATTATTTGACATTAATTCACATTAATTCTCCATCCCATCTGGAAGAAAAGGCCAAGCTGGCCTCGAAAAAGCTGGGTGTGCTCAGTAGAGCGAGACAATATTTCACATCTGGCCATTGCCTCCAACTATACAAGGCACAAGTCGGGCCACACATGGAATACTGTTCTCACCTCTGGGCCGGGGCTCCCCAGTATCAACTTCTTCCTTTTGATCGCATTCAAAGTCGTGCGATCCGAATCGTCGACGACCAAGATCTCACCGATCGGCTTGATTCTCTAGCGCTGCGGAGAGATGTCTCATCTCTCAGCATTTTTTACCGCCTTTATCATGGGGAGTGCTCCGAGGAATTGTTTGGAATAATTCCCGCCGCCGAATTCCACAACCGCACAACTCGCCGTAAAGAAAAATTTCATCCCCACCACCTGGATGAGTAGCGATCTACTACGGTGCGTTTCGCTCGTAACTTCTTTCCACGCACCACCAGTTTGTGGAATCAGTTACCCTCGGCGGTCTTTCCGAACCGTTACGACATTGGAACCTTCAAAAAACAAGCCTATACATACCTAAAAGGCTGGCAACGCTTCCGCGACTCCTGTGGTGTCGCGGTTGCCCGTGGGCGGCGTTGATTGCTTTCCATCAGGCGATCCATCAGGCGCTTGCTCGTTTGCCTTCCTATCCCATAAAAAAAAAATTGAAATTGACATTAATTGACAGAAATTGACGTTAATTAACAGAAATTGACATTCATTGACAGAAATTTACATTCATGACAGAAATTGACATTAATTGACAGAAATTGACGTCGAATTATTTGACATTAATTGTTTCTTGTGACATTAATTATTAGTGTTCCCATTATTATCTGGCATTTATTAATACTTAAATAAATGTTATTTGATTATTCTAAACCCAAATATTTATACTCCACGCAATGGCATATTTTTGACAAATAAATTGATTGATTGCGATATTAAAAACCAACCCACGTTACGACAGAGATGATCACAATGATGTCACCGGAGGCAGGCATATTGGCGGGATTATCAGATTCAGAATATATACTTGTAATCCATACATATATTTACTCCGATGCGAAGATCGAATCCGCGACCATTGACTACGCGGATGGAGCTACTCCCACTACTGAGCCAATTGGTCACCATATTGGTGGAATCACACTAATTTATCGTGATTGAACAAAAGGCAAATTGTTACGCCCCTTAAATAAACCCAGCACTAATTATTGCAGAAGAAAACAGAACAGAGTATTGTTCGTGCCATCGACGCAAATTGCTCATTACCATTTCAAAGAGACTGACAAAAGTTGTTGAACTTTTGGCTAAAAGATTTTAATATTCATCGCGCTATTTTCCTGCTTTTTGTTTGCCGTTAGGAGTTGGAATGTATATTTCAGTTTATTGTACAGGCAGACAATTTGAACGAGAGCCCTTAAGCTTTGAACGTTAAAAGACTATACATAAAAAAGGGTTATACGTAAAAAGTACTTAAATTAAAGTTGAGCATAAATATATTTAAATTTTTCTCCACTCCCCGAGTCTGTAGTGGAAAACAATTCATTTTCACAGTCGTGGATTTGATACAAAAAATTTCATAGCTACTGTGGCGTGCCAACCATAGTCACAAAGTGATAAGGAATCTTTATGTAACAATAAAACTCTTCCAAACGATATTATTTTTTTCTATTCATACATACATACATACATATCGTCACGCCTATCTCCCGTAGGGGTTGGCAGAGACCACAGATCTCCATTCGCGACGATCCCGGCACACCCTCCCAGCTCCCTCCACACTCATCCATCGTTCCTCTCACATTCATCGTAGCGAAACATCTACAATAGTAGAGAAATCGATGATTAATGGAGTCAGGCGTTACTTTGCGGAGTCCATCACTATGTGGACAGTCAAAAGTTTTACTTGGCTAAGATCCGTGACAAGCAAACAATAATAGAAAATTAATAATGTGTCTTTTCCTGCTGGATGAAGTTGATTTACCTGGAACTTAAACCAAAAACTTAGCGAGAAACGTCTAGCAACTCTCCATCCACCAACCAGTATACACAACACCAAACACACATTACCACTTTTCCACCTTGCAAACGATACGTGTTTTACCTCAACACGAGGCATCATCAAGTATAGTAGTCCCACGGAAGAGAAGTAATGGATTTCCGCAAAGTAACGCCTGACTCCATTAATCACTTTATGGATGGATAAAGTTTTGTGAGTCGCGTCAGCAACATGCTGTAGTAATAGCAGTATATCTGTAGCTATCACCCTCATGTGTTATATAACATTAGTGTTGTGTACATCTATACAAATAAAGTTTAATTTTTTTACGTGGAAAGTTCTATGTGTGTATAGTTTGCGTTTTTCTTTATATTGTGTTTTGACTATTTCAACTGTTGAATTGTCAGATCATTGTGCAGTACAACAGTGAGTACTAAATATGTTAGTATTTATATACAATTAAAGAAATTAATGATATAAAATCTAAAAAATTTTCAATTCTGTCGGCAGTCCTCATGACTACCTCCGATTTTTCATTGATGATTGAAATTATAATTCTACCTCCGTTCACTCTATATTATGTAAATGTAGAACAAAAGAGGGCTCATGTTATATTTATCATCTTTATATTAAATTAAAATTCCCAATGTATACTTTTCATCAAAATCTTATAATATTTCATAGAAAGGATAGATTAATAACTGAATAATTTTGTTCGCTATTAAAATAATTAAATATATTATTGAATAATTTTATGAAAATTGACAGCCTCTGGATTTTGTCATCTTTATTTAATTTGTTACGGAGAATAAGGGCTCAGACTGATTCAATTAGCTCGTTCCCTTCAAAACCCTTCAAGTTTTCTTTTTGTTTCTCGACTGTGACAGGGCTTGCTTTTAGGTTAATTAAGAACCAGTTAGTATTCGTATTGTATTCTGGCAATTGAAGGACAGAATGCTTATTTGAGTACAAAAAATTATGAGCATCGTACTTTTTTTAAGGGATAAGAGACAAACGAGAAAGCATGTGCTTGGAAAGCAATCAACGTCCTCCATAGATACATACGCGACACCATAAGCATACAATTAAGGAATTACATTTTATTATAACGTCAAAAGTTCAATCTCTAACCAGCTTTTTTATAGTGGTAGACGCCACGCTGCTGACAAATACTTTATCCAGGATGGCATATAATTTGTCTGTAGCATGAAAGGGCCGGCTCGCGCGGGGTAGTACCACACTCTCGTAGAAAACCGGCGTCTGAGTTGGTAGCTTAGCTACCGCGCTTCGTTCGATTAGGTTGGGTTCCAGAAGCCCTTTTTTGACTCTTTCCTTATAGGCTGGCAACGCTTTTGCATTGCCATATGGTACTGGATATGTCTATGGGCGGCGTTGATTGCTTTCCATCAGGTGACACGCCTGCTCGTTTGCCTTCCTGTTACATAAAAAATACCCCAGCTTGTTGTTGAAAATAATTTCATATTAATTAAGATTAATTCGCTTCTTTATTTCTGATATTTGTGATTGGATATCGATAAAATTTAATAGCTTTTAAAGACTCGTGTCGCACACAATTAATCATTTACCCTTTTTTATCACAGCTTCCCAGGCGACCTCTAACTGGAACCATATTATTTATGGCACTGAGCAAAACGTTACATAGTATATAAGTATAATTTATAAACTTCAAACGAAGAAAAACTATAATCTTCACTCCTCTAAATAAAATACCGCAGTGATACATTGATAAATGTATAAATAGTAGTGTAGGTAATATATATTAGGTATGCAATACTTTCCAAAATCGCACAAAAAAACGTCATTTTTTTATAACAACACGTCCGTCAGACGATAAATCCGCCACGAACGCCATCTATTGAAAGTTATTGGAAGTAAAAGGAAGATAAAAGAATATTTAATTTTTCAAACTGTTATTTTATTTTTTCCCTATATTTTTTATTCCATAACCTTTTTTGTATTACAGCGAACGAAATAAAATATATATATATATATATATATATATATATATATATATATATATATATATATATATATATATATATATATATATATATATATATATATTTAAATGGGTCGAGGCCTTATACAACGACAGAAATTTAAAAGAAAATCTTAGAAAAACTAGTTAAGCCAGCATAAGCCTAGAAGTGGATTTTTTTAAATGGTTAGTTTCAAAAACTTCGTTAGTTTAGAACGCTTCTCGTTTTCCCAGCAAGTAATAATAAATTTTGCGTAGCCCTGGCTCTACGCCAGGCGAAAGTGTTCGGTTTTGCTTACAAGTATCGATATTATACGAAATCGGTTTCACATATTTTAACCACGAAGGCGAGCGGAAATGTATTCTACTATTTATCAAGTATTTTGATAAGAAAAATAAGTGAACGCTAATAAGTACATTTACCGAGAAATTTAGTTAAAATTTATCTCATTCATCTCATTTCAAGAAAAGTTTCATCCCCACCATTTAAATGAAAGGTGATCTAAGACGGTGTGTTTCTCCAAAAACCTCTTTCCACTACCCTGTGGAACCAGTTACCTACAGCGGTATTTCAGAACCTCTACGACATTGATACTTTCAAAAAACAAGCCTACACATTTCCTAAAGACCGGTAACGCTTGTGCAATACCTGTGGTACTGTGGATGTCTATGGGCGGCGTTGATTGCTTTCTACCAAGTGACACGCCTGCTCGTTTGCCTTACTACCCATTAAGAAAAAATCGGAGGCAATCATGAGAACTGCCGACAGAAGTGAAAACTTAAAACTGTATTTTGAAATTTCAAACTAATTTTAATATCAACAATATATTTAGTACTCACTGTTGTACTGCACAATGATCTGACAATTCAACAATTGAAATAATCAAGTTAAAACACAATATAAAGAACAACGCAAATTATACATACATAGAAATTTCCATGTAAAAAATTAAACTTTATTTGTATAGATGTACACAACACTAATATTATATAACACGCGAGGGTGATAGCTACAGATATGCTGCTATTACTACAACATGTTGCTGACGCGACTCACAAAACTTTATCCATCCATGAAGCGTCCAACGCACACACAATCGGGTATATACAATATGTTGGCGTGATGCGTGTACGTAGACAGCTGCGCGCGTATTAACTGTGTTTAAAGTATGTTTATAGCTATATATACTCATAGCTATAGATTAATCTTAAGCATTAGCATGTTGCTGACGCGAACACATAGATTTTTTCTCTAGTCAGAGTCGTGTAACGTGGCTATAGAAGTTTTTATTTCAAAAAAGGCGATTGAAACTCACAAGTGAAAACTCGAATTAAATGCGATTAATACATTATACTCCCAATAAATTGCGGACAATATCATCAGTATGGAGAACAATGCTTGTATTTGCGGCTATCAAACGCACCACCACAATCCATTGCGTTCGGGTAATAAACATGGTTTTAATTTGTAACACAGCTTTGCATTGACCGCGACAATTACATGCACGTTGAAACTTGTCGAATAAATATTGCCTACTGATCGCTTGGAAACAGCCATTTATCCTGTTTTTAGCAGAACTTAGACTTTTCGGTTGTCTTCCGTATGGTCTACTAAACCTGAAGATGCCTCGTGTTGGGGCTATCAACCTATATACTGCTATTACTACAGCATGTTGCTGACGCGACTCACAAAACTTTATCCATCCATAAAGCGATTAATGAAGTCAGGCGTTACTTTGCGGAAATCCATTACTTCTCTTCCGTGGGACTACTATACTTGATGATGCCTCGTGTTGAGGTGAAACACGTATCGTTTACAAGGTGGAAAAGTGGTAGTGTGTGTTTGGTGGTTGGTGGGAGGAGAATTGATGGCCGATTTTCAGTAAGTTTTTGGTTTAAGTTCCAAATAAATCCACTTCATCCAGCAGAAAAACACACATTATTAATTTTCTGTTATTGCGGATCTTAGCTTACAACTTTTGACTGTCCACATTTAGCAGAACAGACAACGAGCATGCGTGTCACCTGGTGGTAAGCGATCACCGTCGCCCATGACATCCGCCGCGCCTGAGGCGTTGCAGGTGTTGTCAGCCTTTAACGAACATATACGCTCTTTTTTTGAATACCCCCCATGTCATAATCACATGTAAACACTGCAGGTGTTAAATTTGTGGAAGAAAACTGCGACTAAATCGCATGGTGTTTGATGGCCATCCAGGTGATGAGGATGGAACCTTTTTTTTGTGTCGCGTAGAGTGATGGTGGAACTGTGTGTGCAGCTGGAGGGAATTAAACAAATACTCAGATCATTCGCCGTAATAAATTAGATACAGTACGCAGAGAGATGATACATCTCTGCGTACAGATAAAATGTCGGGCCTATCGGAAATTCTGCACTCGCCGACGATTCGGGACTCTCTCCGTTGGATGCGGTCAAATGTGTTACAGATAGTAGAGGTCAAATGTGTTACAGAGAAGAAGAGGAAACGGCTGCTCCTTAGATACCTGAATATGCCCGGGGTTCTCATGGATGCTGTGAAAAAATGTAATCGGTCGTAAACAACGCTGGAGGTAACTAGTTCCAGAGGATTGTGATGCATGGATAAAAGTTTTTATAAAAATGCACCATACGGGATCGCCATTTATCCAGATGGTGGGGATGAATCTTTAGTGGTAACATTTTAACACGTTCCGTGTGGTCAATGATTGAATACGAGGCTCAATGTCTTTCCTCTTTATTTTTTATCTTCTTCCTCTCACATTATTCAATTGCTTACCCTAAGGTAAGCGGCAGATCTCTAATGCTTCTAGTACTGTAAATTTTCATTGGTGATAGTTCATTCCCAGGTTACACTCTGTGGCTTTCTCGTAAGCCTTTTAAGCCCATAAAAATACATCGCAAGGCATATTAAGTTGCTGGTTAAGGTTGAAAAATATGATATCTTTTTCAGCCTCCTTTTGTTTCCATACTAGAAAATATATACACATCTTATCATTTATTTTCACTGGAGTGTCAATATTACTTTGAGCGAAATATTTATCAAAGCTTTTCATGTTCCTGTTATAAAACATGTAATATTTATGAGGGATAAATAAAAATACTATAAGAAAAAACAACGTATAATATATGGCAAGCCCTTATTCGTTTCGCCTTATCTTGTTTTTTTTTTCATGGGATAGGAAGGCAAACGAGCAGTCGTGTCACCTGGTGGAAAGCAATCAACGCCGCCCATAGACAACCGAGATGGACAGTCAAACTCACTTTGCTAAGATCCGCGGACATAAATCAGAAAAATAATATTCTGTTTTAGCGAAGAAGTGTATAGAGAATTACAAATCTAATTCTTACCGAGAAACGGCCGTCAGCAAATCCTCTAGCACCTAACTATGGCCACCAACCACAACGTCAAACACATAATACCAATTTTTCTGATTTGTATTCACGTATCTTAGCAAAATAAGTTTGTCTGCCCATCTTTGTAATGGATTTCCAAGAGTATCGCTCGACTGAATAAAGTACCGTGGTCTATGTAATGGATTCAACGGTTGTCTTTCATAAAGTTTACCATACCTGATGATGCCTCGTGTTGAGGCGAAACACGTGTCGTGTGAAAGGTAGAAAAATGGTGGTGTGTTTGGTGTTTTTGATAGTGGTTAGTAGGTGGAGAGTTGCTGACGGCCGTTTTTTCGGTAAGATTTAGTTTAAGCTCCCCGTAAATCCACTTCTTCCAGAAGAAAACACACATTATTATATTTCTGTTTTTGTTTGCTTGTCGCGGATCTCAGCTAAGTGAAAAGTTTTAACTGTCAACATTATTGACCTAATTATTACCTAATAAGGTAACAACCAGATCAGGCTAACAGCTCAGAGTTACTGACGGTCGTTTTTTCGGTAAGATTTAGTTTAAGCTCACCGTAAATCCACTTCTTCCAGTAGAAAACACACATTATTATATTTCTGTTTTTGTTTGCTTGTCGCGGATCTTAGCTAAGTTAAAGTTCTAACTGTCCACATAGTAATGGATTTCCGCAAAGTAACGCCTGACTCCATTAATCATTAGGATTAAGGCAACACCACTTAGATCATTATCGAGAATTACACTTTTATGGCTGTATGATAGTTAAAACATCATATACTTTTCAGAATCTCTGAAGAGTGAATGACATCTGTTCCTTGAAAGGATGCACTATTTGTAGGTGAAGTTCACAGTTCAAGGGACAAGGTTTCGCAAACAAAGTCATAAATTCTTCTCCTTTAGAATACTGTAATATAGTTTTTAATGTCTATGTCTACCTTGGCCAAATAGTGCGATTGGACGGCGACAACTTCGAGAAAGAAGCCGAGAGAAGGATACAGTTGGGCTGGACAGGGTTCAGGAAATTCCGTCAAGCCTTCTCGTTACCCATACCACAAAGTTTGAAGACAAAAGTCTTCAACCAGTGCGTCCTGCCCGTACTCTCTTACGGTGCCGAAACGTGGACACTGACAGTCCGTCTCCTCGACAAGCTCAAAGTCGCTCAGAGGGCGATGAGGAGAGAGCTATGCTCGGGGTTTCTCTGGTGGACAGAATTCAAAATGAAGAAATTCGCCGGAGAACCAAAGTCACCGACATAGCTCTTCAATTTAGCAGATTGAAGTGGCAATGGGCTGGACACGTTTGTCGGAGAACCGACAATCGTTGGAGTAGACGAGTGCTGGAGTGGAGACCGCGACTCGGCAAACGTAGTGTGGGACGCCCTCCTGCTAGATGGAGCGACGATCTGCGCAAGGCGGCTGGCAGAGACTGGATGCGTGTAGCCGAAGATCGGGCTAGGTGGCGCGCCTTGGGTGAGGCCTATGTCCAGCAGTGGACTGCCGCGGGCTGATATTGATATATTGAATATAGTTTCATATCAGTTTATTAACAACGTTCACAAACACGGTCGCAAGTATGTGTACATACTGTAGTCTAAATCAAACTTAGGTAGAAATACGTATGTATATGTACGTACATACACCAATGAGCGCTACAGTCGCTTTGTCATACAACACTCTCGGTTCGTTTGCATTACATCGCTTCATTTGTTCGACTAATTGACTGGAAGCCCCGATACGGACACTGTACCATATCGCTTTTAGGCTGTATCCATTTGACAACCCTTCTAATATTTTGTTCCACATCTCATTTAACAATGAATACATAATAAGATATAAGCGTGCTAGAAGAAAAGACAAGCCATTTACTTTTGCTTTTTGTAGCCCATAAATGTCCCATATATAGGTATATTAGACATTAACCCACCACTTTAGGATCGGTGAGACGTTGAGAGGATGGGGGAAGATCGCGCAGTCAAGAGAATGTATGTGGGTCACCCAACTGGACGACGTCCTATGGGTCGCCCCAGGTACCGCTGGAGAGACATGATCGAGGATGACTTGCGCAACCTTCAACTCTGTTACTGGCAGAAGGTGCCGCAGGACAGAGCACGATGGCGTAAGATCTGTTTGGAAGCCAAGATCCATTTTGGGTCGCTGCGCCAACAAAGTTAGAAAGAAACGTCACTGATGTCTATGAGTGGCGTTAATTGCGTTCTATAAGATGATACGCTTGCTCGTATGCCTTTCTGTCTCATAAAAAACCTTGGCGAGAAATGTTCATCCTTTATATATGTTTAGCCGCCTTTGCCTAGCCGTCTGTCCGGTAATTATGGTATTGGTACACGGGTACGCGACCCCGGCCTCCCGAGCTACTACCGTATCACTCCTCGTCTTCCGTTGCGGTAGTATCATATCCCTATCATCCTGTCTAAATCTATTTTTCCTTTCCCTTACGCTTTCCTTTCTTCTCTCCAACCGACAAAGTATTTGTTTGCAGCGTGGCTCTACCATTAGCAAAGAGCGAGACTAACAAAATACCTCCTCATTTTTATATGTACTAGCTGACCTGGCAGACTTCGTACCGCCTCAGAATCAATAAAAAAAAAGCTTTTGTTTTAGTATGGGATAGGAGGGCAAACGAGCAAGCGTGTCGTCTGATGGAAAGCAATCAACGCCACCCACGGGCAACCGCGACACCGCAGGAGTCGCGGAAGCGTTGCCGGCCTTTTAGGTATGTATAGGCTTGTTTTTTGAAGGTTCCAATGTCGTATCGGTTCGGAAAGACCGCCGAGGGTAGCTGATTCCACAAACTGGTGGTGCGAGGAAAGAAGTTGCGAGAGAAACGCACCGTAGTATATCGCCACTCATCCAGGTGGTGGGGATGAAATTTTTCTTTACGGCTGAACGATAATTGCAGAATATTTCACCATTAGTAAAAAATGTGGTCAAAACTTAACAGGAAACCAAAGGAAAGCGTAATCAAAAAAAAAAATGCTCGATATGAATTAGGTTATTTTTTTTTACTTACACATGATATTGCTTGAAAAATTGTTATGTCACAAAGGTTGTGCGGTGTTATGAGCTTTAAAACAAAGTTTTTAGTGTACGGTTCTAATTTGAAACTTGCTTACAATACAAATTAATATAATATCTTTATCTCATTAAATACAACACAGATTAATTATAGTTAATTATGTTTTATATATTATTATATATTACACTTAATGTTACTTAAAAATAGTCACGTCACAACAATCAAATATTTGACAGGTAGGAATAGTTGTAAGGGAAAACAAAATTGTTGCTTTTACTATATTCTTGATATTTTATTCATATTTACACACCTTTTGAACCTTCCCTGTACTTCCAAAAATAATTCAAAACCAAAATTAGCCAAATCGGTCCAGCCATTCTCGAGTTTTAGCGAGACTAACTAACAGCAATTGATTTTTATATATATAGACTGAGATAATAACGAACAGTTCAAAGTACGTGGTCGGTATAGATTTTATATGACGTGCATTACTCCAATATTGCAGAGTTTACTGCGAGCCGTGCAAAGGCGACAATAATCCGATCTCGTCCAATATATTGCAGCGCTGACACTGCAGTGTCGATATACTATCGATATTCCTTTCCACACGATAGACGACCGCTTGGCTATGTAGGTAGAGTATCCTTCACAGCTAAGATTCAAACCCCGGTCGAAGTAAAAATTTGTTACAAACAATGAATTCTGTTTATTGTTCACAGCTAAACATGTTATTATCAATTATTATTTAAATTAATTATTATTATTATATTATTATTAAATTAACTTATTATTATTAACAAATATACGTTTTTAAAAATATCCTTACCAATAATGGATCTATACCCTGTACAAGTTAACTTGATCTTTTTGACATATGTAAATTTTTATGATCGACATAACTTTGCAATGACAAACATGTCATTGCAAAGTTATGTCGATTTATGTCCAATATGGACAGTCAAAAGTTTGACTTAGCTAAGATCCACTTAACCCAACGGAAAAACACACATTATTAATTTTCTGTTATTGTTTTGCTTGTCGCGGATCTTAGCTAAGTAAAACTTTTGACTGTCCATATAAACATATTATTTTCTTAATTTAATGATTTTAAAAATTGTAAAAATATTAAAAAAATACATATAACACAAAATTCCCTAAAGGTTCAAGCGTTATCCGAAAATTTTAAGACTTTTTATTGCTTCAAAGTAAAATTTAAATAGGAACACTGAAAATAATAGACGCTTGTACAATGTTACATCGATCGGACGGATGGTTCGTGTCCCATCCATCTAAATTTACATCTGTCAAAAACATCCAAGCTAACTTGTACAAGGTATAACCAAAATCCACGCAATATTCTGGGCTAATGATGGTTTCCTTTCTGATCCAAGTAGTAATATCTGAAAAATCCCGGCAGCGTCACCCATGCAGAATATATTATATTCAAGTATTCAAACATAGAAACACTCCCTAACTCTTTATTAAATGAGAAATGACAGATCGTCATTTCTCATCTCATTCACAGTGACCTTAAGGTGGACCTAGTCGTTAGTATTATAAATAAATATGCAAAATTCATGAACGAAGACTGCATCTCCATATGAACTTCGAGGTTATCCAGCTCCTCGACAACACGGACTTATTAAGAAGATTCAAGAGAACTAAACCCGTTGAGTTAGTTATGTAATATTCTAGTGTAGTGAAATGAAATGAATATTTTAGCGTAAAGAACAGAAGAACATACTGTCTTCCCCTTAATAGAGATTATAAGAAAATTGCTAATGGACATATTATATTTTTTGTTATAGTCTACTTAACAAATTAACATAAAAACAAATTCCTCATTAGCCCATAGCTAGAATGTAATTGTAATGAGAAAATCTACGATAGTAATCATTATATAAAAAAAAATTATTAAATGAATCGAATATTTCAGTGCGTTATGCGTACAGTGCCTTGAGGAAAGTACGCTCGTAATTTTGGGTGGCTGACTGTACAGCTAGTTGCAAATGTTGAGCCAAATGTAAGCTACTAATATTGTATAGAATATAACAAGAAGCATACGGGGAACTAAACTTTGGTACTTAATAGTGTAGTATAATATATTTGGCGCGCTCCATTACCCAGACTCTCTAGAGGAACGTCTACTGATGTACGAAGTCTTGTTTGTGTTCCAGACACGAGCTATTCGAACACTATCTTCAATTAATTTGTATTGCATTATTATATAATTTTATTTTATATGAAATATTTCAATATTAAATCAATTGATATATGTCCAACAGTTTCGGATCTACGATTTTTTAAAATTATTGCAAAAACTTGACATTGGATTGGATTAGTCCCTTTTTGAATGAATATCCTGTATATATTGTCTAGTAGAGATCGCTTTACATAGCTATAAGACCTCTTGTTGTGCTTATAATTTAACACGTACCCGCCAGACACGATTGAAGATCTTCCGTTCGGGCCGCGTGTTTGTTAATTTCTAGAAAAATATACATATTGGTTTTTTAACATTATTTTAATTATTGTAAGTCATACGAGAAAAACAAAACAATACCGTTTACTTTGGGGCATATATGCCCCACATGGCATGGATTGTGCTAATGAGTATATCTTTGTCACATCACTTATGATTTATATATAATATAAGATGATTAATGGAGTCAGACGATCTGCGCAAGGCGGCTGGCAGAGACTGGATGCGTGTAGCCGAAGATCAGGCTAGGCGGCGTGTCTTGGGTGAGGCCTATGTCCAGCAGTGGACTGCCGCGGGCTGATATTGATATTGGTATTGAATGGATTATTTTGCGAAAATTCATTACTATGTGGACAGTCGCAACTTTACTATGTGGACAGACAGAGCTAGAATCCGCGACAAGCAAACAAAATAGATAAACAACGTGTGCTTTCTACTTAGACTAAGACAACCACGGTTGTCTTCCGCAGAGTTTACTATTCCTGATGATGCCTCGTGTTGAGGCGAAACACGTATCGTGTGTAATGTAGAAGAGAGTTGCTGATGGTCGGGTCTGTAAAATTTGGTTTGCGTTTCCCGTAAATCCACTATTTCCAGGAGAAAGCACACATTGTTTTTTTTTCTGTTTTTGTTAGCTTGTCGTGGATCTTAGCTAAGCAAAAGTTCTGACTGCCCATATATAATATAAATAATATAAATATTATATATATATTCACGCCTATCCCCCGTAGGGGTTGGCAGAGACCACAGAGCTCCATCCGCTGCTATTCATCGCAACGAAACGGCTCGTCATTGGTCGCTTTTCGCCCTCGTGCGAATCAGGACGTGACGGGTGGCGAACCACGTCGCCGTCATTTTCGACAAATTAGGTATATTAAATTCGTCTTAGTGAATCCCACGAGCCTCAAGGGAGGGTGGAAAGTCAGCCCCAGCAGAGCCCTGCATGCTGAGGTAAGGCACCATAGTCCCCGGGGGAGCCCGACCCCGGGACGATCGGCACGCTTGCGACTAGGCTCGCCCCTAGCCATGCATCCATTGGCACGGCAGACCGTGGAATGGCGAAGAGGAATGGAAAGGATAGAGAAGAAAGGAAGGGGCAGGAAAGAAAAATGCGGATTGGGGGGTGTTACCAGACTCGGAATAAACATTTATAAATCCATATAAATATTTATTATATTCCGATGCGGGAATTGGACCCGCGACCATTGACTCCGCGGGCGGAGGGCCCCACCACTGAGCCAATAAATAAATTTCTTATTACATATAACATTTTTAATTATTTTTAAGGTTAATAACATAAATAAATGTTTGTATGAGATTAGGACTACAATGTAACATATTCTCAGTAAAAATATTGTACAACGCAAAAATATATTCAGCCATTTAGGCCTTTATTATTCTTAATGTCGCATCCGAGCCAATTTAAAGTGCTTTTTTTTCCACCAGTCTACGAGCTTTGTCCTGAAATTATGTCCCATAAATAATGTTAATGTGCCCTGAATTTGAATGACGCTAAAGTCCTGAAAATTCTTTCGTCACATTACTTGGCTACGTGGGTTTCTCGCTATTAGAATCATATTATATTCTGCCAAGAAAAGGAATATATTTTATTGTTCCTTATTTAATATCTTCTATTTATATAAGAGCACTTATTTTCGCGACAAAAATTTGTAACAGACGACACGACTAGACTACACTTCTAGTCAATTTTTGACACCAATCTGCTTTAGGTATCCTTTCAAAGAATTTGAATTTATTTTAAAAGAAGAGAGAAAACTTTATTACATAATCCACAACACAGTAAACAAAGTACATATATGTACATATAGAAGTAAAGAAAAATATTTTTAACCGCGACAAGCCACAGCGCTGATTTTCAGTGTGGTCTAATTGTCTCAAACTGGTAGCATAAGGATACATATGTACTATTTATTTATTATATAAGTATATCGTACAATTGCATACAATATATACCTAATATAATATATCGAAATAATATTACACATACAATACACAATATGATTATATATCAATTTTAAGGTGAGCCGAAACTTAAGGCTACAAATTCTAGGTAAATGCGAACGAAAGTACGGTCGCACAAATCAAGTCGGGCGTTTAAATTCATTTCGCTTCCCGAGATCGAACTGTTGGCAAAGTCTCGGCTGAAAATTCACTCTAAAGAGCTTAATAGCATGTCAATTTCGAATAACACATTTCGAGGTCTCTATTAGGGGTTTATTCGGACAGGAAGGCAAACGAGCAGGCGTGTCCAATGATGGAAAGCAATCAACGCTTCTCATAGATATCCGCAGTGCCATAAGCAGTGCAGAAACGTTGCTGGCCTTTAAGAAAAGTGTCATTATGGGGGGGAGGGGCAGGGGGTTCGGGTCTCTGGAACCACTCAGACGTCGGTTTTCTGCGAGAGTGTGGTGCTTCCCCGGGCGAGCCAGCCCATTCGTGTTACAAACAAATATTACGCCATTCTTGACAAAGTATTCGTCTGCAGCGTGGCTCTACTACCAGTTTAAAGAATTCGAGAAAAATCCTAACATGATTTACAGAAATATTTTATTAGTTGTACGGCTACATTTATTGAGTTATAATTGTTTTATTATTTTAATATAGGGTGTCTGATATAATATAAATAAAAATATACGTATATATAAAAAAATAAAAAAACTAGAAAGGATATAAATGATAATTGAGGGGTGTCTCCATAATCCATATAAAGACAGGCAGATTGGAAAGTGCAGATCGCTGGTGTTTGGCTCCCATGAATCACGGTATGAAATATGGCTCTCTTCTATGGCGGAGAACCAAACAATAATTGTGATAATCGATGGAGAATTACTTACCGAAAAACAGATCTTGAAACACCCCGCCATCGTCACTGATATTGTAAACGTTGGCAACATTTCTTCGCGAACAAACAATATTATTTTTCTGATTTGTGTTCGCGGATCTTAGCAAAGTGAGTTTGACTGTCCATCTTTATGACGGATTTTTTAAAGTAACGCGTGAATTAATTATTCTTAATTTTAATATTGTTTATTTTTTAATTGTATTTCATAATTAATTGTATAATACATATAATAAAACATTCCAGGCGGTTAATTTAATTATATAAAATAAAGAAAAATATTCCAAAATGGCGGAAAACAAGATGGCCGCCATTCAAACTCAATTTCACCATTTATAGGCAGATTTCGCTGAAATTTAGCAGAAGCCCGAAACGCTTGCGTATCTAGTTCCAATTATAAAGCTTATTATAACGTTTCTGGATTAATTTATCTTTTAGCCTTTTTTGTAGAAGTATTTCATTTTTTAAGTTAAAGAAACAACAGCTGCTAGTAACGAGATAATTCTGTAACAACAGCGGCTGTTAACTGGAATTATTTGAAAGATTATCTTTCCAAGAGTTTATTGTATTCATTATTTTAATAAGCATAATGGATTGTAAATGTAGTGAGTGGTACGACCATATAATATACCGCAACTAAGTGTTGGAACAACTTGTCACCACCTCTTCGTGACTTCTTCTTCTTCTTATGGTCCTATGTCCCCGAGGTGGGGCACAGGGCGTCCATACTGCTTCTCCACTGGCATCGGTCTTGAGCGACACGCTTCACTTCAGGCCACGTCAACCCGATGGAGTTCATCTCGGCCGCTATGGAGCGCTTCCAAGTGCGTTTGGGTCGGCCTCGCTTCCTTTTCCCTTGAGGAGTCCATTCCAGTGCCTGTCTGGGAATGTGATCAGGGTTTCTTCGGAGAGTATTGCCTATCCAAATCCACTTGCGGTGCAAGATTTGAAATCCAATCGGCGGTTCGTGAAAAAGAGCCAGCAGGCATTCGTTGGATATTTTCTCGGGTCAGAAGATTCCGAGAATTTGTTGACAACAGATTCTCGGACAACAGATAACAATTCTTGACAACAGATAACGAAGACATGAAGCATCACGCGACTTCAACTCTTCGTGACATGCATTCTAAAAATATTTATTAAGAGAAATAAATTAAAATAGCTGGAAATAACATTTTACTAATATATTTATTTTTTTAAAAAAAGTAAGCTATTTAATGACATCCAAACCAGCCAGTTTCATAGAGTACAGCCAAAGAAATCTTAATTCAAGTTTATACATACTGTATGCGAATAGTCTTTTTTTACCGACCAAATAAAAATTTTAGAACATCATGTATTATTCATTTTAACTTGATTGCAAATACCCTTATCCTATAAGTGAAAACAGCAATGGTCGATCAGAAAAAATTAAAAAGCCCTCCCGCCTTCCGACATCAGAAGCGAGCACATAAAGCCCTGCAAGCGATGCGAACAAATTAAATGTAATTGATGTTGAGATTTCTCTTTCGTAAATTGAACTCCCCCTGATGTTGTTTGGCCAAATAAGAATATACCGACTCCATTATTCCACGTTTTTCTCTTTAGGCGCTACTGCAATCCGTAATTTTTTTTTTAATATTATAATGAGACTTTCTCAAGTTTTTTTTTATAATAATATAAGAATTATAAAATTTAATTTTTAATATAATATAATTATTATAAAATTACAGAGGTCTTCTCCGTAAGATCGTGGTCCGGTTGGCTCGGAAGATGTTCGACCGAGCTGACAATGGACCACACTCACAACTTAAAGATTTTGCTCCCCTCCACGCACCTGAGGGACGTCCACTCCCACGCGAAATCTTGTTGTCGTCGCCTGGAACCCGCGAGGGGCAGGGCCAGTGACGAACCCAACGAAGGAATAGAATCGGCCATATCTCGACGATGCGAAGTCGTTAAAGTGCGCCCAAAAGCCGCTGTTGCTGCACGAACAGTGGGGTTCATCCCCAAGTCTCGATCCCAAATCGTGGGGTGTGGACGTCCCCGATTGATTGGTGAGTTCTGACATTCCAAAATTCGAGAATGTACCAGCGATGTGTACTTTTTTCTAGACATCGTCCTGTCTCTTTCCCGCGCGCAGCTATTTTTTATTAACTGTTCTTGTCACGCATTCACGGACGTCTTGTCAATTTGTTTTTAAAAAGTTTTAATGTCTTTCTTGACCGCAACAATATTATAATTTTACTATGATAACAATATATTAAGTACGGCATACATTAGAGACGAATTTAAGAAAAACGGACTAAAATATGTACGATAACAAACAAAGAAAAGAAATAAAAATGATTCGGAGACAAACATCTTCAGCGTAAATCAAGAAGTTTCCCGAGTAGTTTTGCGAGAAGTGAAACAAAACGATTTGGAAGCGTATTTTCATTGGTATTTCATCGTACAGCCTTTCTAATAAACAAAAGTTATAGTCTACTAAAAATATTGGAAGTGTATTGAATTGGTTAAATCGGTTTGGTTTGGTGCGCTAAATTAAATGTTAATTAAACAATAAAAATGTTTCATTTTACAGACTATAAAAGAGCATAGAATTTTTTTTACAAGATAGCTTTATATCACATTTTTATTATGAGGAAAGTTAGATTTTCTACTTAGCTAAGATCCGCGACGAGCAAACAAAAATAGAAGAACTCCAATCCAATACCACACGCGTCGTATACATTGTGGTGGAGTGGTGATGTGTGTTTGGTGTTGTTGATAGGAGGTGGAGAGTTGCCTACGGCCGTTTTATCGGTAACATTTAGTTTGAGCTCCCCGTAAATCCACTTCATCCAATAGAAAACACACATTATTATTTTTCTATTTTCGATTGCTTGTCGCGTATCTCCGTCATGGATTTCCGCAAAGTAACGCCTAGATCTATTAATCATAACATTTCATAAGAACATAGTTCGATGTAAAACACTTCGTGGAAATTATCAAAGCAGGCAGAAGCTACATTTTCAATAAAAACTCAACCAAAGAGAAACGTTTCTTAATTACTATCTAACTTTTGATAAACTGTTTAAAAGTCTTGGTTAGTTTAATGTTTAAGTTTAGCGGAATGGTTTGTGTTTCAGTAAATGGCTTTAATTAACCTTGTCAATATCTTATCCAGGGAATTTTAATGGTATTACAATATTTTTAAAGCTATTCAATAATTGTGAGTACCTACTGAGATTGTACTCAATTCTAACGTCTCTTTTATTTTTTATCCGGCTCAAAGGACCATTAATGAATGACCATAATTGATATATTGTAATGATCCATGGTTAAAAATTATTTTAACCATGGATTGTGATAATATTCATGGTTCTTAGGATTAGATGACGGTTAATTTTTTTATGGGATAGAAGGGCAAACGAGCAAGCGTATCGTCTGATGGCAATTAATGCAGCCCATAAACAACTGCATTACCACAGGCGTCACAAATGCGTTGCCAGCCTTTAAGATATGAGTAGGCTTATTTTTGTAGGTCTTTTTTCTTCTTCTTTTAGGCATCCCCCAAGAAGCGCTACCTGTCATAATCTTCGGCTTCACACATCCAGTTTCAGCCGGCCGCCCTGAGTTTACCTAGACACGGTCTCCATTCCAGCACTAGTTGCAACGATTGTCGGATCTCCGCCAAACGTGACCAGCCCATTGCCACATTAGTTTGCTAATTCGAAAGGCTATATCGGTGACTTTAGTTCTCTGGCGGATTTCTTCATTCCGAATCATATCTACCAGAGAAACTCCGAGCATAGCTCTCTCCATAGGTCTCTGAGCGACTCTGAGCTTGTGAAGTAGACGGACTGTCAGCGTCCACGTTTCGGCACCTATTTTTTTATATATGTATGTATATATCTTTTATATGTGTGTATGTAATTAACTAATTGTGAAGAGTACCCAAATGCCTACTCGACGCCAAACCAGATAGTCGTAGAATTCGCGGAAGGCCTAAGCTCAGATGGCAATATGAAATCGAGAACGACTTAAGGACAATCGGTGTGAGGGGCTGGAGGAAAAAAGCTAAACGAAGATCCGACTGGAAAAATTTACTGGACCAGGCTAAGGCCCACCCGCGACTACTTATAGGTAATGCTTTGATGATGATGATGAATTTACATTAGTAAATTTAATTATTTTATGATTATATAATAATATCATTTATAAATTTAATTATTTTCACATTTATATTGTACTTAATCTTGAAAAATCTTTTTCGAAAGGTTGACTAGCAGAGAGGCATTCTCTGCCAGCCAATAAGCATCAAATCCACCTTTATAGTAAAGTGTATAAAAATAATTATGTAAATAAGACATTCAATCGATCTGCGATGGTTATCTCTTAAGAAAACATAAATCGAAGTAACGCCAACTGGGTCCTCGTCGCGCAGTTAATTGCTTACGTGACTCGAGTTCTCCAACTTTTAATTGCTTAATAACTCTTAACGAAGCCCTAAGTGTCACCAATTGGCCCGGCCATCCGCCGATCAAATTAATGAGTTCGAAATATTATTTAAAGATATAACGAGACATTTCACAAGTCAAAGCGTTTTGAGTTCAGGCGTCAAACAAACATCAAACTGAATAATAAAAATCAAATCAACTTTTTTTAGACATACAGACAGACAAGTCACTCCAATTATCATTTGCTTTTTCCACCATTGATCTAGAGGGACAATCCTGTACTGGTATAGCCACGCTGCAGACGAATATTTTTCTATGAGTTAAGAGATGAATATATATATTAGAATGAGTTAAGAGATGTCAAGAATAGCATATTATTTGTCTGTAGCATGAATGGGCCGGTTCGCCCGGGGAAGTACACCACACTCCCGCAGAAAACAGGCCTCTGAGTTGTAGCTTAAATACCGCGCTTCGTCCGGTGAGCGGTTGAGTTCCGGAGTCTCAACACTCCCCCTCCCTTCGGTCCCAGTACGGTTTGGTAGCAGAGAAGAGTCTTAAGAAGTATGTTTGGGATCACTTTGAATTATAGAATAAGGGATAAAGTTATAAAAGAACGATGCGCAGTAAAATAAGGTGTCGTTACAAAAGTTGAGAAAAGATGGTTTGGGTATTATAAGAGAATGGATAAAGAGAAAGAGACGACTGGTAAAAGAAATTTACGTTGCGGAAGTGGATGAAAGGGTCAGTAAGGGAAGACCAAAGAAAAAATAGCTTGACCAAATTGTCACAGTTTTATAGGAAAGGCTAGGTCAAGGGTACCCTTAATAGGCGAGCTTAAAAAGAGTGATGAGTGTAGAAGAAGCAAGGAAAGTATGCCGAGATTGTAGCAGATGAAGGTATGTGGTCTCTGTCTACCTACGGGAAACGGACGTAATGATATGTATGTATAAAAAATATTTGTGTTTATATAACGTTTCATAGCAATCAATTAGTAAAGTAGCTCAGGGGCTGCTGCCTACGGAGTTAATGGTCGCAGGTTTGAATCCCGCGTCGGGATAAATATGCATGGCCAACAGATATACTTATTTTTATATTATATTTATTTTATTTGTGGTCCTATAATAAATAAAAAAATTGTACAGAAAGACTTAAAATTTCTATTGAACTCAAACTATTATATAACAATAGATATAAAGATATATAAACGAGGTCAGTGTGAATTGAATTTCAGCACTAAGCTATCGTTAACAGGTCGAGATAAGGCTTGAGAGGCTGCCAGCATTAGCCTAGTTGGCTTATAACATTGACTGTTTCAAATTTACGTTAGCTTTAGTTTAAATATAGAATTGTGTGGACGTGGACCGCTAAAGGACTTAGGCAAGTACATCTTGTCGACTGAGCCGTTAGGCTGACCTGGTTGTTACCTCATAAGGTAATAATTAGGTCCATAATTTTGACAGTTAAAACTTTTCACTTAGCTAAGATCCGCGTCAAGCAAACACCAATAGAAAATTAAAAATATTTGTTTGCCTGCTGGATGAAGTGGATTTACGTGGAACTTAAACTAAATCTTACCGAAAAACGGCCGTTAACAACTCTCCACCTACCAACCACTATACACAACACCAAACACACACTACCACTTTTCCACCTCAACACGAGGCATCATCAGGTATAGTAGGCTCTACGGAAGACAACCGTTAAGTGACTTTGTGATGCAACATAGTAATGGATTTCCGCAAAGTAACGCCTGACTACAATATTTTTTTTATATATATATTTACGCCTATCCCGATTCCGGGACGGTCGGCACGCTTGCGACTAGGCTCGCCCCTAGCCACGCATCCATTGGCACGGCAGACCGTGGATTGGCGGAGAGGAAGGGAAAGGAAAGGGCAGGAAAGGAAATGCGGATTGGGGGGGATACCAGACTCGGAATAAATATTTTTAAATCCATACATTTATTTATTCCGATGCGGCGATCGAACCCGCGACCATTGACTCCGCGGGTGGAGGGCCCCGCTACTGAGCCAATCAATATCGGGTATATTTTTTACAATGTAATGACGATATGGAACAAATATTTAAGGACGTTTTCGTTGTAGAGATCCCAGAATGATTCGCCGGTTATCTTTGTAGGGAGAAAATCCTTAAAAAATGTGAGACAGTATCTCAGGCCGTCTCATCGCCTCCAACTTAACAAGGCACAAGCCAGGGCGCGCATGGAATACCTCTGGTCTGGGGTACCTCAGTATCAGCTTATTCCTCTTGATTGCATACAACGTCGGGCTATTCGTATTGTCGACAACCAAGGCATCACAAAACAGCTAGATTCTTTAGTACTGCTGAGGGATATCTCATCATCTTTCATCAATATTACAATGGGGAGTGCTCCGAGGAATTCTTCGAAATACCGGCTGCTGAATTTCGTACTACTACCGTATAACTCGCCAACAAGGAAGAGTTGCATCCCGACCATCTGGATGAGTTGCGATCCAGTACGGAGCGGTTTTCAAGAAACTTCTTTCCATACAGAGTAGGGGTACATCTACCTTCAGCGGTGTTTTGGAACCGATACGATATTGGAGCCTTAAAAAATAAGCCTACAGTTTTTTTGAAGTTGGGCAACGCTTTTGCACTGCTTTGACACTGCGGATGTCTATGGGTGGCGTTGATTGCTTACCATCGGGTGACACGCCTGCTCAATGGCCTTACTATCCCATAAAAACACCTTATTCCCGTAGAGATAGATATAGATCTTTCCCAGCAGTAACGTGATTACTTGTCATATTATAAAAACAAAAGACTCAGAGTAGTGAAGTTGGTTGTCATACTTAATTTATTTAAAGGAAGAATATCAGAAAACATTTTAATGATGACATTTTAAATGGACTAATATTAAAGTTATTCTAATATCTCAATAGAGGTATTCAATTTTGAGACTCGCTTTAAAGTTTGTTTCCCAACTTGAAACCATTTGTAATGCGATTATATATTTTCACAAAGTTAACAAAAGATTTTAACAGTTTATAAAACTCCCGTAATAACAAAGTGTTGATGGGTATTCTCATTCAGAATTATATCATCGACACCTTGACACGCAATGAAGTGTCGTAAACGTCAGTCATTTCAAGTCATAGTAACTTTTCATGTCAACGAAATGTCCAGAAGTCTCTCAAGCGGATTCCGAGCTACATATTTTTAGAATATAGAATTAATTCACTCATTTAAATTATTTATTTCACTTTTTTATATTTACACTCTGTCAAGAAAGTACCGGGAAAAGATCAATAATACACAAACTGTTCGTTATTCATCCAAATTTATTTTATCACCTGCAAAGTATGCTCCTTCAGAAACAATACACTTACGCCAACGAATAATCCAATCATCAAAGCATTTTTTAAACGCTATTTCCGGAATTCAGTTCAGTTCTCGCCGCGAATTCTCCTTTATGTATTCTACCGATTGAAACGGGTGCCACGAAGTGATAATTTGAGTTTAAGAAAAAGTAAAAAGTCGGCTGGAGCCATATCTGCTGAATACGGTGGTTGCTCGATGGTATTTGTTGAGTGTTTCGTCAAAAATTCGTTCTTGTGCGAAGATGTATTACCGTGGTGCAAAATCCAAGAATTTTCTTTCCACAAATCTGGCCTTTTTTCGACGGCTATCTTTCCCAAAGTTGAATGAGGATTTTCAGTCACTGTTTTCTTCACTTTTACGATGTTAACTTCAGTTGCAGACGTTGATGGCCTACCAGAGCGAGGCAAATCTTCTATCACATCTCGACCGATTTTGAACGCTTTATACCACTCGTAAGCACGAGTTTTTGATAAAGTCGATTCACCGTAAGCCTTCTGTAACATTCTCATTGACTCCGAACACGAAATTCCATTGGCGATGCAAAATTTAAGACAAACTCTTTGTTCGATGTTTTTGTCCATTATGAAATTCGCAATACACACTAGATATGATATAACTCAAAACAACACTGTATTTAATATAAATAACAGATGCAACTCAAACGCCGCGCCAAAATGGAAAACAGTTGTGCCAATCTAACAACAACAAAAAAAAATAAAAATTCGAATTTGGAACCATAAACAAATAATCCATTCCCGATACGTTCTTGACTGAATGTATATACACTTTTTTGCAAAAAAAACTAATAGTAATAATATAGTTCTAAAGAGGTTTGAATAGTCAAACTATGTTACTGGCACCTAATAAAGAGTTTGAGCACGTCTGGGACCTCCTAAAAAGGCGAGTTCTATCTATCCAACCACCGCCACAAAACATTAGCACACCTTCTCTGCTTCCTCCACACTCATCCATCTTTTCATCCATCCTTCCTCACACATGTATCATAACGAAACGGCTCACCTTTAGTCACTTCTCTTCCAGAACCAGATAACTTTAGCAGTATTTCTCAGCATAACACATTAATAATATACCATACCTTTTGTTATTATTTTTTGATGCGCAGTTCCATGTCCAAAGGTTCCACACACACACACACTTCCTGTATTGCCACGTTGGTTTGCGATGAAAATACTTTAGACCTTATTTTTATGGGATGGGAAGGCAAACGAGCAGGCTTGTCACCTAATACAAAGCAATCAACGCCTCACATAGATATCTGCAGTACATAGGCATTGCAGAAGCTTTGCCAGTCTTTGAGAAATTTGCAGGCCTGTTTTTTTTTTGTTAAAATTGTGCCATATATTTTCAAGGCGATTAAAGCAGGAATGTTTAAGCCAATTTAATATTACGAACAATTTTATTATTAGAGCCTTGTCGACTGTTAAAGTCAACGACGCAATCAAATGTAAGTGCTCATTAATTTTTACAGTGCAAAATTAAAATTAAATATACAATAATATTGTTAAACTGCCGTCATAAACGCTGTTTTGTGAACTTAATAATATTAACCATTATTTCTACAACTTGAACCAAAGAAATTATTTATTTTATCCTCATTTACATTCTAATTAAAAATGTTTCATACCTAACCGAAGTACTGTAGTGATACATTCATAAATGTATCAGTAATATATTAAACTTTTTATTTAAATTATTTATTTTTAAATTACTAATTTAAAAATTAAAATAAAAAAGAAATGAATTGTTTTATATAAAATCAAAATATTAGTTCGACTGACGTCTTTCAATAGACATGTTACCCTTCCGGCATAAGAAAATGAGATATAAAATATAAATTGATAAAGTGTGAATAAATTATGAATAGATATAAATGTACAGTGTACTGTACAGTACAGTACAGTATAGAAAAATAAATTAATTTGACCTGGAAGAATTAAAAGTCTTCTCCACAATTTGTCTGCAGCCATTATCGTTTAGGGCAATGTGCTTCAAATCCTTTTTTTTCTTTAGGATAGCGAGGTCTTCCTGAACGCAGTTCTTCCAACGCTTTCTTGGTCTACCGCATGGTCTTTACACCGGTGTGTCTAATTTGTAATGATTTTAGATGCCATTCTCTCGACATGTCCTACCCAGCCTTTGCGCCTTGCAAAATCGATCAGTTGTTTCATTGCCTATCAGGTGATCCAGTTCATGGTTCATACGGATGCGCTATACTCCAATTTTCCTTTATCGATCCGAAGGTTGTAACTGAATCTAACCAAAGTACTATTTATTAAAAACTTCGCATATTTTATATCACGTTTAAAAGTAAGTAAGTACAGGGTGTTCGGTGTCAAAATAAGATTTTCAAACATAAATAATAATTATAAAAAATTTAATAGTGGTAGAGCCACGCTGCAGACTAATACTTTGTCAATAATGGCATATTATTTGTCTGTAGCATGAATGGGCCGGCTCGTCCGGGGAAGTACCACACTCCCGCAGAATACCGGCGTCTGAGTGGTAGCTTAGCTACCGCGCTTCGTATGGTGAGTGGCCAAGTTTCGGAGGCCCAAAACCCTCCCCCTTCATCTACCCCCTACCTTCATCATTCCCACTCCCATAATGACTCTTTCCTTAAAGGTCGACAACACTTCCGCGCTGCGGATGTCTATTAGCGGCGTTGGTTGCTTTTCATCAGGTGATACGCTTGCTCGTTAACCTTCCTATCCCATAAAAAATACTTATAAGTTTCACAGAGAAGAGAAATGAAGGTTTTATTTTATAATAAAATATTTCGTCTTAATATTGATCGTCACGTTGAGCACACTCAGAATATGGCCACAGTACTCTGTGCCACTCGCCGAACCAATCCGAATGCTGTTAACCTTACAAACGATATTTTCTTTTAGTGCTGAGGTGGTTATCTGAGTTTGTTTCATAGACTTTACTTTTGGAGTACATAGGGGTGAGATCCTGCGACCTAACTAGCCAAGGAATATCGCTGAAACGACTTATTAATTTGCTAGAGAAGAAATCACGAAGAAGCTCTATGGTCTCTCTAGCAGTATGAGTTGTGGCGCCATCTTGTTGAAACTGTGCGTGAAGTGTAGTGTAGTATACATTAATAAATGTATCACTAATGCAATAAAACTTTTTGTTTTATTTCTTTTTAAATTCTGTTTTTAAAATTAAAAAGAAATAATATTCTTTTAAAACAAAATGATTAGTTCAATGGACGTTTTTAATAAAATAGACATGTCATCCGATTGGCATACATAAAAAATGTAAATTAAAAAGTATTAAATATAATAATGAACATGATATAAATGTAAAAAGAAATAAGAAGAATAAAATAATATTATAATTTTTAACAATTTTATTTAGAAGATAAAAACCCGCTAAAGATCCCGGGTGTCGCCGTGAAGAAGAACGGCAGGCACGTCAGAGTAGGCAGGATGTTCTCTCAATTTGTTTTTAACAGCCCATATATGTCCCACTGCTGAGCACGGGCCTCTCCATTTCTGGAGAAACAGACGTTAACCCACCACACTTTTTCAATGCGGATTGGCGGGGTTACTAGACTCGGAATAAATATTTGTAATCCATACATATATTTATTCCGATGCGGGGATCGAACCCGCGACCATTGACTCCGCGAGTATGGGGCCCCGCTACTGAGACAATTGGTCGTTTCGACTTCTCTCTACTTATTATTCGAAATATAACCCAATTCTGCCATTGGACACCCTATATACCTTCTGTTGCAATTTATCTCGTCAATACTTGTTAAAATAAACGACTTAATTAATGAATTACATTTGCATGTGGTACGACCGCACCCACGTTCTACAAAAGGGAAATTTACAACACCCTGTAACTATAATAACACGTACCACCAAGTCTAATGCATATTTATGTGTTCGAACTCGTTCTGAACGCCATTTGAAATATGCCGCACGTAATAGAGCGGAGCTAGTGGTAATGGAAAGCGAAATATGAGAATAACTAAAGTTTTTTTGATGGCATGCAAGGAGAAACGAGCAAACTTGCGCCTGATGGAAAGCAATCAACGCCACCCATAGACTTTCGCAGCGCCATAGGCCGTGCTGAAGCGTTAGCGACCTTTAAGGAAAGTGTCATTATGGAATGTGGGGGGAGGGAAAGAGAGAGGGGGAGAGAAAGAGGGAGGGGGAAGGTGTGTGGAAGGAAGAATAGAGAAAAGAGAGAAATAAATAAGACGCTAACAAAGCAAGATAAAAACTATTTGTAGTGAACAAAAGTACAAGACAGACAACATTACAGATAATAGTACGATAATGCTAATTTTACTTTAGTGTTGCATTAATTATAAGTATTTTATTTAACCCAACGTAATAGGAGAGACTAAGGCCCATTTACATTGACTTTCGCAGCGCCATAGGCAGTGCGGAAGCGTTGCCGACCTTTAAGGAAAGTGTCATTATGGGAGTGGGAATGGGAGGGCGAGGGAAAGAGGGAGGGTGAGGGTGAGGGTGTTAGGCCTCCGGAACTCGGCCGCTCACCGTACGAAGCGTAGTAAGAAGCTACCACTCAAACGCCAGTTTTCTGCGAGGGTGTGGTACCCCATATGCCCGGGCGACCCGGCCCATTCATGCTACAGACAAATATTATATAATTCTTGACAAAGTATTCGTCTGCAGCGTGGCTCTACCACTATTATTTTCTTCATTCCGAATCATATCCATCAGAGGAACTCCGAGCATAGCTCTCTCCGTAGCTCTCTGAGCGGCTTAGGGCTTGTAAAGCAGACGGACCGTCAGCGTCCACATTTCGGCGCTGAAAGGGAATATAGGTAGGGTACACTGATCGAAGCCATTTGTTTTCCTATCCATTAAAAAATGAGGACAAAAGTGAGGTAGATATTAATTTGTTTAGAGAGAAAAATAAATTGGTTCGAATACATATGCAAAAGGAAATTCAAATTATTTAGGTCGAAGAAATAAAGTATTTTCATTTCGGCTATCCATTAAAATTCTTCACCAGTTCGCTGTTAGAAAAGTTTTGCTGAATTCAACGAACATGATCCCGAAGATAGTTTGCAGTTCTCGAATAGTTCAAAACTATATTTTGTGAGTTGCCAGCGTCGATTGCATCTGACGCAAGCTATTGCTAAGTTTGAGCTGCTCCTATTCTATTTATATTTCATATTTCGTTTTATCCTTGAGAAGCTAAAATCTCACCTCAACCCGTAAAACACGATTCTTACATTATCGCCTACCAAAGATATCACGGAGCGATCGTTTTAATCTGGGTGCATTTTGATATCGAAAATATCGATTGTGTCGTGGTCAATCAATATATTATTGTTTAGGCGGCAAATGCCTATATATTTTTTGTATATATATTCACGCCTATCCCCCGCAGGGGTTGGCAGAAACCACAGAGTTCCATCCGCTACCATTCATCGCAGCGAAACGGCTCTCCATTGGTCGCTTCTCGCCCTCGTGAGAATCAGAACGTGACGGGTGGCGAACCACGTCCCCGTCATTTTTCAACAAATTAGGTATAATCAATTCGTGTTAGTGAATCTCTCGAGCCGCAAGGGAGGATGGAGGTCAGCCCCAGCAGAGCCCTGGATGCTGAGGTAAGGCACCATAGTACCCGGGGGAGCCCGATCCCGGGACGGTCGGCATGCTTGCGACTAAGTTCGCCCTTAGCCACGCATCCTTTGGCACGACAGACCGTGGATTGGCGGAGAGGAAGGGAAAGGATAGAGAAGAAAGGAAAGGGCAGGAAGGAAAATGCGGATTGGGGGGGGTAGACATAGAATAAATATTTATAAATCTATATATATATATATATTTATTCCGATGCGGGGATCGAACCCGCGACCATTGACTCCGTGGGTGGAGGTTCCCGCCACTGAGCCAATCGGTCGTCCCATATGCGTATTATAGGATTATAATGGATATTATATTTCAATATATCCCCACACTTATAATAATTTTATTTGTTCCTTACATATTAAAAAACAAAAGAAAAAATTATATATTGGACATACTGTATAGGACTGGTTTAATAAATTTCATCTTTAGTCGTTTCAAAACAAAAATTCGAATAATGTTAACTTGTATGAAAAATTTCACATGAAATACAAATTAACAAATACTTCACGGGAATTGTATTGTAAACATGAAACTAAACGCCCGACCTCAATTCAACGAAAATACCCAAAATACTTTCGCCGCTTTCCTTAAATTAAAATTTGTGCTCTCCTATGTTCCTCAATGATTTTCTTAGAATCAAATTATTTGCTATTCTACGTTGGAATTTCATTAAATACTTATTTGATGGTCATTAAAATGTCAAAGTATGCAAAAAATGAAAAATAAAAGACGTAAATTGTAAAAGAAGTAGAGAATCAAGCTGGTCACTTGATGAAAAGTATTGTAATAAACTCAGCCACATTCACACCACAAGGCAAACTTTGGATACTTTGAAAAATAACATGGCGATTGATGGGAAGATACTGTAGTGATACATTGATAGATGTATCACTAATGTATTAAAACTTTAAATTATAATAAAACCTTTGTCCTTTTTATACATTGTTATTTTAAAATTTAAAATAGAAGGAAATAAATTGTTTTATAAAATAATATAAATACAAGCTTCGATCGACTAACGTTTTTGGAGGGACATATCATCTTTACTGGCATAAGAAATTAATATTGAGTATAAAATGTAGTGTTTCATTAATAAATTAACTTCACTTGCAAGCAAATTGGACTTATTATATATATATATATATATATATATATATATATATATATATATATATATATATATATATATATATATATATATATATATATATATATATATATATATATATATATATATATATATATATATATATATATATATATATATATATATATATATATATATATATATATATATATATATATATATATATATATATATATATATAAACAAGCCCTCGACCAACCTTTTACCAGGTTCAGATCTTCAAGGTTTGAATATAATTCTTCTGCCTTGAGCCTTATCCGAACACATTCTTAGAACAAACTTACCCAGTTTCTCAAACAACACGTCAATTAGTTCTAATTCCAGCCGCTGAATTCCATTACCGTACAACTTGCCACAAGGAAAAGCGTCACCATCTAGATGAGTGACGATCCAATACGGCCTGTTTTTCCAGAAACTTCTTTCCACGAACAACTACCCTGTAAAACCAGCTACCTTCAGCTACCTAAGCTCCGGCTTTTTGAACCACA
The DNA here is from genome assembly GCA_031353405.1 of Baronia brevicornis. Taxonomy (NCBI): domain Eukaryota; kingdom Metazoa; phylum Arthropoda; class Insecta; order Lepidoptera; family Papilionidae; genus Baronia; species Baronia brevicornis. The sequence continues at coordinate 139,419 of JASFAT010002298.1, forward strand.
TTGATACACTTTTCTTTAAGTCCGGCAACGCTTCTGCCCTGCCTATGACACAGGCGATGTCTATGGGTGGCGTTGATTGCTTTCCATCAGGTTACACGCCTGCTCGTTTGCCGTCCACATGGTAATGGATTTCCCCTAAATAATGCCTGATTGTATTAATAAAAAAAAATTCTTTATTAGTTTCTATGTTGAATGTTACGTTTTCTTACTCTTTTTCTCTCTCTCTCAATACGCCATTAATTTCTGCCAGCACCCAAACACAAATTGTCCCTCCATGTCGTGGTGGGAGGGGGTATCCTACTCTGCGTTTGCCAAGACGAAAATACACCACTTTAGATACGCATACATATGTGATAGGTTAAATGTATTACTCTAAGTCAGGGTTTCCCAAAGTGTGCGCCGTAGAGACGAAAGAGGGCCCCCGTTAGGCGGAATAGCTATTTGAACTTCGGCTTGCTTTTTTAATGTGGTCTGATTTTTTTTAATAGGAAGTATTAAAAAATATATATATTAATAATCATTTAAAAACAAAAAAACGCGTTTATGTCCCTTGTTTTTAAATAATAAATGTATTCTTGTATTTAAAATTAATATAAAAAGCAGCTTTATATTTATTTTATTTATTTAATCTTTTGCACAAGGCGCACAACAGGCGGATTTAATGCCTTTGAGCATTCTCTCCCTGTCAACCTGCGGGCAAAACTGAGGAAATTGGTGTGGAGGTGGTAAAAAATACTTATATATTTAACTACATACAAAACATAAAAATATATTCGTATATTTATATTCATACACACACAAATAGATGCCTGCCGTGCTAATGAATGATGAGTGGCTAGAGGCGAGCTTAGTCGCAAGCGTGCCGACCGTCCCGGGGTCAGCCTCCCTCGGGTGCTATAGTACCTTACCTCAGCATGCGGGGATCTGCTGTGGCCGATCTCCATCCTCCTTTGCGGTTCGTGGGATTCACTATGACGTATTTTAATTAACCTAGTTTGTTAAAAATAACGGCGAAGTGATTCGCCACCCATCACGTTCTGATTCCAGCGAAGGCGAGAAGCGACTAACGGAGAGCTGTTTCGCTACGATGAATGTGAGAAGAAGGATGAATAAAAAGATGGATGGGTTGTGGAGGATGCAAAGGTGTGCCGGGATCGTAGCGGATGGACATCTGTGGTCTCAGCCTACCCCTACGGGAATATAAATACGGGATATGTATGTATGTATGTATAAATATACACACCTACATACATATATATCATGCAGTGGGTGTTTAGATTTTTATGTCTATCTACCTAGTATCAGTGAATCCAATTTCGCCTACTTAGAACCCCGAAACAAAGTTCTACACCCGTAAGTACGACGCGGATTGAAAAATTTTGAGAACCACTGCCCTAAGTAAACACGTAAGTGATATCCTTTTGCAACTAACAATAGTATTATCACTAGTTTCGTGTAACATGGCTGCCTGGAGAAATGCATTAGTAGAGTGCTTTCCACTAACGGTATATACACTTAATATAAAGTACATTGTTAGTGATACAATTCAATAAGCGAGAATTTTACGTTAGTAAAATTGAAAATGATTAATTAGAAGAGAAGTAAAAGGGATAAAACACATTTTTATATCTTATACAAATAAAAAATATGATGAGCAGACCTGACCTCGGTCAGGGAGTATTGCATAGCCGCCTGTCCGTTTGTTATGGTATTGGTACACGGGTACGCGACCCCGGCCTCCTGAGCTACTACCGTATCACTACTTGTCTTCCGTTGCGGTAGTATCATATCCCTATCATCCTGTCTAAATACATCTTTCCTTTCTCCTGCCCTTTCCTTGCTTCTCTATCCTTTTCCCTTCCTCTCCGCTTATCCACGTGGCTAAGAGCGAGCTTAGTCGCAAGCGTGCCGACCGTCCCGGGATCGGGCTCCCTCGGGTACTATAATTCCTTGCCTCAGCTCTGCTGGGGCTAACCTCCAGAAATATTTTCATACAAATACTGCGCCGGCTGGGCCGCGTTATACGCATGGTAGAGGATCGAGTCATGAGTAGCGCCTAGCCGGGGCAGCCCATGGGCCGTCGCCCGGTTAGTCATCCTAGGTATCGCTGGAGTGAAACAGTGGTGGGAGACTTGAAGTAGCTATAAGTCGAGGACTAGAGGACAGTGGCACAATATCGATCCAAGTGGCGACTCTTGTTGATGGAGGCCAAGACTCATTTTGTGTCATTGCTCAAATACGCAGATCTACGATCTTAGCAAAGTGATTTTGACTGTCTACCTTTAATAATTTTATGATATTCATCACAAAACTACAGTGTGAACAGAAACAAGGAAACTTTACCAATTTAATATATTTTTAAATACGAAATAGCTTGTTAATTGGAAAATTTCTCAAATAATATTATAAATTCAGAGTATAAATTATATTATTATATAATACTGCATAATATGATACAATTTTAGTTTTTAAAATGGGATAAATGATTGAACGTTTCTTTGAAATCGTTGATCATCTTTTCGATGTCTAGAATGATACAAATATCTTAATATTATAGTTGTTTCTTTGATGTAACAGAAACCATTCACATCTTAGAATATCAAGTTCTTGAAAATCAAATATTTAAATGGAAACCTATTTATTAGACAAACTTGAAATTTTCTCAAGTGTTTATTTTAATTTATTAACTGTTGGAAGCTATAGAGCAAAAGCACAATGCTGGTTTTTTTTTAAAAAATATATTTCCACGCTTCACATTTCTGTGGGACAGATTTCTACAATATCTAAACTTTGTTTTTTTATGGGATAGGAATGCAAACGAGCAGGCGTGTCACCTGATGGAAAGCAATCATCACCGTCTTTAAGGAAAGTGTCATTATGGGGGGGAGGTTGGGCCTCTGGAACTCTACCACTTACCTGACAAAGCATGGTAGCTAAGCTAACACTCAGACGCCGATTTTCAGCGGGAGTGAGGTACTTTCCAGGGCAAGCCGGCCCATTCATGATACAGACAAATAATATGCCATTCTTGACAAAGTATATAACTCCTTGACTGAATTTTGTATATATTTGTAGATAATATAATAAAATGATAGGCCGACATTGGCTTCATAAGTGTTTAATTATTTATATAAGTTTGAACAATAAGGTGTGCATTGGATTTTGTTTTAAATAAATAAAAATTTCGCGCTCTTAGCGATTATCAATTATCCGTGAACTATTTGAGCACGCTTGCTGTCGATGTCTTTGAAACTTCCACCCCAACAACTTTCCGGTATACCAAACTTCTTCCACCTCTACCTGACTAAAGCGGCTCTTAACAGTCAAGTTAACAAAGTGAGCTTCATACTCCAAGCTATGGTTTGGCAAAACGATAATTGCTCCGCTTCACTCAAGCGTATATTTGCAAGTCTTTGAGGAACTTTCGAATGTAAAAATGTTGAGAAAAACTTGGACAGATTCCGGTCTGTCCGAGATTTTCTCAACGGATCTTTTTATTTTTTAAAGTATAACTTTACATTTGCTTTTTTTAAGATTAGATTTATTTATGGGATAGGAAGGCAAACGAGCAGGCGTGTCACCTCATGGAAAGCAATCAACGCTGCCGATAGACGTCCGCAGCGCCATAGGCAGTTCGGAAGCGTTGCCGACCTTTAAGGAAAGTGTCATTATGGGAGTGAGAATGGGAGAGGAAGGGTGTTGGGCCTCCGGAACTCAGCCGTTTACCGTACGAAGAGCGGTAGGTAAGCTACCACTCAGACACTGGTTTTCTGCGGGAGTGCGGTACTTCCCCGGGTGAGCCGGCCCATTCATGCTACAGACAAATATTATGCCATTCTTGACAAAGTATTCGTCTGCAGCGTGGCTCTACCACTATTAAATATTACCACTAGATACCCAATCAGTATATTGATGTGAACTATTCTCGGGAGAGAATAGTTCACATAGTTTTTATAGTTACTTAGTCTGCAAGAACCCCTCCACCGGTGAAGGCATCTTCCAAAGAAGCCCAATTCATCTCTATTTTGAGCTATTTGCATTTAGTTCGGCCCAGCCGTTTTACTTATATCGTCCGCCCATCTCATGAGCGGTCTTCCTCTGTGTCATTTTCCATTTGGACCTCTCCATGAAGTCACCTATTTTGTCCATCGCTCGTTTGTCAGTCTTGCTACATCCCCGCCCATTATCATATATCAACCAGGCCTAGGACGAAGAATGCTATATTTTTTACTACGGTGCGCTACTTTCGAAACTTTCTTACAACAAATTGCTAATCTATAAATCTTTATACTAAATAGGATTAGATTAAATAAGACTGAACTAAATTACTTATTTTTTGTAATGCACTTGCAAGGAATAAAAAGCTTTTTTTTTATTTTATTTTATTTATACGTTATAATAACGGCGACGTGGTTCGCCACCCGTCACATCCTGATTTCCATGAGGGCGAGAAGCGACGAACGGAGAGCTGTTTCGCTACGATGAATGCGAGAGGAAGGGTGGATGAAAAGATGGATCAGTGTGAAGGTAGCAAAGAAGGTGTGCCGGGATCCTAGCGGATGGTGATCTATTCTTTGCCTAACACTACAGGGAGACGGGCGTAACTATATATATGTATATATACGTTGTAATTATGTCGTTCTATTTGACGGGGATAATGATATACACTAGGAGTGTATGTAGAAATAAATTATTGTCAATTAAACGTTATTTGAAAGCCAAATAGGTTTAGTGGGCCGTAATTTCATTTGTATTAGGTGTACAAATGCGTTGGGGATTGTTAATCAGTACCACCAGCCGGTTCACGGACTATTAATTATATTTTCAATGACACGAATTATAATGGTAATAAGATAGCTGTTATTATTCTCAAATAAGCTGTTTTATTTATTAAATACTAGGTTAGGACTTTCCCGTCAACTTACATCAATGACGTTGTGTTTTTATTTAATTTTTATAAACTTATCGTAAAATCTTCAAGACCAGAGGTGAACGGGAATGCTGACACTGTGACAAGATTCACAAGGGAACCGTAAGCAAGGAAGATCCCACGCAATGTAGAAACTCGAGATAAGTGAGATAGCCCTCTCCAAAGAGCAATAGATGTCCTTGGAGGTCTTACCTACAGAGGGATTCTTGTTTAAACCTTAGTATAAAATTTAGTTAAGAATATCTTTTTTATCTGTAAAAATTGATTATAAACAAGAAATTAAAGGCCTTTTGTTATAATTATGGTATATGGACAGTCAAAAGTTAGATAGACGTTAGGTAGACTCTACGGAACACACGGAACACGGACAACTGAAAAGTGAAAACCTTTTCGGTTGTCTTCCGTAGAGTCTATTATACCTGAAGATGCCTCGTGTTGGGGCGAAACACGTGTCGTTTACAAGATGGAAAAGTGATAATGTGTGTTTGGTGTTGTGTATAGTGGTTGGTGGGTGGAGAATTGATGGCCGATTTTCGGTAAGTTTTTTGGTTTAAGTTCCAAATAAATCCACTTAACCCAACGGAAAAACACACATTATTAATCTTCTGTTATTGTTTTGCTTGTCGCGGATCTTAGCTAAGTAAAACTTTTGACTGTCCATATAGTGATGGATTTCCGCAAAGTAACGCCTGACTCCATTAATAATTTTATGGTATTGTCAGAAATATTATTTAACTGTGGTGGTGTATTATGGTTCCATTCAAGCATATCAGTGAAGTGATATAAAATGACTACGTATATCCTGACTTTTGAAGTTGACTGAAAAAGTTCATATAAAGTATTACATTTTTGTTGGCCCTCGTAAGTAGAATTTTGCACAAGTTTTGTGGATGCCTACACATACCTAAAATTGCGGCAACGCTTCCGTGACTCCTGCGGTGTCGCGGTCTTTTATGGGCAATGTTGATTGCTTTCCATCAGGCGACACGCTTGCTCGTTTGCCTTCTTATCCCATAAAAAAAGTTTCTATCTTAGTTGAAAATTTCGTAATGGTTTAATTTGTGGGTTTTATATTTCTTTACTATCTATCTAACTTGGCTACTTGATTCTCAACTAATTAATTTTCAGGTTGTGAGGACTTGGTTTCATTAGGTGCCATGCTCGCAGGTTCGCTTACGTCAGAAAAGTGGAACAGATAATATAATTTTGACGTAAAAAAAAATAAGACATCAGCTGAATACAATGCAATTTTATTGTCGCTCTCGGCTAGGGCGCAGACAAAAATGGAAAATTTCAACTTGGCTCGTGAAACTGTTCTTTTTGATGTGAAATGAAACGTAAAAGACGTCGAGCGAGTTTTCTTGATTTTTTTCCGCATTTAGACAATAGAATATTACATACAATAATATGGGAACGAATTTCTTTTGTTCATTTTGTATGGAATAGGGAGGCAAATGAGCAAAGGTGTCGCGTTTCAAATTGGTAGGGCCACGCTGCAGACGAATACTTTATCAAGGATGGCATATTATTTGTCTGTAGCACGCAACGGCCGGCTAGCCACAATACAAGTACCACACTACCGCAGAAAACCGTCGTCTGAGTGGCAGCTCAGCTACCGCGCTTCGTCCGGTGAGCGGTTGAGTTCCGGAAACCTAAACCCCTCCCCCCCATAATGACACTTTCCTTAAAGGCCGGCAACGCTTCTGCACTGCCTGTGGTACTGCGGATGTCTATGGGTGGCCTTGATTGCTTGCCATAGGGTGACATGCCTGTTCATTCGCCATGTAATTCTATAAAAATAATGCGATACGCTTTTCATTTATTCTATTGTCTATGTTTGTATGTCACCATATGAACGTCGAGGCTATCCAGCTCCTCAACGACATGGACTTATCACGAAGACTCAAGAGAGCCAAACCCTTTGAGTTAGTTTAGTGATATCGTAGTGTAATGAAGTGAAATGAATATTTTACTAGTGTAAAGAACAGAAGAACATAGTGTCTTCCCCTCAATAGAGACTATAAGAAAAGTATCAATGGACACATTCTTAGATTCTCTTCATTATACTCTACTTAGAAAATTAAGATAAAAACAAATTACTCATGAGGCCATAGCTAGATTGTTATTATAATGAGAAAATCTACAAATATATATATATATATATATATATATATATATATATATATATATATATATATATATATATATATATATATATATATATTTTATAGTGTTAGTATCTAAAACCTTCTGTGATGTACGAAAACTATCATTCAAATTTCAATCAAAACAAAGTAATGATTGATGGACTCAGATGTTGTTTAGAGGAATCCATTATGTAGATTGAAAGTTAAAACTTACGTGATCCGCGAAAACTATTATAATAATTAATTTTCGTGGTACATTGAAAACTACATATGTTTATATTCTAAATTTTTACTACAATATAAACTACATTCTAATGTGTCCAATCAAATATTTACTTTGACAATTACGATATTAATTAATTTTCCAAACTTGTAATTAAAGTTATTACGAATAGTAAGAGAGTATTACGAGACAATGTTTGCTTTAATTTATCGGTAAGATGTCTGACCTTAAAAAGATTAAACGGATTAGGTCGCATTTATTTTCTCAAGTCTGAAGAAGTTCTCCCAAATCTTTTAATTAATGTTACCTAAGAGGATTATTTACTAAATAGAATTCTATAAGGAGATTATATGAAAAGCTATCGTTTTTTATATGGACCAGTATCATCTACTGTAGCTAGGCCACTACTGTACATAAGCCTCCACCAAGAAGCCTCACCTAACCCTATCTTCGGCTTCACGCATACAGTCTCTGCCAGCCGCCCTGCGCAAATCGTCGCACCATATAGCCGGGGAGGCATTCCACACTCATTGCCAAGACGTGGTCTCCACTCCAACACTCATCTGCTCCAGCGGTTTTCGGATAAATTACTAAATTTGTAAAACTCGATGTAAAAAAAAATATAACGTTTTCGAATCTAATAAGGCTTAATTACGACATAATAGTCATTTTCATCCACTGCAGATAAAAATCTTCTATCAAGTAAATAGAAAATGATGAGGAGTGAGCACGAAGGGAAGAGCGTAAGCTCATTAAGAAAATATATAGACTATAATATGTAATATATAATATACTATATATCATACTATGTTATATATAAAGTATATTATAATATAATATACTATAATAGTACATACATATCATCACGCCTGTTTTCCTTGGGGTAGGCAGAGACCACAGATCTACTTCCTTCCTTCCTCCACACTCATCCATCTTTAATCCATCCTTCCTCTCACATTCATCGTAGCGAAACGGCTCTCCCTTAGTCGCTTCTTGCCTCGTGGAAATGAGGACGTGACGGGTGTCGAACCACATTCGCAGTCATGAAAACAAAGAATTATTTTTTTGGTTGTACTCATATATTCCATAAAGGCAAAACGTTTTTGTCGAACTGATAACCTCCACCATGTCACCCTCAATTTGTTATTGGAAACATACATGTCGTCAAACAAAAGGTCACCATTGTAAACTCTGTCTTCCATTCTTCGCTGTGATAGACTTCTTCGCGTTAAATATCTGCTTTTATTGTCTCTTTGTTATTTTCGCAAAAGATAATACAATTGTGGGACAAACGATAACAAAAATGTATTTATATGGGTTCAAGAAAAATACAGTAAAATGTTTTCTTATTTCTCAATACTTAAGCTCCGACTACTTCAAGCAAGGTGACATCATCATCTTGAAAGCCTGAACTCTTATACTTATGATACTATGATTATGATAGTCGTAGAGCCACTCTGCAGACGAATACGTTGTCAAAGATGGCACAATATTTGTCTGCGGCATGATTGGACCGGCTTGCTTGCAGAAGTACCACACTCCCGCAGAAAACCGGCGTCTGAGTGGTAGCTTAGCTACCGCGCTTCGAACAGTGAGCGGCTGAGTTCCTGAGGCCCAACAACCACCCAATTATGAAAAACAAAAAAGAGGAATAAAGGCTTTTTGTTTTTGTCTGTGTGTCTGTGTATGTATGTGTATGTACGTGTGTGTGTGTTCACTGCTTGTAGACTTATATGTGAGTATGCTCTCCGTTCTTTGTGGGATAGGGAAAGTAGCCACTTTGTTCCTTGTTTCTTCAATCCAAGCCTGCCGCATTTGATATTTACAACTGATAACTATATAGGATAATTAAAATGAAATAATAACACAACGTCAGTGATGTATATAGGCGGGAAGGGTCCCTTAAGTGGTCCCATGTGGATTCTACGTACTTACATATCGTAACGCCTGTCTCCCGTAGCGATAGGCAGAGACCACAGATCTCCATCTGCTACGATCCCAGCATACTTCCCTTGCTTACTCCACAGTCATTATTCTCTTCATGCAGGCCCGCCAGTTAAGGGTATACTCTTGACCTTTCTTAAACACTTCAGCAATTTGGTCAAGGTATGTTCCGTGGTCCCTACCGACCTTTCCATCTGGTGGATCTGGATGGTTTCTACAATATGGAATAATCATGCTTAAAATTATAATAATTTGCGGTTTCAGGCAAGGAAAAGTTCTTTCGCGTGTTATAGAATCTAGATCTTATTTAGTTAAAAAATGTAAAGTATTTAATCAAAAGTAATGATACAAATCGTTGATTGCCATCAACTGTGTGCAGTCAGATGATAAAACCATACATCAATCAACGTACAAATGTTATTGGGGGCAATCAATTAACCGATTGACGGATCGTGGATTGATACTATTATACAATTTGATTGTATGGATGCGTTAGGACAACATCATGCCGCTTTATTTCAATGCTAATTTCAACTACAGTCGTATAAATAATGTTCGTACGTTGGCTAAGAAGCAAGGATGGAAGGACTTAAAAGAGAAATAATACGAATATAGTAAAAACAACAATTATAATAAAACCTAATTCGTATCGAGCATTTTTTAGGTTTACGAATAAAAAAAAAATATAGGGACCACACAAAAAAATTAGATAGATGAAAAATTCTTCTCCTTCTTGGAGTCTGATAACCCCACCAATCCACATCGGACAAGCGTGGTGGGTTAACGTCCGTTCCTCCAGAAATGGAGAGGCCCTTGCTCAGCAGTGGGACATATATAGCCTGTTATAAAAAGGTGACAATGTGATGGAGCTTTTAAATGTATTTTCTTCATTCAATCTTATTACAAATAAAATATAGAATTATTATTAAATCCGTTATCGTAACTGACGTAACCTGAGTGTTCTCTTGCAATCGCTTCAAAGACAGCCGCTCTCTTATCCTATATTAATATAGTATGAACACATACAAGTCAAACTTAAGTGGAATTAACGTTGGCACCCACAAGCATTGCAACTGACGCTAAGTAACACTAAGCTCTAGACACTTAAGTTGGTAGCTGTTCTATGTATAACGATATTAAGACGCATGTAGCTATATACTGTAGTGATACATTAATAAATGTATCACTAATGCAATAAAACTATTTATATTATTCCTTTTTAAATTCGTCATTTAAAGTTTGAAATAAAAAAGAAATAAATTGTTTTCTATTACAACAAAATATCGTAAATATCGTTGGGCACATATGTAAAATGTAAATTGAAAAGTGTTAATAAAATATAGTGAAGAATAAATATGAATATGATATAAACATATGAATTGAAAACAAGAAAAATAATTTAATATCGTTTTGAAAAATTTTTTTTGAAGAAGATAAAAACCACCTAAAGATTCCGGGTGTCGCCGTGAAGCAGTACGGCGGGCACGCCATAATACCATAATAACTACGCTATGTTTGTTTATATTGATTATTTTGATATATTTATAATAGCACACAAAGTTTTCACGGTCTATTACGGCCCACAAGATGGACAGACTTCATTAAAGCATCTACTTAGTGTTCCATTACATCTTCCGAGCAAGCTTGTCATGGTAATGTATGTAATAGATCGTCTAACGATCTATTTCCATATCACGCTCGCTCGTATGCCTCCGTATATATACTTCTTAAAATATTATAGCATTCTGCCTTCGGGAGTAGCACATTTTACCAAAAAATTCAGAGCGTTAGTTTCCTAGCGGTTGGTGCTTAATTTTTTTCCAGCAATGGACCATCCATTGAATACATAATTTAAAGATCATTGTGCGCGGATGCTGCAAACGATCACATTATTTTCTTTAAACCGAGTAAACTTCGTTAAGTCGGTACCTAAGAGATTTGAGAACATACCTATTTCCACAAAGTCTAAAATCAAATAAATAATAATCATTTATACCAAGGAGAAGTAGGTTTTATTGTGTGAAGTGGTGTTGTTAGGTCGACCTAATTAAAAAACCACCGGACACCCTATATAAAGGCCTTTATACAGGTTTTCGGGTGGCAGAATTAGGTTATATTTCAAATAATTAGTAAATGCAAGCTTACTTATTGTTTTCTGCTAATACAAAGGGCACATCCCGCTTTCACTTCACGCACATAGTTTCAACAAGATGGTGACATATATATAATTTTATATGTTGTGTACATCTATACAAATAAAATTTAATTTTTTACTTGGAACTTTTTACTTTTCGGAGATCTATGAGTATTATTAATGGAGTCAGGCGTTACTTTGCGCAAATCCATCACTATGTGGATAGTCAAAAGTTTTACTTAGCTAAGATCCGCGGCAAGCAAACAATAACAGAAAATTAATAATGTATACTCACTTATAATGTAGACTCACTTTTCGGTTGTCTTCCGTAGAGTCTACTATACCTGAAGATGCCTCGTGTTGGGGCGAAACACGTGTCATTTACAAGATGGAAAAGTGATAATGTGTGTTTGGTGTTGTGTATAGTGGTTGGTGAGTGGAAAATTGATGGCCGATTTTCGGTAAGTTTTTGGTTTAAGTTCCAAATAAATCCACTAAACCCAACGGAAAAACACACATTATTAATTTTCTGTTATTGTTTTGCTTGTTACGGATCTTAGCTAAGTAAAACTTTTGACTGTCCATATCTATGAGTATACTTTGCGTTGTTCTTTATATTGTGTTTTAATTTGATTATTTCAATTGTTGAATTGGTAGATCATTGTGCAATACAACAGTGAGTACTAAATATTTATTTAGTTATTAATATTACAATTAATTTGAAATTACAAAATAAAGTTTTAAGTTTTTAATTCAGTCCGCAGTCCTCATGACTGCCTCCGATTTTTTTAATTTCTATTCATGTTCGTCATTTAGGATTCGAGTCTATATTTTCTCAATTTAGTGTCGTCTTTCCAACGCATTATATGTCTATCTCTAGATTTATATACCTTTATTGGACCTATGGTCATTTTCCTCTCAATATTACTATTACTAAATCAACATCAGTCACTCTTTTTTTATGGCAAACGAGCCATAAAAAAATAATAAAATATACTAAAAAACACCTTATTAAACAAAAGTACAGCAAATACTAAAAATGGAAGAACACTAATGATTTTAATTCGTTAATTACCGAATATTCATGGAGCAATTTGTAATATTATATAAAACAATAGAGGGGTTTAAATATTTTAACTGATTTCAAGTAGCTCTTACTGATATTTGTAAGTTTTGAAACGTAGGTTCTTAACAGACATGGTAACCCATTGCCCGTTAAAATTATATTAAATAACTATTTCTTAAATACATATCTATATTTTATAAATTTAAATTTAGAATCATAATTAAAAATTTTAAATTTTTTTTATGTCCGCCGCCTAAACACATACGCACTTCTCTTGAATGCCCCCATGTCCTAATCACGTGGGAATACCGCAGGTGGTAAGTTGTTCCACATTTCCACAGTTCGCGTCAGAAAACTGCGACTAAATCGCACGGTGGTTGAAAGCCAGCCATCCAGGTGATGGGGATGCAACCTATTTTTATGGCGCGTAGTGCGATGGTGGAATTATATCGCTTGGAGGAGATTAAACAACTCCTCGGAGCATTTACCGTAATAAATTCGATACAGTACGCAAAGAGATGATACATCATTGCGTACAGAAAAAAGATCTTCTTAAACACACACAAAAATAGCTGACTATAAATAGTTAGATAGAAGCTTTGATGTATCCGTTGTTGGGGTCTGTCAAGTGAATCTGATACGTGACTTCACTTCACGCACGTGCCTCTGAACGTCTAATATCCGGAATGTTCCGATTGACTGCGAACTTGGCATTTACTGGCAATATTTCTACATTATATGTCTTTGGTGTCTCATTTAGAATATAATAGAATAGGAAAACTTGATTCGTGACACTTTTTTTTTACAAACACATATCGTCACGCCTGTTTCCCGCAGAGACCACAGATCCACCACGAACCCGGCACACCTTCCTTGCTTCATCTACACTCATACATCTTTTCATGCATCCTTCTTCTCACATTTATCGTAGCGAAACGGCTCGCCGTTAGTCGCTTCTCGCCCTATTGGGAATCAGAACGTGAAGGACGAAGGTCGGAGAATCATGTCGCCGTCATTTTTAACAACCTTTTATATATTACAATAACTAAAATTAAAATCTAAATAATATTACATTATACAATTAAAAAAAAGCCAATAGAAAATAATTTTGATCCAATAATTGTCACAAAATTGTTCTTGCTCAGCATATGCCAAGCGATCTATTAGAGCACATTGCGCTGGTTTTCAGCAAGAACAAATTATTATTTTTCTTATTTGCTTACCGCGAATCTTAGTCAAGTAAAAATTCTGATAGTGCACATAATAATGGATTTCCGCAAAGTAACGTCTGACTCTATAAATCATCTTACTGTTCCGTACTCTATTAGCTATTCGGTTCGAGTCATCGATGATCAAAATATTAGTATATGGCTAGTTTCTTTCCTATTGCGAAGGATTATTTCCTATAGCAGCATGTTTTACTGTTCATTTTATAGGATACGCAGGCAAACGAGCAAGCCTGATGGACAGTGGTCAACGCCACCAATAGACATCTGCGACACCATGAGGCGAGTTAAGAATAATTGTTTGTATATCAGTGACGAAGTTACCTTTTTTATAGAATAGTCTTCTTCCTTCGTCGTCGTCTTTCTTCCATCTTCACTATGTGCCCCAAAACCTGTAAGCATCTTTTGTCACGACACCATTTTTATTCCCCATCATTATAACTTCATTCCTTCAAATGAAACCTTATTCTATCAAAGTCATCCCACACATATTTCATAACGCACTCATTTTCACCGCATTCAGTCTGCTTTCATGACTTTTTTTATGGGATAGGAAGACAAACGAGCAGGCGTGTCGCCTGATGGAAAGCAATCAACGCCGCTCATAGACTTCCGCAGCGCCATAGGCAGTGCGGAATCGTTGCTGACCTTTAAGGAGAGTGTCATTATGGAAGTGGGAATGGTAGGGGGCGGGGCAGAGGGGCAGAGGGGCCTCCGGAAGTCGGCCGCTCACCGTACGAAGCGCGGTAGGTAAGCTGCCACTTAGACGCCGGTTTTCTGCGGGAGTGTGATCTTCCCCGGGCGAGCCGGCCCATTCACGATACAGACAAATATTATGCCACTCTTGAAAAAGTTATCGTCTGCAGCGTGGCTCTACCACTATTCCTAATCATCACTCCTTTAAACTAACTTTGCTCAAATGTTGAGAATTCTAATAGAAAAAGATGAATAACGCAGACGAAATAGTTCATGTTGAAATGAACTCAAACGAGTCCGCGGTCCATCGGTGGTGAGAACCAAAGTTTTCAGAGCAACTAACTTCATTCACAGGGTTAAGTGGATCCATTAACCCGAACACGACTCCATTTGCAAAAGTTCAACAAGAAACCGCTCCGGAACTGTGTTAACTGGATGATACACTGGTTTGTATTTTAATTAAGAAATATAGTTGCCGCGCAAAGTTATCCTCGCAAAGTTAATCTAGGGAGTATACAGTTTAATGGATACCTTATAAAATCTCGCATACTGGAGATTTTTTTTTATGGGAAAGGAAGGCAAACGAGCAGGCGTGTCATCTGATGGAAAGCAACTTACGCCACCCATAGACTTCCGCAGCGTCATAGGCAGTGCGGAATCGTTGCCGACCTTTAAAGTGGCATTATGGAAGTGGGAAGATTAGGGTGTTGGGCTTCCGGAACTCGGCCGCTCACCGTACGAAGCGCAGTAGCTAAGCTAATACTCAGACGTCGGTTTTCTGTGGGAGTGTGGTACTTCCCCGGGCGAGCCGGCCCATTCATGCTACAGACAAATATTATGCCATTCTTGACAAAGTATTAGTCTGCAGCGTGGCTCTATCACTATTATACTTTAAAATAGGAAATACACCGTTTTATGAGTCACTTGACAATCACAACAATGGTAAAGCTACTGTTGTGACCAGTGAAACACGAGAGACTCGATAAAGACAATGGTCATCACTTGAAAAGAAAAGCACGAGAGTATATGAACTACTGTTTTATTAGGATTAATGGAGTCAGGCGTTACTTTGCGGAAATCCATTACTATGTGGACAGTTAAAACTTTTACTTAGCTAAAATCCGCGACAAGCAAACAACAATAGAAAATTAATAATGTGTGTTTTCTTGCTGGGTGAAGTGGATTTACGGGGAACTTAAACTAAATCTTACCGAAAAAACGGCCGACAGCAAGTCTCCACCCACCAACCATTATACACAACACCAAACACACACTACCACCTTGCAAACGACACGTGTTGCGCCTCAACACATGTCGCCACGAGGCATCTTCACGTATAGTAGACTCTACGGTAGACAATCCTTAAGTCATAACGGTTGTCTTTCGATTTAGTTTAAGTTCCAGGTAAATCCACTTCATATAGCAGGAAAACACACATTATTAATTTTCTATTGTTGTTTGCTTGTCGCGGATCTTAGTTAAGTAAAAGTTTTAACTGTCCACATAGGGGATTATAATAATAGTTATATTAAAATAATATGCAATGTTTATTACGTATTATTTTCATGAAATACCAGCTATAGATCACACGAGGCAAATTAAGTAGCGGGAGATACATCAAACTAACTGCTTCTGGTCCGCCGCGAGAAATTGACTACCGAATTGTTTACTGCGTGCTAAATATGACAGGTAACTGTTTTGTATTTATAAATGAATTTTCTATTTAATAATTTATTGTTGACTTTAGATGCGATATCTATATGGGCAAGCAAAAAACAGAGAACAATGGAAATCCTTGGAGGAGGCCTATACCTAAGGGGGGTTCATGCAACTAAAACAAAACACTAGTACTATATATAATATTTATTTTGTAAAAAAATGTAACATGTGTAGCATTAAAGGCTTTTTTATTTTATTTTCTTTTTATTTATTATTGGGAAAAAAATACATTTTATTAAGTGTAAACTTTCTCTGGTCACAATTCTTTTTTTCTAATGGGATAGTAATGCAAACGAGTAGGCGTGTCACCAGATAGAAAGCAATCAAAGCTGCCAAACATCCGGAGTGCCATAGGCCGCGCAGAAGCGTTGCCGGCCTTTAAGAAATGTGTCATTATGGAAGGGGGAATTGGGCCTCCGGAACTCAGACCCTACTCAATTCATACGTACATGAACATTTTCGATCCTTTCGTTTCTTCAAGTAAGTTAAAGTCGATATTCTTTCATAATCATCAACAGCCTGACGCAGTCCACTGTTGCGTGCGCAGTCATTTAATATTGGCTAGTCATTTGACAAAGTCAATAAATATCGACTTCCTCGATATCGACCAGCCAATGATCCACACGATTTAATGCTTGTACGTAAGAAAATACAGGGCATTCAAAAGAAATCTGAGCTGTACAATGATCCGAACGTCATCAAACCCATCAAAATACACGTAATACGGATGGACGAGGCTAGAGTACCCAAACGCCTACCCGACGGCAAACCAGATGATCGTAGAGCCGCGGAAGTCCTAAGCTTAGATGGCTATATGTAGTCGAGGACGAAAGCATCGTTGTGAGGAGCTGGAGAGAAAGAGCCAAACTAATTCAATATTTTTTTTTCAAAAAAAAAATACTAATACTTGACTGGAAAAATATACTGAATCAGGCTAAGGCCCACCCGCGGTTGTAATGCTTTGATGATGATGACAGTGCATGTATCATTCAAGAAAAGATGTTACGTTATGTCTATTGGTGATGATGATGTTTTACCACCAGGTGACCTGCATGCTTGTTTGCCAACTGTGCTGTAAAATAAACATTAATCACATATAATACCGTCAATTACTTTCGTAGTTTTCTTAATTCTGTGAATAACAGTTGGCGTGAACCGTGACAAACTTGGTCACGTAGCACGCACGTCCGCGACGAACTTCGCCGTCACGTGTGGGATTTCCCAGCGGGGCGATAACTTAGTCTCTCACAGCCGACGACACCAGCTCGTGTGGGGCTGAGTCAACGGAAAACTTTATTGGAAGTTTCGTTAACCTACTTTGACAAAACTTCGTTCAACTGACAGTGTTAAGCCACAATATAAGCATAGAATTGTAACAAAACTACGTGTAGATGGGGACACAAGCTTTCTGCCCAAGTGTTTTGTAGTCCCCCGTAGAAGTGCCGTGATGACTTCACTCATATGTCTTTTATTTTTAGTTTGGTTCAAATTCCAGTTATTATACTTTCGTTTAAACCAAAGTCACTGACATAGTCGTTCAAATAAGCAAACCAAAATGGCAATGGGTTGGTCGCGTTTGTCAGAG
The DNA here is from genome assembly GCA_031353405.1 of Baronia brevicornis. Taxonomy (NCBI): domain Eukaryota; kingdom Metazoa; phylum Arthropoda; class Insecta; order Lepidoptera; family Papilionidae; genus Baronia; species Baronia brevicornis. Next base: position 157,089 of record JASFAT010002298.1, read on the forward strand.
ATCTGACAACCATGAAGGCAATTTTTAATATTTTCCAATGTCTGTTGAAGACTCCGGAACTCAAGCGCTCACCACGAAAGTATTCATCTGCAGCGTGGCTCTACAACTTCTATTATTGTTCCTTATATTTGTTATGGAAAGTAACAAAAGGTGAAAAATCTAATTTTTTCCAGCATTTTTCTTTTAAACAATGGAAGAGAAACAGAATTTTCAATGGTTGGGCCGCACACTGCCTTTGTAATACTTTATTGTTCTTCTCAAATACGCCACGGGGAACTTTGCCTCGTTGTGAACAACGTATTTTAAACCAACTCGTATAGATAGATAGATAGCCATGTTCTTTATTGTACAGCAAAAATACAAAGTTATACAATTATTGATTGTAATATTTATATACAAATGGTGGTCTTATCACTAATAGCGATTTCTTCCAGACAACCGTAAGGTGGACACAATGTTATAAAGATAACTTGATGTAGATTGGTCATAGAGAAGAAATATATATATATATATATATATATATATATATATATATATATATATATATATATATATATATATATATATATATATATATATATATATATATATATATATATATATATATATATATATATATTTCTTTTAATAATATCATTTTAATAATACATGTCTAAAGATTAGCATGTTGCTGACGCGAACCCATAGATTTTTATACGGCTATAGAAGGTTTCACCTCGAAAATTTAGGAAATGATCTTATAGGTTTTTTGAGGTTCTGTAACAGATCTCAAATACACCTGATGTAGTCAGATGTGTATATGCAGGGTTGATTAAAAGACAAAAGTTTATTTTGAAATACACAAAAATGAATGATGATGATGATGAATAAAAACATCATATAATATAAAAAAGATACAAAAATTTATAAACCTTAAAATTATAATAAACAAACAAAAATTGGTTGTTGTCCATCAGTTGATTTGCTTGTTCCTTTGGCTTCTTATACTACAGAACGAAACTAGATTTTGAAAAAAAAAACTACATTATTTTCGGTTCAAATAACGATTGAAATTAAATTTAAAGATACTTTGTAGAAATTGAGTAATGGTAGAGCCACACTGCAGATGAATACTTTGTCAATAATGGCATATTATTTGTCTGTAGCATGAATGGGCCGGCTCGCCCGGGGACATACCACACTCCCGCAGAAAACCGGCATCTGAGTGGTAGCTTAGCTACTGCGCTTCATCCGGTTGAGTTCAGGAGGCCCAACGCCCCTCCCTCCCTCTCATTGCGAACCTTTTCTTAAAGGCTGGCAACGCTTCTGCACTACCTATGATATTGTATATGATAATAAGCGGTGTTGCATGGGAAGCAATCATCAGGTGAGAAGCCTGCTCGTTTGCCTTCCTATTCCATAAAAAAAACCTTTCAGTTCTTTTGCAAAATTAACCCCCAGCCACGAACTATAATACCAAAGCAATAATTTCTGAAATATCAAGGTATTTTCGTAGGTAAGAAACTTATACGAACCCCCTAGAGTACAATAATCGTTCGTCCATTACCTAAAATGTCGTGTGTTCCTCACATATGTTATCCGCAAATATGTTTGCCTTCTAAGGCGACCGTGTTTGTGAACTTAGTTAATAAACTGATATGAAACTATATTACAGTATTCTAAAGGAGAAGAATTTATGACTTTGTTTGCGAAACCTTGTCCCTTGAACTGCGAACTTCACCCACAAATAGACCATCCTTTCCAGCAGCAGACGTCATTCACTCTTCAGAGATTCTGAAAAGTAAATGATGCTTTAATCATCATACAGCCAAAAAGTCTAGTCCTCGACAATGATCTAAGTGGTTTTTATGGCATAGGAAGGCAAACGAGCAGGCGTGTCACCTGATGGAAAGCAACCAACGCCGCCCATAGACATCCGCAACGCCATAGGCAGTGCGGAAACGTTGCCGACCTTAAAGGAAAGTGAAATTATGGGAGTGGGAGGTGGAGTAGGAATTGGAGGGGGAGTGGGAATAGGAGGGTGTTGGGCCTCCGGAACTCAGACCGCTCACCGTACGAAGCGCGGTAGACAAGCTAACACTCAGACGCCGGTTTTCTGCGGGAGTGTGGTATTTCCCCGGGCGAGCCGGCCCATTCATGCTACAGACAAATAATATGCCATTCTTGACAAAGTATTCGTCTGCAGCGTGGCTCTACCACTAAAAACTGGGGTTGCCTTAATCCTCATGGTTAATGGAGTCAGGCGTTACTTTGCGGAAATCCATCACTATGTGGACAGTTAGAACTTTTACTTAGCTAAGATGCGCGACAAGCAAACAATAACAGAAAATTAATAATGTGTGTTTTCCTGCTGGATGAAGTGGGTTTAACTGGAACTTAAACCAAAACTCACCGAAAAACGGCCGTCAGCAACTCTCTACCCATCACCCATTATACACAACACCAAACACACACTACCACTTTTCTTCTTGCAAACAACACGTGTTTCGCCTCAACAATAGGCATCTTCAGGCATAGTAGACTATATGGAAGACAACCGAAAAGTCTATTCGGTTGTCTTAGTTAGTTAAGTTTCTGCTATTGTTTGCTGGACGTGGATCTTAACTAAGTAAAAATTTTGATTGTCCACAAAATTAAAATGATTAAACCAAACAAAGCTTAAACGACGGTACGTTTTATAATAGTATTTCTATTTATTCTGTGGCAGGCCGTTAAATTTCCATTAGAATTAGTGCAGCAGCCAAGCAGCTATTCAATTTAAACGAGGTCAGAGTGAACTCAACTCCAGCATTAAGCAACTGTTCCCGGGTCAAGATGATAGTTTGAGAAACTGCCAGCATTACCCCCTTTTGGCTCACTTTTAAACGACCATTTTATTTTTATTTGAACGTAAATTTTAACTTCGACGTGAAATTCGAAATACAATTTGTAATGAAACTTAAAGGTGAGGTGATTTGGGGTGAGAACGAAGAAAGGGCGAAACGATCGCATAGAAGATGATAGGTGGTAATGGGTAAAAGAATTGTGGAGGAGGTCAAAACACATCCAGGGTTGTGCCACTGGCACAGTGGAAGAAGAAGTGTGTAGTATTAGGAATAGAATAGTAGAATAAAGAATTAGTGGTAGAGCCACGCTGCGGACGAATACTTTGTCAAGAATGGCATAATATTTGTCTGTAGCATGAATGGGTCGGCTCGCCCGGGGAAGTACCACACTCCCGTAGAAAACTGGCGTCTGAGTGGTAGCTTAGTTACCGCGCTTCGTCCGATGAGCAGTTGAGTTCCGGAGGATTAGCGGATTTGTTCATTCCGAATCATATCTACCGGAGAAACCCCGAGCATAGTTCTTTGAGTGACTCTGAGCTTGTGAAGCAGACTCTGAGGTATGGGCGACGAGAAGACCTGACGAAGTTTCCTAAATGCTGCCCAGCCAAGCTGAATCCTTCTATCGGCTTCTTTCTCGAAGATTTCTCCACCCAATTGTAAACATGATGCGTTTACTGATTATTCAACTTATAACTGTAAATATCTTAGGAAGAAAGTTCCAAAGCCGATTAAAGTAAAGAAGCTCGCCTCTCGAGGTACATTTTGGAGAGCAATATGCACGGAGGTCATGATTTAGTTCCTCCATCCGCTGCAAAACGAAACGACTTCATTTGTTATAAATGTCCCCGTGTATGAGGCGCTTCACTTCGTCCTCTCTAATGCACACGGCAAAGGAATGAAATATTCTATTTCTCTCTTTGTTTCCCGCTCATTACAACGAGTCTCTTCAAAGCTAGAGTGCATTAGTTCTTACTAAAGATTTAATGAACTCAAATATTTGCCTTCGAAAGTAGAATTATATGAGAAAATTTAGATTTCCCCGATCTAATGTGCATCAAATTCTTTTTCGAAGTGGTAGAGCCACGCTGCAGATGAATACTTTGTCAAGAATGGCATATAATTTGTCTATAGCATGAATGGGAAGGCTCGCCCGGGGCTGTACCACACACCGCAGGAAACCAGCGTCTTGTCTGTGTCGCATGTGGTCGCTTAGCTACCGCGCTTTGTCCGATGAACGGTTGAGTTCCGGCAACCCCCCTCCCTTATCCCTCTTTCAAAATGACTTCTTAAAGGCCGATAATGCTTCTGCACTCTTTATGACACTGCGGATGTTTGTTGGGTGGCGTTGATTGCTTTTCATCAGGTGACACGCCTAGTCCTTTACCTTCCTATCCCATTAAAAAGTCTATGTTATATAAAGCTGCATTTCCACTGACTGACATGTTATTTGGGAACCTGTAAGAGATGGAGGAAAGTTTGTTGTAGGGAAATGTTCGGATAGGGCTCGAGGCAGAGGAAATACCTATTGAGGTCGCCTTCGGAATCCAAAATGGCGGAAAACATGGCCGCCGTACAAAACTAAAATCGTCATTTATGGGCCGATTTCACTGAAATTTGGTAAAAGTTAGAACGCTGGCGTAGCTTCGAGGGGTCTCAAACAGCTAGTTAACTTATATATAATTAAAAGCCAAACCCATTTAGGTCAGCGATATAAATAAAAGGGATCCCAGTCCGGGGTCATATGTTCCACTGCGATGAAAAGGGTCAAATGAAGATTAACTCTTGCACATAATTTATTGAGTGCAATAAAACTCCCATAGCTCCGGTGTATTGCCTTACGATTTTTACACTGGATATATATATATATATATATATATATATATATATTTTTTTTTTTTTATATATATATATATCATAGTCCATATATATCCCACTACTGAGTATGAGCCTATCCATATCGGAGGACCATTTGTTTACTCGCTACGTTTGTCGCAATGCGGATTCGCGGAGTTACCACACTCGAAATAAATATCTGTAGACCATACATATATTTATTCCGATGCGGAGATCGAACCCGCGACCATTAACATCGTGGACGGAGGGCCCCGCCACCGAGCCAATCGGTCGTCAAATTTTCAATCGTTAATAAAACACCGACAAATATGCCGTTCTCGACTTGTCATCATATATATATATATATATATATATATATATATATATATATATATATATATATATATATATATATATATATATATATATATATATATATATATATGTGGCCCGGTGAACTTCGTTTCACCTACAATTTTTGTTCCCCTGCATTTATCTTCTCTTGGTATGTCAGTACTTAGGTATGCAATAGTTTTCAAAATCGCAACGAAAGAAACGACAGTTTTGTGTAACAAAACATATGTTAAAGCCGTCACGAACGCCATCTATTGAAAATAATTGGAAGTAAACGAAAGAAAAAGAGATTTTTTTATTTTGAAAACTGTGGGCGTGTCGATAAGAATCGAACTCAATGATACACACTATGTAGACAATGAATTATAATTTCCTTCAGTCCATGTCACTTTAGACACAAATCACTTATACAATTAAACCGAACAATTAGCGATTCGTCGCAGGAACGGTGCACTGGCGGCGACCCAGTTAGAACTCTCCGAGTATGATTGATTCGAAGACGTTAATGCTGGTAGCCCGTTTGGCTTTTACAGCTTTATCGAATACTGGGCTCGCGGGCCCACTAACCAAGTATGTCTGTGTGTATGGCTGTCCGAGTATGATCGCCCCGCTTCCATATACACGACGCTCCGCTAAAGGGGTGAACAAAGACCACCTTCACACTCTTTGTTGTTGACAAATGCAACACACACATTATCGTTAACTAAAATGACTCGTTCTTTGTCGTTGACAAAGACAACTCACTCTTGCCGTTGTAAATCCTAATTATGCGCCGAAGCAAAGTCATATATAATAATAATTATATACTTTCTGTTGTACACTAAAAAAATAAACAAACAACAGGGTAAAGTATTCTCTAGGTGAGTTGAAGGTTTGGCAAAGACGCAATATTCTTGCCGTGACTGTTGCCAATCCGATTGTCCAACTTGGCGACAAGGTATACAATCTTTTTGGAGTAGGGATAAAGTGTTTAAATGTATTAAACATGTCGTGTTTGTTTAATATATTTAAATATAGTAAATAAACACGCCTGTTTCCCGTAAGGGTAGGCAGAGACTACAGACCACATTCTACGATCCCAGCACACTTTCTTCGCTTCATTCACACTCATCACTCTCTTCATACAAGCCTGTCGGTTAATGGTACTGTGGCGTGCCAACCGTACTGATACGGTGACAGAATAGAAAAAAACTCTTCCTGATGAAATTAATTTATTTTTCTATTAACTGAACATTTATTTGTCACACTTTATATTTTTATATACTTGTGCAAAGAAGGCCGAACATATCAGAGACGCCAGTCGATCTAATTATAATTAATTCGAAAAAATATTTTTTTCTTACTTTTTAAATTACGTAAAAATTAATATATTAAAAAAAAGTTTTATTATATTCAAACAAAAAGTATTAATACATTAGTGATACATAAATTAATGTATCACTACAAGACTTTTGACCTGGCCTTTCTTGAGAACTAGAAAGAAGAAAAAATCGTATATGGTAACGCATCTACGACAGCGGCGTTGCTCTATGGGTGGGGATGATCGCTTACCACCAGGTACCGCTTAACCCGCATGCTAGTTTGCCTGCTCTGTATTAAAAAAAGTTTAGCGATCTTCTCAGGGTATGTTCTCCATGGTCTTTTCCTACGGACCCTGTCACCCACATCCGCCGCAACGTAAGATTCTTTTATCAGTCTCAACTTTTGTCACGAATTTTTCATAATGAACCTCTAATAAATTAAACGAGTTAAGATATCATAGCAATTGTGTTATATAACTCGAAATAATTTACCAGCATTTTTTTGGAACAAATTTAGAAAGCTACGCTACGTAGAAGGCTACGACAGTTGTTTGGAGCGAGATAATCCTGAAACAACATCTGCTGCCAAGTGAATCGGGTTGATAAGAAAGTTTATTTTTAAAGTAAATTAAAGTTAGAGCTTTGAGTGTTTTATTTTTTTTTATTAAGTTGTTTGCGAATGTAATATATCCAGTGCTGTTGACTTTCTTGCTGATTCAATTTCTTTGACATCTTCTTGAAAGCTCTATAAGCACCAAGTATTAAAATTATCTTAAGTGTTTGCAATATAATAGATAGTTTTGTTTCATTACCTTCCTTAGACAATAATTGCTTCTCTGATGGCTTGATTCTCTAGCGCTGCGAAGAGATATCTCAATTCTCTGCCTTTTCTACCGCTTTGACAATGGGAAGTGATCCGATGAATTGTTTCGAATAATTCCGGCCACCGAATTCCACAACCGCACAACTCGCTGTAAAGATCTCTTCATCCCCACCATCTGGATGAGTGGCGATCCAGTACGGAGCGCTTCTCTTGAAACTTCTTTCCGCGCACCACTACTCTATGGTACCGGCTACACATACCTAAAAAGCCGGCAAGGCTTCCGTGACTTCCGTGGTGTCGTGGATGTCTACGAGCGGCGTTGATTGCTTTCCATCAGGTAGCACGCTTATTTGCCCTCCTATACCATAAAAAAAACAATGAACGATTTTTAATACCATTGGACTACTACTCCAATGGTATCGAAAAATCTGCTCAGATGTTCGGATCTTATGTCTTTGAGACAAAATAGACTTAAAACAGATGCGATGTAATCCCATCAGGTCTCGATATTTCAACTGTTAACCTCGCCTCAATATAAGCCGAAATGCCACACCTAAAACAAAACTCAAAACTCTATTTCAGATTTGAATGAACTTTTTTTGTTACTATATAAGAATAAAGTTACTAATTGGCCGATTGGCTCAGTGGCGGGGCCCTCCGCCTACGGATTCAATGGTCGCGGGTTCGATTCCCGCATCGGAATAAATATATATATGTATATATATATATATATATATATATATATATATATATATATATATATATATATATATATATATATATATATATATATATATATATAAATATAAATATATATATATATATATATATATATATATATATATATATATATATATATATATATATATATATATATATATGGATTTATAAATATGTATTCCGAGTCTGGTAACCCTCCCCCCAATCCGCATTTCCATTCCTGCCCTTTCCTTTCTCTTCGCAATCCACGGTTTGCCGTGCCAAAGGATGCGTGGCTAGTGGCGAGCTTAGTTGCAAGCGTGCCGACCGTCCCGGGATCGGGCTCTTCCGGGTACTATGGTTCCTTACCTCAGCATGCAGTTCTGCTGGGGCTGACCTCCATCCTCCCTCGCGGCTCGTGGGATTCACTTAAGACGAATTTAGTATACCTAATTTGTTGAAAAATGACGGCGACGTGGTTCGCCACCCGTTACGTCCTGATTCTCACGAGGACGAGAAGCGACCAATGGAAAGCCGTTTCGCTGCGATGAATTATAACGGATATAGCTCTGTGGTCTCTGCCAACTCCTGCGGGGGATAGGCGTGAATATATAGTAACTAATATTCTATTATAATTAATATTAGACAAAAAAAAATATGGAGGATGGATTAAAGATGTCTGGTAAAAGAAATTTACGTTGCGGATGGCGATGGAAGCATCAGTAGGCGAAGACCAAGGATATCAGGTCAAGAGTACCCTTAACCGGCGGGCTTGCATGAGGAGAGTGATGATGATGTGGAGGTAACAAGGAAGAGATCTGTGGTCTCTGCCTACATTTGCTTGTTTGCCTTGCACTAAAGAACCGCCATTTTAGCCGGTCAGTTTTAAGAGTCCATTTGAGTTCCATGTATGTACTTGTGGTATATTTTTGTTAAAGTAAAACTTCGCCTGCAAACGACGAACGGCTGCAAGGAGAATAGCATAATGAATATTAAAATATTTTAGTCTGAACTTTAGAACGTGAGTGAATATCTTTGTGATGTTAATGGACAACTTGTGTTGCCTCCATAGCGCTTTGTTTTAATTTCATCTTTATAACTTTTATTTAGACGTTTGTAGTTGTAGTAAATTGTATTTTGTTGCCTGTCTAGGTAAAATCACTTTGTCGATAATGGCGTATTATTTGTCTGTGGCATAAATGGGCCGGCTCGCCCGGGAAAGTACCACACTCCAGCAGAAAACCGACGCCTGAGTGGACGCCTGAGCTTAGCTACCGCGCTTCGTACGGTGAGCGGTTGAGTTCCAGAGGGCTACTTCCTTCCCCTCTCCTTTACCCTCTCCTCCCCCCTCTCCTCCCCCCTCTCCTTCCCCCTCTCCTTCCCCCTCTCCTTCCCCCTCTCTTTCCCCCTCTCCTTCCTCCTATAATGACACCTTTGAGGCTGGTAACGCTATTGCCCATGGCACTGCGAATATTTATGGACGGCGTTGATTGCTTTCCATCAGCATGAGACGCCTTTCTATCCAATTAAAAATAACTTATATTCATATTTCATGTGAATTTTTGTAAAACTAACTTTTGATATAATTCAAAAAGCTGTAACTGCACACAAAACGTGCTTTCGTTTCCCGGCGAGAGGCATTTGCATACGTTTCAAGTTAGTTTGTGATAACGAATTCAAACCGAGTGGAATCGAGAAACCCCGGGAATAACGAATAATTAAACTATTATTCCGTGACTTTTGATTAATTCTCAGATTCATCGTAAACAATTCTGTGTAACACATTCATTCTTACTTGTAAGTTGAGAACGAACGGGGGTCATCTACCTCTTCAGAGAGGGGTGTAGGAGCGAGCCTCGGGGATGAACCCCACTACTCGGACATATGCTCGGGAAGGCGACAGCCTCCCGGTCATTGCGCCGGCGTTATCGGCGGTTTATAGGGGTCCATAAAAATTCAGTTGCAGCTAAATCCGTTCCGCCCTTACAGGGGCGAACAGGGTGGGACCGAAAACATCGCGCAGCGCCGTCCTGTGGTCGTCGCCGGAATTAACTCCAGCGAAATCAGATGATGAGCTGTGTGACAGTCATCGGTTCTTCAGACGCCTCGCTGCATGTGTGCGCTTTTTCAAGCGCCGGAACTTTTGTATTAAAAACGGACAACGCCCTCTTTCCGGCACCGGGGTCATTGTCCCTCGAGGCGCCGGCGGTGCGGGGGCTGTGTGCTGGGGGCTTTGTAAGTTGAGAATAATGTTGTCGCTGTTTAGTTCTTAACAGTGCCATCTGTGAGATCTTGTCTGCATTGATACGAGCGCCAATATCGTGATTAGCGGTCCGGCTCAATATCGATGTAACTGGGAGGTTCGGAGCCTTTTCTACTAGATGGCGCAACTTGCTAACAAATAGCCGCCGAATAATCCTGTCCCGTGAGCGTCAGTCACGTAAAAAACAAAATTGGCTATACAATTTTTTACATACATACATACATATCGTCACGCTTGTATCCCGTAGGAGTAGGCAAATATAACAGATTTCCATCTGCCACGATCTCGGCATACTTTCCTAGCCTATTTCACACTCATTACTCTCCTCATTCAAGCCCGCTGGTTAAAGGTACTCTTGACCTGGCCTTTCTTAAAAACTTCAGCCATTTGGTTAAGGCATGTTTTTCGTCGTCTCCCCCTACTGACCCTTTCGTCCACATTTGCAACGTAATATTTCTTTTGCCAGTCGTCTTTCATCCATCCTCTCTATGTGGCCAAACCATTTAATCATCCCTTTCTCGACTAGATAAAATTCTTTTTAGCAATAAAAAAATATTAATTAAAAATATTTTGAGAGTGTTTTGATAGTTTCACCAGCAAAATACTTTTAGTTAATTAAAGAAAATACCCAAAAGGCCTTTCAATGTTTTCAGTAAATTCAGTTATTGTTAACGCTTATCAAAATATGCGTCTCCGCTGACTTTATTAAATTCAAATACACGGTATATTTTATAATTTTCTTCCCACACATATGTCAGAGAAATTTTTCGCTTGGACTCATGCATATGAATAAATATCATATATTTATATACCCTACGGAAAAACAAATAATTATTGTTTTACTAGCTGACCCGGCAAACTTCGTACCGCCTCCGAATCAATAAATAAAAAATCTGAATGATAATTGCAGAATGTTTCAACTTTAATAGAAAATGTGATCTAAAAAATGTGTGGTGTTAAAAACTTCATTTTTGAATTTAATTTGATTTCTGAAAAAGAAAAAAAGCAATATTTTTTATATTAGACTTCTTATTAACCATTCCATTTAAGCTTAAAATACTTTTGCTAGCTCATCGCGTACAGCTTTATAAGGCACAAGTCACGCTGCACATTGAATACTGTTCTCATCTCTGGGCCGGGGCACCTCAGTATCAGCTTCTTCCTCTTGACTGCATACAACGTCGGGCTATTCCTATTGTTAATGACCAAGATATCATCAAACGGCTAGATTCTTCAGAAATGCGGAGGGATATCTCATCTCTCAGAATGGGGAGTGCTCCGAGGAATGGTTCCGAATAATTCCGGCCGCTGAATTCCACTACTGTATAACTCGCCATGAGGAAAAGATCCAGTACGGTACGTTTTTCCAGAAACTTCTTTCCACGCACCACTACTCCGTGGAACCAGCTATCTCCAGCGGTGTTTCCGAAACGATACGACATTGGAACCTTCAAAAAACAAGCCTACACTTTCATTCAATATATCAGCCCGCGGCAGTCCACTGCTGGACATCACCCAAGGCGCGCCACCTAGCCCGACCTTCGGCTACACGCATCCAGTCTCTGCCAGCCGCCTTGCGCAGATCGTCGCTCCATCTAGCAGGAGGGCATCCCACACTACGTTTGCCGAGTCGCGGTCTCCACTCCAGCACTCGTCTACTCCAACGATTGTCGGTTCTCCGACAAACGTGTCCAGCCCATTGCCACTTCAGTCTGCTAACTTGAAGAGCAATGTCGGTGACTCTGGTTCTCCGGCGAATTTCTTCATTTCGAATTCTGTCCACCAGAGAAACCCCGAGCATAGCTCTCTCCATAGCCCTCTGAGCGACTTTGAGCTTTGCGAGGAGACGGACTGTCAGTGTCCACGTCTCGGCACCGTAAGAGAGTACGGGCAGGACGCACTGGTTGAAGACTTTTGTCTTCAGACTTTGTGGTATGGGCGACGAGAAGACTTGACGGAATTTCCTGAACACTTTCATTAAAGGTCGGCAAAGTCCATAGACATTCGCAGTGTCCATGGCACTGTGGATGTGTATGGACGGCGTGGATTGCTTTCCATCAAATGACACACCTGCTCGGTTGCCTTCCTATTATATTAAAAAGACAATGGTCCACATCAATTATCCAGTGAAAGATTCCTACTCACGAAATACATATCATAAGCCCAAACCTTACCAATTAGAATAGAATAGAATAGAATAGAAAAACTTTATTTATGACACCATTTTTTTTACAATTACCAAAATTAAATCCTTAATAATATTCTATATACAAATAAAAACACAAAACAAAAAGAAAATAATTTTAATCTAACGAGTGTCATAAAATGGTTCTTGCTCAGCATATGCTTGGCGCACTATTGGAGCACCCGGCGCTGGTTTTCAGCAAGAACCAACGTGGTCAGATCGCGGACCACAGTGACGACATTCATACTGACACACTCGTACATACAAATACATCCATTTATATAACTACTCATACTCATATACGCATACACATAAATACACGTACAGTACAATGGAATTAAAAAACAAAAAGTCATGTACTAAATTCACCGCGTCCAAAAGAACAAGTTCCTGACTGCATACTTAAAATGAGATTTTTGTATTTTTTTAAATATATTTATTGTATGCAAGTCACGAAGAGGTGGTGGCAAGTTGTTCCAACATTTGGTTGCGGCGTATTTAAAGCTACCACGAAACGCAGCTGAGCAGTGGCGAGGAACAACCAGCAATGACCTAGGCGCTCTGGGATCGCCAGCGCTATTTCGTTTACGGGACCATGTTAATTTATTATATAAATTAACATTAAGCTATGAGTGCTTTTTCTAACCAACTTCTCCCATTATTTATTAGAATTTAGAGTGACTGACTGACTACGCTACTGCGAAAACACAGTATTGTATATTCGGATAAAAAAAATACTGCATTGAATGGTCCGAGTTTCAAAGCTTTAGGACCAATAGAAAATAGAAAATTTTGTATAAGGGTCAAACACAATGTTTTTCAGTGATCACATGCAATTTTTTCAGAAAGCTAAGCTCTGATGGTAAATTTTCATTTTGAGATTTACTGTGTTTTCGCTTTATTGCGTCGATATTGTATTCAGAGAAAACAACTTTTTTTTTTATGAAAGATCCAACGATTTTTATTAAATAACAACAAATTTTTTGCCAAAGAAAACTTGAAAAGGGTTAATATTAACTTAGGGTCGGAAGGAAAGCAACCGTATTTTATATTAGTACGACAAAATTGTACAGAAACTTTCAAAGCGAAATCCACGCGCTAATTCGTGACATTTTGTAAGCAGTAATAACATAAAATGTGTCTCCAATTTCCTAGAGATAACTTAATCTTCTCTATTTCTTCTTACTATTCTATCAATATCAATATCAGCCCGCGGCAGTCTACTGCTGGACATAGGCCTCACCCAAGGCGCGCCACCTAGCCCGATCTTCGGCTACACGCATCCAGTCTCTGCCAGCCGCCTTGCGCAGATCGTCGCTCCATCTAGCAGGAGGGCGTCCCACACTACGTTTGCCGAGTCGCGGTCTCCACTCCAGCACTCGTCTAGTCCAACGATTGTCGGTTCTCCGACAAACGTGTCCAGCCCATTGCCACTTCAGTCTGCTAACTTGAAGAGCAATGTCGGTGACTCTGGTTCTTCGGTGAATTTCTTCATTTCGAATTCTGTCCACCAGAGAAACCCCGAGCATAGCTCTCTCCATAACCCTCTGAGCGACTTTGAGCTTGGCGAGGAGACGGACTGTCAGTGTCCACGTCTCGGCACCGTAAGAGAGTACGGGCAGGACGCACTGGTTGAAGACTTTTGTCTTCAGACTTTGTGGTATGGGCGACGAGAAGACTTGACGGAATTTCCTGAACGCTGCCCAGCCCAACTGTATCCTTCTGTGGGCTTCTTTCTCGAAGTTGTCTCCGTCTAATCGCACTATTTGGCCTAGGTAGACATATTCCTGGACAACTTCGAGAACTTCACCATCGATCGTGGTCGTACTATTCTATAAAAAGGATATATTTACATTAAAGTGTCAAGGTATGTAATATATAATTCACAAGTTCTTAGTTTAATCCTCACAATCTGGACGAGTAGCGATCCAGTACGCTGCGTTTTTTTCCGAAACTTCCCCACACCACCGCTCTATAGAATCAGCTGCTTTCGATGTGTGTCTCCGAACTCATACGATATTGGCACCTTCAAAAAACAAGCCTACATATAACCTTAAAAGTAGGCTGACCTTAAAAGTAGGCTGACCTTAAAAGTTTATAGGCGGCGTTGATTGCTTTCTATCAAGCGATGCGCTTGCTCGTTTGCCAAAAAAAAACTTGTGATTTAATATAAGTTACAATTTGTTCGTCATCATCACCAGCTTGCAATTGTCTATTCGAGAAGTATTCTAAATTTGTGTAAGTGTTAGCATATGCTATGCTGTGGATGTTTGTATTAAATAAATAAATTAATAAACTTAACTTTGAGCCCTTGATCTGGGCGGTATCTTAAAACCGAGAACGAAAAATCCTTTCTTAGTAGCCGGAATGTCTAACGTGTTTACGGTTACTACCGTTAGATGACACCACTTTCTTTCTAACACGCGATATGGTTTGCTAATGGAGTTTTAAACTGTATATTACATACATATCGTCACGCCTATCTGCCGTAGGGGTTGGATGAGACCACAGATCTCCATCCGCTACGATCCTAGCTTCCCTGCTTCCTCATCATTCCTCTTACATTCATTGTAGCGAAACGGCTCTCCGTTAGTCGCTTTTTAACTATATGTTCGCTTTAAAACTGTATGTTTTCTGAAATAAATCTTTTTTTTAATTTAATTTACAACGCTTTTACAACGCAACCCTATATCGGTGTTTTATTTTTATTACCGATTCGACTTTGGGCTTTAACAATGGTTTTTAGGTGATTTCTTCGGATATTTTATTAGTACCGGTGCTACTAGTAAAATATCCGAAGAAATCACCTCATTCTAGATAACATACAATTCCAATATCTTCTGAGGATTAATAAACATTAACTTAACTCACGAGCGGTTAGCCCCTAATGGCTCTTAAATAACACAGCCACCGCTAACCGTATCAAACTGTCGATGTGTGGATCGCTGTTTGGACTTCCGCCAACACCGGCCCTGATAAGACGCGAAAACCTACATTACTTACAGTTCTTGCTGTACATTTTTATTACTTTAGTTTATTGAAGATATTTTTGTAGCTACTTGCACACTACAGAGTATAAGTAAGAATAAATTTGTTTAACTGCAGACTTATCTTACCATATCAATAGACTTATCACATTGAATTTGCAGAAAACTCAGCAGAGCCCTTCTGAATTTATTATCAATTGAAACTAAGACATTTTGACGACCGATTCGCTTAGTGGCGGGGCCTTTCGCCCGCAGAGTCAATGTTTGCAGGTTCCATCCCCGTATTGGAATAAATATTTAGGATATATAAATATTTATTCCGAGTCTGGTAACCCCCCCCCCCCAATCCGTATTTCCTTTCTTCTCTATCCTTTCCCTTCCTCTTCGCCAATCTACAGTCTGCCGTGTCAATGGATGCGTGGCTAGGGGCGAGCCTAGTTGCAAGCATGCCGACCGTCCCGGGATTGGGCTCCCCCGGGTACTATGGTGCCTTATCTCAGCACGCAGGGCTCTGCTGGGGCTGACCTCCATCCTCCCTTGGGGCTCGTGGGATTCACTAAAGAAGAATTTAATATACCTAATTTGTTGAAAACGACGGTGACGTGGTTCGCCACCCGTCACGTCCTGAATCTCACGAGGGCGAAAAGCGACTAATGGAGAGCCGTTTCGCTGCGATGATTGGTAGCAAACGGAGCTCTGTGGTCTCTGCCAACCCCTGTGGGGGATAGGCGTGAATATAAAACAAAAGCTAACACAAGACGAATACTTTGTCAAGAATGACATATTTGTCTGTAGCATGAATGGGCCGAGTCTCTTGGGGAAGTAGGCACAGTCCAGCAGAAAACCGGCGTCCAAGTGGTAGCTTAGCTACCGCACTTCGTCCAGTGAGGGGTTGAGTTCCAGTATAGAAAATTTAGAGTGGTAAGATGGGTTATATCTCTAGCAGTGGGAATAATGCACCTCTATATTCACTGAAGGATAGTAATATAGCAGTAAGAAGTACCACGTGTGCAATTTCAAAGTTACAAAATATTCTATAAAATACATTCTGCTCTCAGAGGAAGCTGGCGGTATAAAATTCCAGTCGTATAACGCAGCATAGCTTTCTCGAGTGATGCATTAGTGACATACTGTATTGTGTGTAGGCGTACATTGTTGTATTATAAAGGGTGTTAATAAATCTCGGTTGAAAAGTAAATTATGTAAATTTATGTATTTCAAAATATATTTTTTGATTATTGGATTAAAAGAAAAAAATAATAGTAAAATAAAATAAAATAATAATAAAAAGATATAATAACAAGTTGGTTTCACAAGGTCAAAATCGCTCAGAGAGCAATGCTCTGGATTTCTTTGATGAATGTGGTTCGGAATGAAGATATCCGCCAGAGAAATAAATTCACTTACATATACCAATGGATTAGACGAATGCTGGAGTGATAAACGTAGTGTGCGATGTCCCCCCGATTTATAGTGAGACAATCATCGCAGGGCGGCTGGCAGAGACTGGATCCGTGAAGCCGAAGACTGGACTAGGTGGCGCTTCTTGGGGGGAGGGGCGGGCTGTGTCCAGCAGTGGACCTTTTTAGTTTTTAGTTTAGTTACTTGGCTTGATACTTTGCCGATATGGTATAAATATACCGTCTAAAATATTCTAAATCTGTGACTATTGACTCTGAACGTAGTGACTGACTACTTCTAATTACTTACTCTTACTTAATTATTTTAAAAAGTCCTACAAATATTATTCATCTAATTTTCAAAGAAAAATTTAAACCGGTTTTTTTTATCTTCTTGTATAGGAAGGCAAACGAGCAGACGTGATAGACGTCCGCAGTACCATAGGCAGTGCAGAAGCGCTGCCAGCCTTTAAGTATGAAACTATAAGAGGTGGTAGAGAGAGAGGGATGAGCTTCCGTAACTCAACCGCTCACCGGACGAAGCGCGGTGGACGAACCAGTTTTCTGTGGGATTGTGGTACTTCCCCGGGCGAGCCCTCCCATTCATGCTACAGACAAATAATATGTCATTCTTGACAAAGTATTCGTCTGCAGCGTGGCTGTACTAGTAAAAAAAGTTATTATAGATAATGTTATTTTTTAATTGTTATTAAGTATTTTGATTAATATATGTATAATCTTATATTGCGCTATATTTTTGAATTTAACTTTGAAGTAATAAACATATTATATTATTTTATACAGTTTATGACATAATTAAAATGGCAGAGTATAAATATTATATCTCTCAATCAAAACGATGAACTTTACAAATCTGATTAAAATGAGGTTCATCTGAATTGAGTAGTCCAATTTGTCGGGGCGTTGGCTCGGCTAGTTGAGTTATGAACTACTTTATCAGCACAAGGTTTATCGACTAATTGATAAAGCTAAATTCCAAACGCGTTTTAGGATTAAGAAATGTATTTACTTTAGTATGCCGAGATCGTAGCAGATGGAGATCTGTGGTCTCTGTCTACTCCTATAGGAAACAGGCGTGACGATATGTATGTATGTAATTAAATATAATTTTAAAATATTTTCTTCATTATATCCCTAAGGCATCATATAAATCTTAGATAGATGAATTTAATATAGCCAATAAATAGGCTTCAATCAACAACGTGCCAATATCGAAGACGCTAAGTACTTCATAAAGGAATATTTTAGATTCGCAGCGTACCTTCGTTAGTTGTCCGACGTGACTTGAATTGGAACTTATCTGTAGTGATTTGATTTAACAGAATTAGATTGAGTTATTCAATATTTAACAGTTCCATCGTCTTGGAAGATTCTTTAATTAATCAGTTTCCGTATTATACACACCATAGTAAGTACAATATATTTTGATTTTAATATTTATTTGATATTTTAATGGATTTCCGGCGGTAGAATTAAATTTCCAACCCAAACTACTTATTTATAACAAAAACTAATCGACCTTTCGTCTTTTTCTTTGATGAGGATTAGTTATAACTATTTTTTATGGGACAGGAAGGCAAACGAGCAGGCGTGTCACTTGATGGAAAGCAATCAACGCCGCCCATAGACATCTCCAGCGCCATAGGCAGTGCGGATACGTCGCCGACCTGTAAGGCAAGTGTCATTATGGCAGTGGGAATAGTAGAAAGGGGGAGGATGAGGGGTAGGGGTAGGGGGGAGCGGTAACTAAGCTTCCACTCAGACGCTGGTTTTCTGCGGGAGTGCGGCACTTCCCCGGGTGAGCCGGCCCATTCATGCTACAGACGAATAATATGACATTCTTGATAGAGTATTTGTCTGCTGCGTGGCTCTACCACTTGAAAATTTATGGTCAGCCTCTTTTGCTATGTATCAAGATATATTGGGTTGTCCGGAGAGTTCGCGCCGATTTTCGGTAGATAGCGCGATACACCTGACTGAATATATCACAATTATTGAAAACAAATGACATGTGTACATATTTTAAAAGAGATAGCTTCAGTCATATTTGGAAAAAAGTTTGGTTACGATTCGTTATTTTTTATCAGTTTTGTACGCCTTAGAATATAGTGGCAAATAAAGTGCATTATATGCATTTAATGTTTTTCTTTTTCCGAAAGCGCAAAAATGCCACACAAGCGGCAAATAAGATATGTGCTGTTTATGGCGAGGATGCTGTAGCTGAATGAACTCTGCGAAAGTGTTTGCTCGGTTTAAAGCTGGAAATTTCGACACGGAAGATCAAGAACGCCCAGGTAGGCCATCCACCACAGACGAAGATATGATTAGAACAGAAATCGAGTACAACCCACGCTCGAGATTACGTCAATTAGCAGAATGGTACCTATATAATTAAATAAATGTATATCAATATTTAAATGAGCTGCGTTTTAATTGTTTTAAAATATCGGCACGAACTTTTTGGACAACTGATTACTATTTACAAGTGATTTTCTGAACATAAAATCATTATAGTGATCCTAATTCTAACGCGGGCGAGAAGCGACCAATGGAGAGCCGTTTCGCTGCGATGAATGGTAGCGGATGGAGCTCTGTGGTCTCTGCCAACCCCGGCGGGGGATAAGCGTGAATATATATAAAATAAAAAAATATTAATACGTTCCCTTTTATCTTAGCGATAACAATTTATATGAACACTTTATAAAAGCCATCTTAATTTTGTTCAGACTTTTGTTATTACCTTCATTGTCTTGTAATTGTGTTTCAAGCCGGAGAATGAATCAATTAGTCGATTCTCCGCAGTCAAAACTCTCAAAAACCTCTTTTTGTTTATGGCTTCTGTTTGTTCGCCGCGTTGTTTTGTTAATTTTGAATTAATTACTACGTCATTTGTACAAAGGAGAAATAATAATTATTTTTGAAATATTTTTTAATTAATTATTAATACAGACGCTTTTGTGATGCCTATGGTGTTTCAGATGTATACGTGCGGCGTTGATTGGTTTTCACCAGACGATACGTTTGATCGTTTGCCTCCCTATCCCATACATAACATATTGATAACTCTGAAAAGTAGGGATCGAAAATTGGTTTAAATTACTACCAATGATTACTGCTACTCATCTTCTGGTATTTGCTCCCATTGTCGCGTCATATTTGAAATAGAAAAAAGTCGTGCGATCCGAATCGTTAATGACCAAGATCTCACCGATCGGCTTGATTCTCTAGCGCTGCGGAGAGATGTCTCATCTTTCAGCATTTTTTACCGCTTCTATCATGGGGAGTGTTCCGAGGAATTGTTTGGAATAATTCCCGCCGCCGAATTCCACAACCGCACAACTCGCCGTAAAGGAAAACTCCATCCCCACCATCTGGATGAGTGCGATCTACTACGGTGCGTTTCTCTCGTAATTCCAACCAACCAGTTCTCGTAAAACCAGTTTGTTGAACCAGCTACCCTCGGCGATCTTTCCGAACCGATACGACATTGGAACCTTCAAAAAACAAGCCTATATATATATCATTGTCATCAACACGGCGTTAAGAAGCCTCTGATATGAAGACTTCAAAAAAAGGCTTGATTCGTGGATAGCCTTAAAAGACGAACATTTTTATTGTAACGGTATTCGAGCTTTGGCAGAAAGTTGGGCAAAAGTTGTAGCTAGCGATGGGCAATACTTCTACTGTGAGCATTTTTGAGGTAGGGACAATAGGTGGACCCGCAAGATAACAAAATGGCTGAGTCCAACAGGAAAAAGGAGTGTTGGAAGACAAAGAAAAAGATGTGCAGACGACATTCCAGAAACAGCAGGAAAAAACTGGATGAGCCAAGCTCTACACAGAGAGTTTTGATTAAAGATGGAGGAAGCTTTTACCCAAAAAGGGATCACTCGATATGTAAAGGAAATCTAGAAATACTTAGCAAAAGAAGTGTGGGAAATAAAACTATATTAATAATAATAATGTTTTCTGGCCCCATTCCATTGGCTCGGGGGTTGAGAACTACTGCCTTAGACGACATCCATAGGAAGAAATGGGGTGTCCTTAATCTCTCCCGAATATTAGAGAACAAAAAAAACTATATACAATTTTTTTTTCAATTAAAAAGTCTCCTTAAATATCTATTATACACATTTTTAAATAGAAATCTTATAATCAGTTCAGTAAACATTTTAACAAGAAAGTGACAATTATTCGCAATATTTCAACTTGATAAATGAACGAGCGTAGATTAACTACGACTAGAATTAATTAATACCGAGAACTTTGCTTCAATAATTGTTTTTCTGGTGAAGTTATGCATTATTTGAAAGCGTAATTTTGCTCTGTAGTTGTAACATATAATCAGTATTGTAACTAGAATTAGAAATAAACTGTTTCTAAAATTAAATTAGAGTCGACACAGTCTCCTACAGAATTCCTACAGAAGAAGTAAATCGAAGATATTGTCCAATGCTAATGAAATCCGAGAAATAAGGGCGCATAGGTATCATTAGCTCGGTCATTTGGAGCGGATGGGAGATAATCCTATGGACAAAGGAAATACGTGGCAATACCATCCAATCGACGTCCAGTCAGTCACTCTTGGTAGCGATGGAACGATACAGCGATCACTGACCTGAGCGAGCTTCGGGCAGACAATTGGCGAGAGGCAGCCCAACATCGTGATCAGAGGCGGAATCTCATACCGGAGGTCGAGACACACTTTGTGCCATTGTGTAATTAAATATAAAGGCCTTTTTTCCGGGAAAGATGTAAGATAATGAAAGAGGAGAAGAAGAGATTGGCTCTCATATATTTGCATCCAAGTGAAAAACATACGCACGTATACAGAAAACTTTTTGAAGCAGATCGCCACGTACACGTATACCAAATGGTAATTTAGGTAATGGATGAGGGATCAATAGTTGTCGGGGGATTTCGTTAGGCTCCCAAGAAATAGAAGGTTTCGTTTATATTTCTGTCTAAAAGATATCGCAGAGGAAGATATAATGAAAACGTTATGATATTGCCCCGTTGGGTATTCTGACCTTGACTTACGAAGCTAATCGAATTTCGCTTCGTGGACCTTCGGGGAAACACAAGCTGTGTGGGTCACGTAAAGGGAAAATGATTTCGCAAATTTCGATGATAACCGAAGTTGTTACATATTGGAGCTTGCATTTAATGTCGTTATTACGATCCCTTCTTTGAAAATCCTCTTCCCAAATACATCTTTGCTATAAATTGCTACACAAAGAATATTACCTACTTTGATGTAATATTGTTGCTTAGATAGTGTGGGCATATCGATTGAGACTCGTGGGATTCACTAAGATGAATTAAATATACCTAATTTATTGAAAAATGACGGCGACGTGGTTCCGCCACCCGTCACGTCCTGATTCTCACGAGGGCGAAAAGCGACCAATGACGAGCCGTTTCGCTACGCTGAATGGCAGCGAATGGAGCTCTGCGGTCTCTGTTAACCCCTGCGGGGGATAGGCGTGAATATATATATATATATATATATATATAAAAAAAATAATAATAACTTTATGCAAAAGACAAAAATTACTTTTGCATGTATTTTGGCGCCATCTATTGGCAGATTATGTAAGAATAATGTTGGTTTATATAATACAATTGTAATTTGTGTAAAATAAATTATTTAGAATTATGTAAAATTGAAATAAATATTTATTTTGAATATTGAGGTGTATTTTAAGGATTGTTTTGCAGTAATTTCATTTGTTTGTTAAAAAAGTTGTTGTTATGCCGAAGTAAATCTATTTTTAGATACATTGTTCGTTGTTTATTTTCTTTGTTCGACTTTTTTGTGTAAAAAAGCCGTAAATCAGTCGGGACAAGATTCATTCTAACTTGAACCGCCGTCGATGCTGAATTATACACAATATTGTCACGCCTGTTTGTAATGTATTATATAATAATTTTTATTATATTGCAAGATAGTAGTAGTAAATATTCAATTCCATTTTTTATCAATAGAGCCCAAATATATTGATTATTAATTATTTATTAAACATTTAAGTTACGCCATTCGTACAAGTCACATCACCGTTTAATAGTGTTAGAGCCACGCTTCAGACGAATACTTTGTCAAGAATGGCGTATTATTTGTCTGCAGCATGAATGGGCCGGCTCGCCCGGTGAAGTACCACACTCCCGCCTCCTCCACAAAACCGGCGTCTGAGTGGTAGCTTAGCTACCGCGCTTCGTCCGGTGAGCGGTTGAGTTCCGGACGTTAATTCTAAATATTTCAGAATTTAAAATAAATGGTAAACAAGAGCTATATGCTCCTTTGAGCATTTAGTACGATCCTTTGTAATGTCATTCAAATTCAGAGAACATTAAAAATATTTATAGGCCATAAACCGGCCTTTTACAGTAAAAAAAAAGTAGTCTTAACCCAATAAAGTTGACTCTACACTGGCATTAAAACAAATTAATTCCCCAATGTCCAAATCAACAAACATTCTGCATTTCTAAATGTAGTACTCTTACTATTATTAATGGAGTCAGGCGTTACTTTGCAGAAATCTATCACTATATGGACAGTCAAAAGTTTTACTTATCTAAGATCCGCGACAATCAAAACAATAACAGAAAATTAATAATGTGTGTTTTTCTGCTGGATGAAGTGGATTTATTTGGAACTTAAACCAAAAAGTTACCGAAAATCGGCCATCAATTCTCCACCCACCAACCACTATACACAACACCAAACACACATTACCACTTTTCCATCTTGTAAATGACACGTGTTTCGGCCCCAACACGAGACATCTTCAGGTATAGTAGACTCTACGGAAGACACCCGAAAAGTGAAGAGTGAGACGTTTTGCTTGTCGCGGATCTTAGCTAAGTAAAACTTTTGACTGTCCATATAGTACTCTTACATAAATCATTAAATACTTTTGCTCTGTGGTTTTTTATATGATTTCTGGTATAGAAAGGGTTCATTTCTAATCATAGGTTTCATATGATTTTTTACTTATGTGATAAGAAGGCAAACGAGCAGGCGTGTCACCTGATGGAAAGCAATCAACGCCGCCCATAGACATGCGCAGTGCCATGCCTTTAAGGAAAGTATCATTATAGCAGGAGGCAAGGGGAAGTGGATGGGGCCTTCAGAACTCAACTGCTCACCGGACGAAGCGCGGTAGCTAAGCTATCACTCAGAAGAAGATTTGCTGCGGGAGTGTAGTACTTTCTCGGGCGAGCCGGCCCATTCATGCTATAGACAAATAACAGGCCGTTCTTGACAAAGTATTCGTATGCAGCGTGGTTCTACAGCTTGTCATCTTGAGATCTTAAAAAGAGTTTTAGTAAAAATATTGCTATAGCTTTTTAAAACGATGTTCACATACACCAAAATTTAATGATAACGCGTACCCCATATAAATTGCATTTCGCCGAGGACCACGAAGTGGTTTTCAGTATTGCCTATATTTCAAGAGCCACTGTCCTCGTACCACATAAAATAAATTAACTGTCACCGCATTAATCAAAGTAACGAGCGTTTTGATGGCGCGTGGAAATGTTTAATCGTTGTTTTTGTATTCTTTCGACGTTCAACCTCTGTTTAATTTATAACCTCAAATTTCCCTGTTTTTTTTAATTATTAAATCAGGGCTGATTAAAAGTACTTCTTTCAAAATAATAGGTAGATGAACTAGAAAACAAACTCACCAAGTGAAATAGAAATCGAAAAAACTTTATTCATGACACCTTTTTGTACAATAGCTAAAATTAAAAACTTTATAAAACGGCCGAGGTTAAAAATAAAACATTGGGTTATGAGGAACCTACCACCTCCGGGTTTTATTAGTGTTTCAGAGACTCTGCCAGCCGGAAGTGACTTTCCATGGCCAATCTGTGGGTGTCAATTGCCTGCGCATCCAAACTAGTCGCTGTGGGGAAAGCTAGGCAAAGTGAGGTTTCTCAACCGCAACTGGGCCTCCGGAACTCAACCGCTCACCGGACGAAGCACGGTAACTAAGTTACCACTCGGACACCGGTTTTCGGCGGGAATGTGGTGCTTCCCTGGGGAGCCAGCCCATTCATGCTACAGACGACTACTATTACAAGTATGGCACTTGACAAAGTATTCGTAGCGTGGCTCTACCACTAGCAGAATGCTGAGCAATGGAGACTTATCACAAATACTTTCCAAATGATGGAAAGGATCATATTTGGCGTTTCAACTATCAATTTTACCTGCACTCGATACATCCCGCTGATATATAGGGTCTTACGGTAGAATTAGGTTACTGATTATTTTTTGTCAATATTAAAAATACATCCCGCTTTCACTTCACGCATTTGGTTTCAACAAGATTACGCTACTAAAGAGACCATGGAGCTTCTTTGCTATTCCTTTCCTAGCAAAATAAGTCATTTCGGCGATATCTCATATTCACCCGGGTCGTCGGATTTTACCCCTATGGGCTTTTTTCTATGGGTACCACCATAGAAAAGAATCAAGTCTCAAAAGTAAAGACTATGAAACATATCCAAGCACCATCTCAGCACTAAAAGAAAATACCACATAATGTATGCTTAACGGCATCCTGACGTCATTACTTCAGCGAGTGATAAAATACTGTGGCTAGATTTTAAGAGTATACCTGACGTGGCGGTCATCATTTAGATTTAGATGAAAGAAGTTAAAAATATAAAATCGCACTTCTATTCTTTCTTTTCTTTGATGGCAATTAGGTTGAACTAGTATGCTAGTGTCAAGTAAAATACAATAATATCCAATCTCTTGAAATTTTTCAAGTCAGCTTATCACGTTACGTTTTGATAAATTAGTGGCCTTTTACCAAAACCTTCTATGGACTTTTTCAGTCAACTTAAAAAGTTATATACGCCTTAATCGAACTATATTGCATAATACGCCACCACAATTAAACAATATAACTGATAATAATATAAGATTATGAAAATGAAATAAAAACACAACGTCACTGATGTAAGTTGGCGAGAAAAGTCCTCACTTCTCTTCATTCAGACAAAAATATTATACTGTTTATTTTATAGCAGCGAAGAAATATCAGCTTAACTCATTCACGGGTTTCACAAAATAGTACGGCTCGCTGGGTTTCCTTGGTCGCGCATAGATAATGTAATACGAGTGTGGGCAGCCATTCGTGTTCAGGAGCATATATGTATTTGTTTCTACATTAAGACTCCATATTGTTTATTGATGTATTTTTACTTAACAGTTTTTTTGTATAAAAGAGGTCTTCAAAGGCATATTTCAAAATTTTGGAGACGAAAAGATTTTCCAAGTTTGAACAAATATAAATATAGCTCTCCTTGAAAGTGGCCTGATAGTAGAACGGTAGGAATTACTCACAAGAGGTCCTTCTTACAAATGTGTATAAATAACAATTATATATATATATATATATATATATATATATATATATATATATATATATATATATATATATATATATATATATATATATATATATATATATATATATATATATATATATATATATATTGTTAATGTTATTAATTGGACGCCTTCGTTGGAGTCAGTCACGTAATACGGATGGACGAGGCTAGAGTACTAGAGCCTACTCGACTGCAAACCAGATGGTCGTAGACGCTGCAGAAGACCTAAGCTGAGATGGTTAGATGGAGCCGAGGACGACTTAAAGGTATGAGGGGTTGGAGAGAAAAAGCCAAACTGAGATCCGACTGGAAAAATTTACTGAACCAGGCTAAGGCCCACCCGCGGCTGTAATGCCTTGATAATGATGAATACACTGAGATAAGGGACCTTCTTAAGTTCAAAGGACACCGGATATCCTTTTCAAAC
Organism: Baronia brevicornis; assembly: GCA_031353405.1. Classification (NCBI taxonomy): domain Eukaryota; kingdom Metazoa; phylum Arthropoda; class Insecta; order Lepidoptera; family Papilionidae; genus Baronia; species Baronia brevicornis. The sequence continues at coordinate 183,618 of JASFAT010002298.1, forward strand.
TTGAAATAATAGAGGGTAGAAATACAGAGCGTTTCACTTAATATAATATTCCAAATTCAAGTAGCACGCTTGTCAGACTTTCGACGTGACTGGAGTGAGAAATTATTAATCTTGATTTGATATTGGCAACTAGTAATAACGCTGCTGTATATAATTTTTGTTTGGTTCTTGCTTAGCATACGCCAAGCGATCTATTGGAGCACCTGGCGCTGATTTTCAGGAAGAACCAACGTGGTTCTGTGTGTCTTTGGGCAGCTCAGTACGCCGCCAAATGCTCAGCAGTGGGACATATATGAGCTGTTAAAAAAATATATAAATGTGGGTATTACAGTATTTACTGTAGCAAACGTCGTATGATACCCATGGGATGAAATGGAATTGTTTGCGCTATTATGGAATATATCAGTGACCACCAAGCACCTAAACTGTATGTTAATTCTTTGTTTATACAGTCGAAATGTTTACAGCGAAGTGTGTGTGCTCAGCGAATGCGGCCGTTTGCAGCATCCGTGCCAGTTGATCGTAAAATTATGTATTCAACGTACCGTTTACCGGAGAGAATATATTGTGAGCCGTGAAACGTTGGAAAAATGGCGTGTATGAATTTATTGGCGCGGAGAACGGCCGCGGCGACGCCTCCGTGTTCTCATGTGTTGTAACTCCGAAAAATGTGATATATATATACATATATATATTTGTTTTTTTTTTTTTGGGATAGAAGGGCAAACGAACAAGCGTGTCGCTTGATGAAAAGCATACGCCGCCCATAGACAACCGCGACACCGCAGGAGTCGCGGAAGCGTTGCCAGCTAAAGGCCGGTATATATAGGTAATAGCTATGTATAGGCTTGTTTTTTGAAGGTTCTAATGTCGTATCGGTTCGGAAAGACCGCTGAGGGTAGCTGGTTCCACAAACTGGTGGTGCGTGGAAAGAAGTTTTGAGAGAAGCGCACCGTACTAGATCGCCACTCATCCAGATGGTGGGGATGAAACTTTACGGCGCGTTGTGCGGTTGTGGAATATATATATGTATATATATATATATATATATATATATATATATATATATATATATATATATATATATATATATATATATATATATATATATATATATATATATATATATATATATATATATATATATATATATATATATATATATATATATGTTGGTTTGCCTTCAATTAATCAATCAACAGTCCACTGCTGGACACAGGACACCCAAGGAGCGCCACCTAGTCTAATCTTCGGCTTCACGCACACAGTTTCTGCCAGCCGCCCTGCGCAGATCGTCACACCAACTAGCCGGGGGGCGTCCCACACTACCTTTGCCGAGACGTGGTCTCCACTACAGCACTCGTCTGCTACAAAGTTTCTCGGATCTCCAACAAACGTGGCCAGCCCATTGTCACTTTTTAGTTTGCTAAGTCGAAGGACTATGTCGGTGACTTTAGTTCTCTGGCTGATTTGTTCATTCCGAATCATATAAGATAAACTACAAGCATATTTGCCTTGCTATCTCATAAAAAACAATTTCAACATGCATGTAAAAGGATTTCCTCTGTATTTTTATTTCATCCTCAACCTTTAGTTGATTTACACAATAAAACTTATTACAGGCACGCTAAAACAAAGTTCTATATATATTGCATCCTCTCTATCTCAAAGTTAAACTTTGTATTGAATATACGTTCCGTTACAGGAAACTTATGATCACTTTTTCGATGTTTCGTTCATAGTAAGTTCTACTTCCTACGAATGTCACGTACGAAATCCAAATACCGATGTGAATAGATACTTTATTGGGCACTTTTCCAAACGCTATAAAAATATATACAAAGTATACATACATACATATCATCAAGCCTGTTTCCCGTAGGGGTAGGCAGAGACCACAGATCTTCGTCCGCTACGAACCCAGTACACCTACTCTCCTTTCTCCACACTAATCCATCTTTCCATCCATTCTTCCTCTCTTCCACACTCATCGTAGTGAAACGGCTCTCCGTTAGTCGCTTCTCGCCCTCGTGGTAATCAGGACGAGACGGGTGGCGAACCATCTCGCCTTCATGTTTTAACAAATTAAGTTTATTAAAATTCGTCATAGTCAATCCCACGAGCCGTTAGGGAGGATGGAAATTAGCCCCAGCAGAGCACCACATGTTGAGGTAAGGCATTATAGTACCCGGGATCGGTCACGCCTAGCCGCCCTAGCTGCTCATCCATTGGCACGGCAGACCGTGGATTGGCAGAGAGGAAGGGAAAAGTATAGAGAAGAATGGAACGGGCAGAGAAAAGGAACGATGGATTTGGACAGGATGATAAGGATATGATACTACCGCAACGGAAGACAAAGTAATACGATAGTAGCTCTGGAGGCCAGGGCCGCGTACCCGTGTACCAATACCACAACTACTGGACAGGTGGCTAGGCAAAGATACTCCCTGGTAAACTTAAACGCAGATTTATTGATACTAAAAAATAGACTCTACTTTCGCATACGATATTTCTTTTTATTCTTTTAATAAAGCTGTTATTCTATAAGTATTATAAATTATTTTGAAGTGATTATCCTTTGAAGGTTACAACGCTTGTAGCAGACTAAAATTATATACAGCAGCGTTATTACTAGTTGCCAATATCAAATCAAGATTAATAATTTCTCACTCCAGTCACGTCGAAAGTCTGACAAGCGTGCTACTTGAATTTGGAATATTATATTAAGTGAAACGCTCTGTATTTCTACCCTCTATTATTTCAAGTTTGAAAAGGATATCCGGTGTCCTTTGAACTTAAGAAGGTCCCTTATCTCAGTGTATTCATCATTATCAAAGCATTACAGCCGCGGGTGGGCCTTAGCCTGGTTCAGTAATTTTTTCAAGTCGGATCTTAGTTTGGCTTTTTCTCTCCAACCCCTCACACCTTTAAGTCATCCTCGACTCCATTTAACCATCTCAGCTTAGGTCTTCCGCAGCGTCTACGACCATCTGGTTTGCAGTCGAGTAGGCTCTAGCACTCTACCCTCGTCCATCCGTATTACGTGACCACTCCAACGAAGGCGTCCAATTAATAACATTAACGATATATATATATATATATATATATATATATATATATATATATATATATATATATATATATATATATATATATATATATATATATACAAAAGAAATCTTGTTAGTTACACTATTTAAAACTAAAGAACGGCTGAACCGATTTAGCTGAAAATTGGTAGGGAGGTAGCTTAGAACTATTAATTCATATATGTAATTCCAACGTTTCCAGTAGCACACTTTTGCGGAAAACCGGCGTCTGAGTGGTAGCTTAGCTATCGCGTTGAGTCCGGTGAGCGGTTGAATTCCGGAGGACTAAATCCCCTCCCCCTACTCCCCCTCCCTCTACACCCCCTCCCCTACTCCCCCTCCCTATACACCCCCTCCCCTACTCCCCCTTCCCCACTTTCATTAAAGGCAGACGACGCTTCTGCCTATGGCACTGCAGATGTCTACGGGCGGCGTTTATTGCTTTCCACCAGGTGACACGCTTGCTTGTTTGCGTTTCCTGTCCCATAAAAAAAAGTTATTAAGCTTATATTGATATTTTTACTAAATTAAATACAAAGATTTGTTTTTCGCTAACAAAGTACGTACCTAAGCCTTTTAATTAGAATACAATGCGGAAGTTATTTACATCCTACAAACAGAAACAACTTTGGCGAACTCCTTGTTCGGCTTAATAAACTTTAAGGAAAATTTGATAAGACATTTCACTTTGTTACTTGTTAAATTTCGTTATTAGGAAATACATAATACATTTTGTTACACTTTGTTCTGTATTATGTAAGACAAAACTTTTTCGCCGTTCCATCCGCTACTATAAACATTATGATGATTAATGGAGTCAGGCGTTACTTTGCGGAAATCCATTACTATGTGGACAGTCAGAACTTTTACTCAGCCAAGCTCCGCGACAAGCAAACAAAAACAGAAAATAATAATGTGTGTTTTCTAATGGAAGAAATTGATATATAAGACGGATTTTCCCGCACTAGCACTTTGTGGAAGTGCTGTAGTGTGGGAGGATACGTCTTCAAGATGCCATTGGAGCTAGTCTTGTTAATAATGATGCGGACCTCCGGAACTCAGCAGCTCACCGGACAAAACGCGGTAGCTAAGCTACCACTCAGTCGCCGGTTTTCTGCGGGAGTGTTGTACTACTACTACTACTACGGGAGTGTGTTATCCCCCGCAGGGGTTGGCAGAGACCACAGAGCTTCATCCGCTACCATTCATCGCAGCGAAACGACTGTCCATTAGTCGCTTCGGCGTGGCGAACCACATCGCCGTCTTTTTCAAAACATTAGGTGATAAATCTATTTAAAATAAAAACCTTAGCTGGCCAAATGAAATACAAATCGACGAATCTGATCAAAATATTATCTGCATTAGGGTTGGCGCAGAATACAAAGCATTTATTTGTGGCTTCCGCGTGCGATGTCTCTATTCATTACGGCCGGGTAATTAACATTGTTTTAACTAGTAGTGCAGGGGTAATCAACACGCGGCCCGGTAAACATGTTTATGCGACCCGCCGAGCATTACTAATATTGAACTTATTTTATGGACTTTCTCCCATTAATATATTATATATATTCACGCCTATCCCCCGCATGGGTTGGCAGAGACCACAGAGCTCCATCCGGCTTTCCATTGGTCGCTCCTCGCCCTCGTTAGATCATCAATATATTGAAATAAAATTAATTTTAATAGAATGGTAGTACATACTAAACCGAAACAATTTTTGTGACGAGTTACTCACTTGTCGGCGGCTTGTATTATATTTTTTTATTCTAATGTTTATTATAAATAAAGTTTTGTAAATTATTAATAAGTGTTACTTTATGTGCGGCCCGCCAAAAAATTTTAATAATTTAAATTGACCCGTTGATTAAAAAGGTTGCCCACCCCTGTAGTAGTGGATATTTGTGAGGCCAACAATCATTGAACCACAACAAATGAGGTAGTCCATGAAATAACGAATGCGTCCCAATTACAACGATTAAACTTATATAATTAAAGTGATTTATTTTTTTCTATGGGATGGGAAGGCAAACGAGGAGACTTGTCACCTGATGGAAAGCAATTAACGCCATAGCACGCCAACACATAGACATCTGCAGCGCCATAGTCAGTGCAGAAGCGTTGCTGTTAAGGAAAGTGTCATTATGGGAAGTGGGAATGACAGGGGGAGGGGGTAGAGGGAGGATAGGGGATAGAAAATTCGAGTCCGTCTGCTTCACAAGCTCAAAGTCACTCAGGGAGCTACAGAGAGAGCTATGCTCGGAGTTTCTATGGTAGATAAATTTATTAAAAAACGATATAATAAAAAAGATTTGTTTTCACAAAAAAAAAAGTGATTCTTTTACTGTCATAAAGGTTTATTACAAAGAAGAAATTACGAATATGACCTATAAATGAAGATTATAACACTCAATTAGGAAAAGTAGGGCGAATCGAGCTTGGCTTTCATTTATAATATTTAGTGTGATTCCTCTTTATCGGCTTAATCAAGGGTATAATATTTGTTATAAATATCCCAAATATATGTATATATTTGTAAGAAGGTTTATTTACTAAGAACTTAATAAGAAGACAGGCCACGCATGGAATATAGTTCTCACCCCTAGGCCAGGGCTCCCTAGTATCAACTTCTTCCACTTGACTGCATACAAAGGCGTGCGATCCGAATCGTCGATAACCAAGACCTCACCGATCGGCTTGATTCTCATCTTTCAGCATTTTTATCGCTTTTATCATGGGGAGTGCTCCGACGAATTGTTTGGAATAATTCCCGCAGCCAAATTCCACAACCGCACAACTCGCCGTCAAGAAAAGTTTCATCCCCACCATTTGGATAAGTGGCGATCTACTACGGTGCGCTTCTCTCGGAACTTCTTTCCACGCACCACCACTCTATGAAACCACCTTCCTTCGACTATCTTTCCAAACCGATACGACATTGGCACCTTCAAAAAACAAGCCTACACATATCTAAAAGCCGGCAACGCTTCCGCGACGTCGGCAGTCCTCATGTCTGCCTCCAATTTTTTTAAAAATGCAACTTTCCATGGTATATTTACTGATACTAAATTCATTTCAAAGTAAAAGGGAGCGAATTGAATTTGTAAAACAGTAGGACAATAGACCGAAATGTTTTGGCGTGTTATTAAATTTTGCTTAAATTAATTAAGGGCAAGCTACTGCGATCGTACTTCAATTATTTATTGTATTACAACAAATTGTTTAGTAACTGTTAATTGAAACCAAAACGTCGTCAGGTAGATGTTTCACAGAGTTAGTTAAGTTAGAATTTTTTTATTTTTATATATTCACGCCTATCCCCCGCAGGGGTTGGCAGAGACCACAGAGCTCCATCCGTTGCCATTCATCGCAGCGAAAGGGCTCGTCATTGGTCGCTTTTCGCCCTCGTGAGAACCAGGACGTAACGGGTGGCGAACCACGTTGCCGTCATTTTTGACAAATTAGGTATATTAAATTCGTCTTAGTGAATCCCACGACCCGCTAGGGAGGATAGAGGTCAGCCCCAGCAGAGCCCTGCATGCTGAGGTAAGGCACCATAGTACCCGGGGGAGCCCGATCCCGGGACGATCGGCACGCTTGCGACAAGGCTCGCCCCTAGCCACGCATCCATTGGCACGGCAGACCGTGGATTGGCGGAGAGGAAGCGAAAGGATAGAGAAGAAAGGAAGGGGCCGGAAAGAAGAAGAACACCCGACTAAAAGAGTAATGAAGGATGTGACAGCAAAATTATGAAGTTGTTTTATTTTCCTGCCATTCTATTTATGATCATTATTAAATACTGAATTGGTCGATAATTAATTAGAAATCAGTTGTAGATTTAAGAGTGAAAATGAAACTTCAAATAAAAGTCACTATTTTGTTTTTAAATTTTGTAATCAATTGAACATCAATTCCCAGAATAACGATTTTACATTTTTGGTTGAAAACCTTGAAAGGGTGCAACGCTGAGTTCTATATGTAGTGTTCGCTTTGAATTCGTGTTGATTTTTAGTTCTGGATGAACCGATAACAGCACGCACAAAAGTGTATGTCTTTTTATGTTTTTTTATGGTACGTACCGTTTTTATGGTACGTTATGTTTTTTATATGTAGTACTCTTAATAGTGGTAGAGCCACGCTGCAGATGGATAATTTATTAAGAATAACATAATATTTGTCTGTAGCATGAATGAGGCGGTTCGCCCGGGGAAGTACCACACTCCCGCAGAAAACCGGCGTCTGAATGGTAGCATACATACCGCGCTTCGTACGGTAAGTGAGAGTTCCGAAGGCCCAACACCCTCCCCCCCATCCCCCTCCCTTTCCCACCCTCCCACTCCCATAACGACACTCTCCTAAAGATCGGCCACGCTTCTGCACTGCCTATGGCACTGCGGATGTCTATGGGCGGCGTTGTTTGTTTGCCATCAGGTGACACGCCTGCTCCTTTGCTTTCCTATCCCATAAATAGAAGATGAAAAGCTAAATCTCTCACCTGAGATCCTATTTATTGTCAATAACAAAAATTATATGACATCAAAATTTGTATATTCTATGGTATACAATTAAAATATAAGACCGAATCGACACTGGACAACACTAACACTTACAAAACCATGCTCACCTCCCCACTCGTCCACCTGAGGACGCCCGCATTCCGGGCTAGGGGGGAGGGCCAGTCACTGACCCAACGTAGGAATAAGTCCAGCCACATCTCGACGACGCAAAGTCGTTAAAGGACGTCTAGGACCGGGGGTCGTCCCTTTGAGTTTCTGCGCGAGCAGTGGGTTCATTCCGTTAATCCCCGAGGCTCGATCCCACACCCCTGTGGGTGTAGATGTCCCCGTATATATATTAATATATAGGGAACAACAATGTTTTGTAATACAGACTAAGGCCTAGAACAGCGACAGCGGTTAATATTATATGTTACTTTTTAAAATATATCAATAAATAACAATAAAAGGTCTTCTATGATCAAAATCGTCGTTAAAAGCCTAGGATATTCCAACTCTGGATATAGGTCATAAACGCGCTGACAAACCGAGAGCAGAAGAGGTGAGTGTTGGAGTGGAGACTTTACGTCAAGCTCTACCCGGATAGAGGGGCGAACGACTGAAGATAAAAATAAATATTCATTTTCTATATTAATTATCCTTCTATTTTTGAATTGTAATAATGTCTATTCTATTCCATTCTACTCTGTTCATTTACTAATTTATGCTGCTAATTTAAATGTATTTACGGGAATTCCAATATATCGCGATTGCTTTCCTGATTTCATAATTAGTCGCTGTTATGGCTGATTGTTTAATATTACTAGATGAAAATTATATAGCGATAGTTGGAAATTATAAAGTGATAGTTGGAAATTATAAAGTCATAAATGAAAATTATAAAGTGATAGTTGGAAATTTTATAGTGATAGTTGGAAATTAGTAGAATAAGATTATTAAACAATATATATTATACATAATATGTTTTATGTTACCGAATCACCGCTTAGATGGTTGGTAAGAGTAATTGATTTCTAAGCCAGGAGTTCTAGGTTTATTTTCTCATCGAAAATTTAAGTTTTAAAACAATATGTAGTTTCCAGATCTCGATTGTGTAGAGTGCACTCATACTTCACACATCATATTGAAAAATAAAACATACTTGGCTATTTTGTGCTCACACACACAAATATTTACTTAAGTGCACTAAGTGTCACAGCTTGCACATAATATTTTATATTTATAATTTTTTATATATATAATAGGTCTAGACTAGGACGTCGAATTTTTTGGCATACACAATATTTATACCGACAATACAACGTCCTATAAGTAACCTATTCTAATGATTAAATTGGATTGTTTCACTTTTTTGTTTCTTTAAAACAATATTATATTTTTCTTTTATTATTATTATATTAATAATTATTATATATTTTTTTAATAAAAAATAAAAAAGTGAAATATATGTTTGCATGCTTTGTATTATTTCTCGTATTAATGTATAATATTTTTTAGTTTTATTTATTAAAAAGCCAGAGACACCGCAGCAGAAAAGACCATGCGGTGGACCCAGGAAGCGTTGTAAGGACTACATCCAGGAAGACTTGGCTATCCTAAGGAAAAAAATAAATTGGAAACGCTTTGCCTTAAATATTGTGTGTGTATGTGGGTGTGAATGTATTTACGTATGTATATACTCATTGTTTATTAATATTTTTTTTTCTTCTCATCATAACCATAAAGTATCACCAACCTACATCAAATTATCTATATATAATATATATATTTTTAACATTGTGTCCATCCTACGGTTGACGGAAGAAATCTCTATTAGCGACAAAACCGCCATTTGTATATAAATATTACAATCAATAATTGTATAAATTTGTTTTTGGTGTACAATAAAGAATATATCTATCTATCTAACTAAAGACAGATGGATCGAGGGAATTTGTGGAGGCGGCCAAGAAAAGAAGAAAGAAGAAGAAGAAATAAATAAATTTATGAAAAAGCCACCCAAATTTAATCCTGTCTTATTTAAAGATTGTTTATTCAATTTCGTTTCAGAATCTATGAGCTCTAAATAAATCAAATATTCTATCTCAGTCAAAACTCGCTGAATCCTTTTTGTTTTCAATTATTACAAGACCCGTTTCATACTGTTGCGTTAATTGGGAATTAATTAGAATTTCGTTCGATGCCGTGATTAAATTATTCCGCTAAGCATTCACACTTTGATACAGAAATATCATAATTGATTAGGCCGAGGGTAGGACCTCTTTTATGAAATAGTCATATGAGCAGCGATCACGTGATGTTACCATAAGACTCGGAATAAATATTTATAATCCACACACATATTTATTCCGGTGCTAGGATCGAACCCGCGACTATTGTCTCTGCGGGCGGAGGGCCCCGCCACTGAGCCAATTGGTCGTCAATACATACAATAGTTAAATAAAATTTCTGTTAAATCTCGTCAGTAGTTTTATGGACAGTCAAAAGTTTTACTTAGCTAAGATCCGCGACAAGCAAAACAATAACAGAAAATTAATAATGTGTGTTTTTCTGCTGGATGAAGTGGACTTATTTGGAATTTAAACCAAAAACTTACCGAAAATCGGCCATCAATTCTCCACCCACCAACCACTATGCACAACAACAAACACACATTACCACTTTTCCATCTTGTAAACGACACGTGTTTCGCCCCAACACGAGGCATCTTTAGGTATAGTAGACTCTACGTAAGACAACCGAAAAGGACTTTTCGGTTGTCTTCCTTGCTTGTCGTGGATCTTAGCTAAGTAAAACTTTTGACTGTCCACATAGTGATGGATTTCCGCAAAGTAACGCCTGACTCCATTAATAATCTTATTAATCGTCAGTAGTTCCTTGAGCTTTTAACATTACTTGCTTTTAGAATAAAAAGGCTTATCTGTACTTATATTTTAGAATGTAACAAGTAATGGAGTGAGCACTATTTATTTTTTTCGTCAGTTAAAACATTGAATTTAGCGTGCACTTACATGATGAGTATTTTCAATGGAACAAGGATTTTGTTTTAAAAAAGAATCTATTTTGGAAACTTGGTTTTACTACGGATAGCTTGTATTCTTTTCAGTTTATACATAACACCGCTGTAAGGCATGCAAGGCTGCTTACGAGGGTTTAATTTACTATTTTCCAACACGGAAAGCCTTCGCAGTAATAAAAATAAAAGACTTCATCTTTATATAGATACGTTTTGAGTGAACTTTATTATATGGATGTAGGTACTGTGACGTGCCAGCCGTTCTTCTTACGGCGACACCCGGGATCTTTAGGGGGGTTTTATATTCTAAATATAATTCTTGGAAATTATATTATTTTAATCTTCTTATTTCTTTTTACATTTATATCATGTTCATTATTATATTATACACTTTTTAATTTACATTTAATATGTATGCCGAACGGGTGACATGTCTATTTTTATAAAAAAACGTCAACTGAACTAATCATTTTGTTTTAATAGAATATTATTTTTTATTAATTTTTCAAATAGAATTTAAAAAGAAATGAAACAAAGAGTTTTATTGCATTAGTGATACATTTATTAATGTATCACTACAGTAGTATGGAGGTAGGTATGAATTCTCTTAATTACAAGTGATAAATTAAACAATGGCACTGACTTTAATAATAATATAATAATATAAGCCTTTATTTACTGTCAATAAATGTATTTATACATTGATTTGCAACAGTGATTTATCATAAGGTTAAAAGAATTTCGATAAGCATTTTAAAATATAAACATATTTTACAGTCGATAAACATAACCCGAGAGCCATTAAAAACTAGTTGAACAACTTTAATAGCACTCACTCCAGCTTGAATTTATAAATTACTCGTCGAGTGTTCGTTCACTCATTAAGAACGCGAGGTTGTTATTATTGTAAGAGGAATCAAGCTCGTGAAAATTGACATTTATTATTATACATTCATATGTGTACAATACATAATTCATATGTGCCGTTATTTAGTTTTATCGATATATTAACAGAATAAGAAAGTGTCCGATCGTGTTGGGTTATAGTATGTATGCGAAAGGTAATATTCCGATGCGGGAATCGAACCCGCGACCATTGACTCCGCGGGCGGAGGGCCCTGCCACTGAGCCAATCGGTCAAATGGTGGCGTATTATGTTATATAGTTCGGTTATTATGTTATATAGTCGGAATTTCACATTTAACTTGTTTTATATGTAAAGTCTTAATCAAAGTTAGTAGGTCAGTTGAAAAGGATCGACGCAAAGGAAATAAGATAAAGCCGCGACCACACCTTTGAAAGTTTGAAAATCCCTATCTCGCATCCCATCGTTCTAAATTAGCATCGAACCCCTTAGTATCTATTCATCTTCTCGGCCTCGGGGATGTTGTGAAAACATGTTATCAAAAATCAGATAAATTAAATGTCGTCCAATATGGTTACGTCATTGAAGTCAAATTGTGTGGCTATCTTAAAATAACATCTATGCAGAAGTAAATGTACAATTTTTTTCTTTTATGGGATAGTAAGGCATACGAGCAGGCGTGTCACCTGATGGAAAGCAATCAACGCCGCTCATAGACATCCGCAATGCCATAGAGAGTGCGGACGCGTTGCCGACCTTTAAGGAAAGTGTTGGGCCTCCGGAACTCAACCGGTCACCGAACGAAGCGCGGTAGCTAAGCCACCACTCAGGCGCCGGTTTTCTGCGGGAGTGTGGTACTTCCCCGGGCGAGCCGGCCCATTCATGTTACAGACAAATATGCCATTCTTGACAAAGTATTCGTCTGCAGCGTGGCTCCACCACTTCAATCAATATAAGTACATATTTTTACTTTAATACTTTTTTATGATGTATTTGATATGATGGAATCACGCGTTACTTTGCAGAAATCCATTGTTATGGGGACAGTCAGAATTTTCCTTAAGATCTGCAACAAACAAACAATAGCAGAAAAATAAGATTGTATGTTTAGAGACCTTAATGGTAAATTATCGTAGTGTCTGCTATACGCGATGATGCCTCGTATTGAGGTGAAACACGTGTCGTGTATATTCTGAAGAAGTGGTAGTATGTGTCCGATGTTGTTGGTGTAAGTGACAGTAATTGGTGGTGAGTGATGAGTTGCTGAGATGATGAGTTGCTGACGGCCGTTTTCCGGTTAAGATTTAGTTTAATTATTTCGTAAATTCACTTCCTTTACACACACATCATTATTTTTCTGCTTTTATTTATTTATTTATGAGGCACGAAAACAAGTTACAGTCTTAAATAATACTATATAATATAAACATAACAACGCCCGGATTATAACTCTTTAAATTTGCGCACAGCATGGCTTCATTTTAATAATAGGGTTACATATATAATAATGAACTACTATAAAATTGAACAGATGAAATAAATAAAAAAAAAATAAGAAATTTAAATAGAACGATAACAGTAATTTTGTGATCTATCATCGGCTGCCAAAGATGTCACGGAGCGATCGCTTTAATTGGTGTATATTTATATTGAAAATATCGAACGTTTCTGTACCGTGGTCAATAAATATATTATTGTATAGGCGACAAATGTGTACCATGTAATTATAATGAGATATATTGTTTGGATAAGATGTAATACTAAACATTTTATGGCGATTTCATGTTCTGATGCAGGTGTTAAAATTTAAAAGAGAGCGCAGTTTTGGAGAATCAATATGCGAGTGGATTATTTTATATGAGTAAATCAAATCATATATTTTCGCAATCTGTTTTCTTATGATTTAAGTGTACGATTTTCATGATTTATATAACACAGCGTATTGAGCAGTTTCTTTTGAATACTTTTGTTTGTTTATCGCAGATCTTGGCCAAGTATAATTCTGTCTACATACTTTGTTATTTGAAATCGTCCGAATTCAAAATACAGTCTTTATATCATTGAACTGTGTCCGTCGAATTTGGCATTCAAATTAAAAGCCACTGAATATTCACGGAACTTTTTTCGGTGAGTTTTGCATATATTAGAATATTTAGCTCTATTTTTGTATTCGCCGCGGTATTTGTTTTTCATACTGTTTTAAAAATACATATTAAAAAAAATTTATGTTCTATTTTGCCTTCTTAACTTGTCGATTGTTATTAAAAAGTAAACAAGTAATATAAAAGGACTTTTGTGTATGTGTGTGTATGTGAAAGGAAAAAACGAAAAAAGACTTTTCCCGCCAACTTATACTTGGCTCAGTGGCGGGGCCCTCCGCCCGCGAGTCAATGGTCGCGGGTTCGATTCCCGCATCGGAATAAATATTTATACGGATTTATAAATGTTTATTCCGCGTCTGGTAACCCCCTAATCCGCATCCTTTCCTGCCCCTTCCTTTCTTCTCTATCCTTTCCCTTCCTCTCCACCAATCCACGGTCTGCCTTGCCAATGGACGCGTGGCTAGGGGCGAGCCTAGTCGCAAGCGTGCCGATTGTCCTGGGATCGGGCTCCCCCGGGTACTATGGTGCCTTACCTCAGCATGCAGGGCTCTGCTGGGGCTGACCTCCATCCTCCCTAGCGGGTCGTGGGATTCACTAAGACTAATTTAATATACATAATTCGTTGAAAATGACGGCGGCGTGGTTCGCCACCCGTCACGTCCTGATTCTCACGAGGGCGAAAAGCGACCAATGACGAGCCGTTTCTCTGCAATGAATGGCAGCGGATGGAGCTCTGTGGTCTCTGCCAACCCCTGCGCGGGATAGGTGTGAATATATAAAAAAAATAAATTATATCAGTGATGTTTTTATTTCATTTCATAATTATCAGTTATATTGTCTAATTGGGTGGCGTGTTATATTAAAAATACAGTTAGATTAAGACTTATAAGTGAAGTGATATGAAATAATTGCATGTATCGTAACTTTTTAAGTTGACTGAAAAAGTCCATAAAAGGTTTTGGTAGAATAGCCAACATTTTATCAAGACGTAACGTGACAAGCTGACTAGACATTTCAAGAGATTTCATATTATTCCATTTTACTTGACACTGGCATAATAGTTTTAACTCATTGCCATTAAAGAAAAGAAAAGTAATATAAAAAAATTAAAGTTAATTCCTCCTTAGGTCAACAAAGAAAAATTTAATTTTATTATTCATAAAAAAGAGTATATTCGCCTAACTGCCTGTCCGGTAATTATGGTATTGGTACACGGGTACGCGACCCCGGCCTCTCGAGCTACTGCCGTATCACTCCTTGTCTTCTGCTGCGGTAGTATCATATCCCTATCATCGTGTCTAAACCCATCTTTACTTTCGGCGAGAAGCGACTATCGGAGAATTCGCATCCGAGATGAGGAAGCAAGGAAAGTGTGCCGAGGTCGCAGCGAATGGAGATCTATGTTGCCTTTATATATATATATTAGTATTAATAACTCACGATGAGGTTAGTTAAAACTTGACTATTTAAAATCTTCCGATAACCTCTATAGCGGCCGGTGACAAGCAAAATGATTTGAATTTGTGCTCCCGGCGCCAAGCGAAGAAATTTTTACGAAACGTGCGGACGGCAAAGTGTTAATCTCCTTCGTGTCTCCTCCATTCTACATGACATTGGCGACATTATCCGTGTTATTTCGTCACTATTACTTGGCCATGAATTTAAATGAATGAATGATATTGAACTGTCGCTATGCACAAAATCTAGCGCCGCGCTGTATTGGACTCCTTAAGGGAAAAGGTAGCGAGCCCGACGCAAACACACCTGGAAGCGCTCCGTAGCGGCCGAGAAATCCATCGTGTTGACGTGGCCTAAAGTGAAGCGCGTCGCTCAAGACCGGTCACAAAGGAGAAGCACTGTGGACGCGCTCTGCCGCACCTCGGGGACATAGGACCATAAGAAGAAATGCACGAAATACTAAAGTATCTAGTCTTCATTTAGTTATTATCGTTAGACGTATTTATTCAAGATATCTGCTCATACAAAAGGGTATCTGGTTAATAATAGCGGATAAAATACGTAAGATTTTATCTACTATGATGTTATATAATATAATATTTCACATACAATATTAGACAGAATTAATGTCCACAATTAATATTGTAGGCGTATCTTTATTAGAATACATCATTAATTCTCAGGTTCATTGGCTTTGTGACATGTATTAATACTAAAAGGTCTTCTGTATTTGACACAATGGATTAGAACTAATAAAGGAAAAAATGGGTGGGAGAAATCCAATTATGAAAGTCCCGAAATCCCTTTTCTGAAGGGATGTATCCACCTCTCTTGTCCAAGGTGGATTTGCGAGGCAACCAGACTCGAAATAAATGCCTAGATGCCCTACATATATTTGTCTTGATGCAGGAATTGAACCAGAGACCATTGACTTCGATAGCAGTGACTTCAGCACTGATCGAATTAATATTCTTTTTTTGTTATTTTGTAGTTCTTTTTATGTTCCTTTGTAATTCTTTTTATGTTCCTTTGTAATTCTTTTTATGTTCCTTTGTAGTTCTTTTTATGTTCCTTTGTAATTCTTTTTATGTTCCTTTGTAGTTCTTTTTATGTTACTTTGTAGTTCTTTTTATGTTCCTTTGCACCTAGTTTTTAATAACTTCCGGTAATTTGTTATAATATTATGTCGCTTATAGTAAAACACATATAATAAAATAAATCCATCCTTGAAGCTGTTTATACATTAATTACCTATTGTAGTTTCTAGTATTTCTGAGAAAATCTTATTTCATGTTTATATAGTAAGTTTTTTACCAATAAGGCATAAAAATAATATACCTCTTAGAAACTATTCATTATCATGCACAACTTTAGCCTTGAGGTGAAATAAATAATTTTTAATAAGTATATTATTTAATGTAGTTAATAATAAGTAACCCACTTGTATTTGGGCTCATTTGATTGGTTTTGACAAGTCCCGAGGTCACGATGTCCCGAAAAGATATTTGGTACAAAAAAAAATAAAAACTAAAAAATTAAAATATGTAAAAAATATTTTAATTTAAACACTTTTTAAGTGGTTTTTACGAGTCCTGAGGTCACGATGTCCCGAAAAGATATTTGGTAAAAAAAAAATAAAAACTAAAAAATAAAAATATGTAAAAAATATTTTAATTTAAACACTTTTTATGTGGTTTTTACGAGTCCTGAGGTCACGATGTCCCGAAAAGATATTTGGTAAAAAAAAAATAAAAACTAAAAAATAAAAATATGTAAAAAATATTTTAATTTAAACACTTTTTATGTGGTTTTTACGAGTCCTGAGGTCACGATGTCCCGAAAAGATATTTGGTAAAAAAAAATAAAAACTAAAAAATAAAAATATGTAAAAAATATTTTAATTTAAACACTTTTTATGTGGTTTTTACGAGTCCTGAGGTCACGATGTCCCGAAAAGATATTTGGTAAAAAAAAATAAAAACTAAAAAATAAAAATATGTAAAAAATATTTTAATTTAAACACTTTTTATGTGGTTTTTACGAGTCCTGAGGTCACGATGTCCCGAAAAGATATTTGGTAAAAAAAAATAAAAACTAAAAAATAAAAATATGTAAAAAATATTTTAATTTAAACACTTTTTATGTGGTTTTTACGAGTCCTGAGGTCACGATGTCCCGAAAAGATATTTGGTAAAAAAAAAATAAAAACTAAAAAATAAAAATATGTAAAAAATATTTTAATTTAAACACTTTTTATGTGGTTTTTACGAGTCCTGAGGTCACGATGTCCCGAAAAGATATTTGGTAAAAAAAAATAAAAACTAAAAAATAAAAATATGTAAAAAATATTTTAATTTAAACACTTTTTATGTGGTTTTTACGAGTCCTGAGGTCACGATGTCCCGAAAAGATATTTGGTAAAAAAAAATAAAAACTAAAAAATAAAAATATGTAAAAAATATTTTAATTTAAACACTTTTTATGTGGTTTTTACGAGTCCTGAGGTCACGATGTCCCGAAAAGATATTTGGTAAAAAAAAAATAAAAACTAAAAAATAAAAATATGTAAAAAATATTTTAATTTAAACAATTTTTAAGTGGTTTTTACGAGTCCTGAGGTCACGATGTCCCGAAAAGATATTTGGTAAAAAAAAAATAAAAACTAAAAAATAAAAATATGTAAAAAATATTTTAATTTAAACACTTTTTATGTGGTTTTTACGAGTCCTGAGGTCACGATGTCCCGAAAAGATATTTGGTAAAAAAAAAATAAAAACTAAAAAATAAAAATATGTAAAAAATATTTTAATTTAAACACTTTTTATGTGGTTTTTACGAGTCCTGAGGTCACGATGTCCCGAAAAGATATTTGGTAAAAAAAAAATAAAAACTAAAAAATAAAAATATGTAAAAAATATTTTAATTTAAACACTTTTTATGTGGTTTTTACGAGTCGATCCCGACATCACGATGTCCCGAGTAAAAAAACGAAATTAAAAACTAAAAAATAAAAATATTAAAAAAAATATTTTAATTTAAACACTTTTTATGTGGTTTTTACGAGTCGATCCCGACATCACGATGTCCCGAGTAAAAAAACGAAATTAAAAACTAAAAAATAAAAATATTAAAAAAAATATTTTAATTTAAACACTTTTTATGTGGTTTTTACGAGTCGATCCCGACATCACGATGTCCCGAGTAAAAAAACGAAATTAAAAACTAAAAATAAAAATATTAAAAAAATATTTTAATTTAAACACTTTTATTTTTTAGTGTTATTAAAAGCGTTTAACATAATATTTCTTGTTACGTTTCTTTATTCAAACATTGGATAGCACGTTTCTTAGACATTTTTCTGTACAAAGTACTCTTCGTATTATATTTGTAGTAGTGGTAGAGCCACGCTGCAGACGAAAACTTTGTCAAGAATGGCATATTATTTGTCTGTAGCATGAATGGGCCGGTTCACCCGGGGAAGTACCACACTCCCGCAGAAAATCGGCGTTTGAGTGGTAGTTTAGCTACCGCACTTCGTCCGATGAGCGGTTGAGTTCCGGAGGCTCAATCTCCCTTACCCTCGCCCGCCCATAATGACAGTTTCAGTAAAGGCCGGCAACGCTTCTGCACTGCCTATGGCACTGCGGATGTCTATGGGCGGCGTTGATTGCTTTCCATCAGTTGACACGCCTTATAGTTTGCCTTCCCATCTCATAAAAAAAATCCTTCAATTATTAATGGAGTCAGGCGTTACTTTGCGGAAATCCATCACTATATAGACAGTCAAAAGTTTTACTTAGCTAAGATCCCCAACACGATGCCTCGTGTTGGGGCGAAACACGTGTCGTTTACATGATGGAAAAGTGATAATGTGTGTTTGGTGTTGTGCATAGTGGTTGGTTAGTGGAGAATTGATGGCCGATTTTCGGTAAGTTTTTGGTTTAAGTTCCAAATAAATCCACTAAACCTAACGGAAAAACACACATTATTAATTTTCTGTTATTGTTTTGCTTGTCGCGGATCTTAGCTAAGTAAAACTATTGACTGTCCATATCCTTCAATTAAACAAAACATTTTACATGTAATATAAGTTTATTTCGCTAAATTATTATATTATATTCAGCCTTATTAATAAAAAATAATATTTATGACTAAGACATCACAGTACACGTTGTTTTTCCTATCGATATATAAATCTAATATATAGATAATTACAAAAATTAATATCAGCTTAAAAAATTAACGTTTTGAATGTGTTGTGTGGTGTTGATAGTTATCTGTTCAATAAATTTGATTTTTTATGGAAAAGATAAACCAGAAAGTAGATAACCTGATAGTAAGTAACCATATGCACTGCCTACGCGTAGGTAGCGTAACCTTTGGGTAAAGAGTGGCAGAAAGAAGTAATGGATGAAAAGAAGGATCTAAAGAAAGGGAAAAAGACGAATTGACTAAGTCGATTGGCCCAAATGAAATATATTTTCCTTTGTAAGCATTTCTGTACCTTTGTATTTCTGTATCCCCGGTATAGCTTGTTTTAAAAACTTCTGGTAATTATTCAGCAGAAAACCGGCATCTGAGCTACCGCGCTTCGTCCGAACAGCGGTGAAGTTCCGGAGGCCCAACCCCCCTCCCTCTACCCCTTCCTCTTCCCCTCACTCATCCCCTCCCTCATCCCCTCCCTCTTCCCCTCCCTCTTCCCCTCCCATAATGACCTTTCCTTAAAGGCCGGCAACGCTTCTGCAGGTGCACTGCGGATGTTTATGGATCGATAGCTTTCCATCAAGTGATACGTTTATCTTCCGATCCCAAAAAAAAAATTGTTATAGATTTTAGGCTCACGGCAAATAATTATTTTGAAGTAAATCCTGTTTTCGAATGTAATTATACATTATTGACCTATTGCAATTTTTAGTGTTTATGACAAAATCTTATTACATTTTACTGTCTTGTCTATGGGATATATAGAGAAGACCAAGGGAAAATGCATGAAAACAGTGATGGCTGTGGATGAAGCAAGGAAAGTGTGCCGAGATCGTAGCAGATGGAGATCGGGGGTCTCTGCCTACCACTACTGGAAATAGGCGTGATATACATGCAAACTGTTTTATTTAATTGGTCTACCTTAGTAAAGTTAGAGATCGTAGCAGATGGAAATCTGTGGTCTTTGTCTACCCCTAGGAAGGACAGGCGTGACGATATGTATGTATGATTTTGTACAATTATTAATCTGCAGAAATCTGTTTCTTATCCAGACCATTAACACCGCTGTTACAAGCTTCCGCTTGACTTTTCGCTTCAGGATCGCTTTGGATGATAGCTTTGGCTTCTGGTGAGTTCACAAGAGGAGCTTCGCCGTGGAAGGTTTCCTCAGTGTAAACACGATTGGTTTTCCTCATGGTGCCGTGAATCTGTAAATAATGTAAAAATCATATTAATAAAAAACTATTCCTTTACGTCATCAGTACTGCGGAAATAGTCCATTGCTGAGTATTTTAAAAATTATTCAATAATAACCCTGATTATTTCATACTATAATATGTATAAGAACCACTCTGTGCTCAAACACTCAGAATTATGGTTTAGGCGATATTATATGAACCTATACGTAATATGTATGATATTGTATTTTACTATGTATTTTTCTACGACTGTAATTTGAGTCCTTAGGGAGTAAAAGAAGGTGTCGTGACAAAAGGTTAGAGGAAGGGATGCTTAGATGGTTTGAGCGCGGTAGCCAGGCTTCCACTTAGACGCCGGTTTTCTGCGGGCAGTGTGCTAGTGGTACCGGCCCACTCATTCTACAGACAAATAATATGCCAATTTTCGATAACGTATTCGTCTGTAGCGTGGCTCTACCACTACAAAATAGGTTAATAATTAAAATGGGATTTGTCAATATGTTGATTTTGCTTTTCAACTAATATATCACAAATTAAATATGTGAAGTGAAAACAGTGGACAACTGTCTCAATTAATAATTAAATCAATCAATCAACAGCCTGCGGCAGTCCACAGCTGGACATAGGCCTCACCCGAGACGCGCCACCTAGCCCGATCTTCGGCTTAACGCATCCAGTTTCTGCCAGCCGTCCTGCACAGATCGACGCACCATCTAGTCGGGGGGCGTTCCACACTACGTTCACCTAGACGGTCTCCACTCCGGCACTCGTCTTCTTCAACGAGTCTCCGACAAACGTGACCATCCCATTGCCACTAGTTTGCTTGGTGACTTTACTTATCTGGCAAATTTGTTCATTTAGAATCATATCCAGAGACCCAGCTAGAGAGCTATCGTGCATAGCTCTCTCCATAGTGAAGCAGAGGGACTGTCAACGTCCACGTTTCAGCGCCATAAGAGAGTATAGGTAGGACACACTGGTCGAAGACTTTAGTCTTCAGACTCTGAGGTATGGGCGACGAGATGTAATTAAATAATGGTTTATATTACTTTGTCCCATAAGAACATATTGAAGCCGAAGTTGCAGTGGAAGAACTCGTGGTGCTGGTCGTGGAATTCGGCAGGTGGTTGCCACGGCTGCCACCATTGTGTTTTGAAGTTGACGCCGGAGTGGTCGATGATGCCGTGGTAGTAGTTATACATGGCCACCGAGAAGAAAGACACTGGAAACAGACATTTGTTTTCATTGAAGAAACAAGCAATTTATTAAAAAAAAAAAATTAAAGTCAATTCCTTTTTTAATTTCCAGCAATCTACACGCTTCGCTACTGATGGTATTTATTCCTTAATATATACCCTGCTAAATAATTATTATAAAATTAATTTTTTATCGGAGAAAAAAATCATACCATAATATATATATATATATATATATATATATATATATATATATATATATATATACATGTATATGGTGTGCAAGTACTTTCTTTTCACCAGATGGTGGGGATGAAACTTTTCCTTGTGGCGAGTGGTGCGGTATTGAGTGGTGTGGAGATCAGTGGGCGGGAATTATCCCGAACAATTCCACGGAGCACTCCGTATGGTGAAAACGATAAGAGACACTGAGAGATGAGACATCCCTCTGCAGCTCCAAGAGATCTAGCCGTTCGGGGAGATCTTCGTCATCTACAATACAAATAGCCGGATTTTGTATAAACTTACACCAGTGCACGGGAATCGTGAAGAGCGGCAGGCACATAGTGAGTTGTACATGCATGATCTCGACTGGATGTATGGCGGTTACAGAGAATGCGGTGGGTTGCTTGTACTTGTGGTGCAGCTTGTGGAAGTGCTTGTATAGCCAGGGAGTGTGGTACAACCGATGCAGGATGTACGTTGTGTAGTCCTGGAAATGGAGATTCAGGATAATGTATGGAGAAACGGGGAGAATGTTACATAATTATCTATTTTTATAATAAGAACGACGACCCGCAGAAAATCGGCGTCTGAGTGGTAGCTTAGCTACCGCGCTTCGTACGGTGAGCGGTCTGAGTTCCGGGGGCCCCAAACCCTCCCCGTCCCCCTCCCCCTCCAACTCCCACTCCCCCTCCCACTCCCCCTCCGATTCCCACTCCCTCCACTCCCATAATTTCACTTTCCTTTAAGATCGGCAACGCTTCCGCAATGCATATGGCATTGCGGATGTCTATAGGCGGCGTTAGTTGCTTTCCATCACCTGACACGCCTGCTCATTTGCCTTCCTATGCCTATGGCTCAGTGGTGAGGCCCTCCGCCGGCGGAGTCAATGGTCGCGGCTTCGGTCCCCACATCGTAATAAATATATTTATTCCGAGTCCGGTAACCCCGCCAATTCGCGTTGGACAAGCGTGGTGGGTTAACGTCCTTTCCTCCAGAAATAAAGAGGCCCGTGCTCAGCAGTGGGACATATATGTGCCGTTAAAAAAAATAATGAGAAAAGATCCTTAATACATCAACGAAACGATTAATTTTTTTTTTGTTTGTAGGAATATTTAAATATAGAAGTAGAAATAAAAAAATTTATTGATGACATTTTTTTTACAAAAAACCTAATGCTAAAATTTAAACCTAAATAATATTATATTGCACAAATAAACAAAAATTAAAATTAAAATCTAAAAAAATGGTTCTTGCTCAGTATGTATATACATATATTTTTTTATTTATTAATTATATTTGATCGGTTTATTTATATGGCATGATGAACAAACTAGTGACAGACAATACGCAGGATGACTGGTAGAAACTGAATGTATGTACTTTGGAGGGTATTTATATAAAGAGATTCTTAGTATATTTCATAGTGATTAATGGACACACAAAGTCAGGCGTTACTTTGCTGATATCAAATACCATGTGGGCAGTTAGAACTTTTACTTATCTAAGATCCACGACAAGCAAACAAAAACAGAAAAATTATAATGTGTGTTTGTATACTGAAAGAAGTGGATTTACGAGATCTAAATCTTACCGAAGAAATGGCCGTCAGCAACTCTCCACTTACCATCCACTATCCACAACCCCAAATACACATTACCACTACTCTACGGAAGAATTAGTAGACTCTACGGAAGACAACCGTTAAGTGACTTAACGGTTGTCTTCCGTAGAGTCTACTATACCTGATGATGCCTCGTGTTGATGCCACGTGTCGTGTGCAAGGTGGAAAAGTGATAATTTGTATTTGGTGTTGTGAATAGTGCTTGGGAGGTGGAGAGTTGCCGACGGCCGTTTTTCTTCGGTAAGATTTAGTTTAAGTTCCCCGTAAATCCACTTCTTCCAGTATAAAAACGCACATTATTATTTTTCTGTTTTTGTTTGCCTGTCGCGGATCTTAGCTAAGTGAAACTTCTAAAGCCCACATATTTCAAAGTGTATTTAGTCAATTTAAAAGTATCGCTATATCTATTTTCGTCGTTGATTTTCAAAACTCTTTTTTTAAAAATATATACCAACCATGTAAATAAAAATCACTGGGAACTGCAAGAAGAACCACAGCCAGCCGTATTCATTAAACTGGAAGTAAACTGTAGAAGGATTCCCGTTCATTATGTAGCACGCGAGGAATGCGGAAAAACTGCCGGTGATGATGAGTGAGAGCGTCCCCACCATGATCTCGTGACGCTCCAGTTCTGGGGACAGCCACTTGGTGGGTTGAATCTTCCATTCGTGAGCTCGGTCCCTTCTCCGGACATAGAAATACCACTGCAAAAAAAATTAATCACATGATCAATTTTTATCTATTATAATCACTAAGAATCGTATAATCATTGAAAGGCTAGTGAAAGTTAGTAATCAGGTTAATGGAGCCCTGCACTCCTTTATGAAAAGTCTGAATGTGTCCAAAATGGCCCGACTGGTGGTTCATCAGAGGGTTCTTATTCCGACTCTGATGTACGGTAGTGAAAGTTGGATTTGGCAGAAGAGTCATGAAAAGCAAACTGAATGCGGTGTGTGTGTGTGTGTGGGGTAACATTGAATAATAGAATAAGAAATAAGAGAGCTATGTGGAGTAAAAGAAGGTGTCGTGACAAAAGTTGAGAAAGGGATGCTTATATGTTTTGGACACATAGAGAGGATGGATGAAAGACGAGTGGCAAAATAAATTTACGTTGCGATTTGCGATAGATTATCCACGCAATTTGTTCATGTATATTTATTGTATTTATGAGCAGTCGTCATTGAGATAGTGTTACTGGTGGAAGCAGATGTTATACGCCTTACGAAGTCTAGCCATCTCTCTCTGTTGAAGGCCATTTGATTCATGGCCGGAACTATCAATAGCTGATTTAACCTTGTCAATCCATCGCATGGCTAACCTGCGAAGTCTAATTCTTTCTACTCTGGTCTGGATAACAAGACTGTTTTCCACAGCAGAGAGAGAGTGAGTTGTATATTTATGAGAGTAATCACTTATCATCGCGTCATCCACTCGCATTATCTTAAAAATGTATCTTTAGTCTACTGTAGTCCACTGCTGGACATACGCTTCCCCTAAGACACGATCTAGCCCTTATACTCTTTTAATTATATCATAAGAGTTATATAATAAGAGTTGTCTTATAATGATATAATTATAAAGTGGAGTGGAGACCGCGTCTCGGTAAACGTAGTGTTGGACTCCCCTGGCTACTATAGACTTGTAAGAATAAATTAATATCATTTTGAAGAATTTTATTTAGCACCCTAACGATCGCGGGTGTCGTTGTAAGCAGTACGTTACAGTAAGCAGAGGATATCGTTTAAACGGTATATTACTTTGTTAGGGAAAGACGATAGATAGAAATCACGAAAGAGGTCCGTAATCTCTGGAAGTTTAAGTCGGAGCGCCATCTTCTTGAAACCACGTAAGAAGAAGTTCCATGGTGTCTCTAGTATCGTGAGGCATGACGCTATCTTGTTGGAACGTGCGTGTAGTGAACACAGGATATTCTCTCAGTACTGGCAGCAAAATAATCAGTGAGTATACGTTTACCTATTCGACTTATAACCTACTTATATAACTTATTTACATAACTTACATGTATAAAACCTCCGAGTGAGAAATAAACTCCAAACGAAACAATGTGAGCCGATATAAATATAATGCTGAAATTCTCCAACTTTAGATTTGCCGACGTAAACAAATTGTAAATCTCAGCTGACGTCATATTTCTCCCACTCTGTGTGTGGCCTGTGATTTGTTTCAATGCTGTTACTAGAATGACCACCCATTCTCCTGCAAATAAAAAAGTGTAACTTAATTACTAACAATATAGTTAAATATGACATATCGATGGAGGAAAGCGAACACGCTGTAGATGATACATATGTTAAAAAAAAATTATCGCCACCGCAACGTGGACGCTGACAGTCCGTCTGCTTCACAAGCTCAGAGTCGCTCAAAGAGCTATGGAAAGAGCTATGCTCGGAGTTTCTCTGGTACATATGATTCGGAATAAACAATTGCACCAGAGAACTAACGTCACCGACATAGTCTTTCGAATTAGCAAACTAAAGTGGCAGTGGGATGATCACGTTTGTCGTTGTTGGAGCAGAGGATTGCTGGAGTGGAGACCGCATCTCGGTAAACGTAGTGTGGGACGCCCCCCGGCTAGATGGTGCGACGATCTGCGCAGGGCGGCTAGCAGAAACTGGATGCGTGAAGCCGGAGATCGGGCTAGGTGGCGCTTCTTAGGGGAGTTCTAAGTCCAGCAGTAGACTACCGCAGGCTGTTGATTGATTGATTGATTGATAGAAATCCGCAACAAGTAGGTATTATGGAAGCGTTGCAGGCCTTTAAGGTATGTGTTGAATTGCTTAAATCGAGTTTACTGGATTAATGTGTTCGCTAAAGCATGCTATTCAGATCGGAAATGCTCAAATGATTATTTTAATAATCTGTTAATACAATGTATGACTAGCTTTTCTCCCCCCCCCCCCCCGTGTTCGCACTTGTCACCATTTTTTCTATGAGGGCGATTCCGGTAGGCATTACAGGTTCAGTTCTTCAAGGTTTGCATATAATTCTTCTGCCTCGAGCCCTAGCCCAGTATATGTTAAACAAATACAGTTCATCAAGATAAACAGGTAAAATTTGGTATAAAACTACGTGTGATTCATATATATATAAAAAATATATATATATATATAAATATATATATATATATATATATATATATATATATATATATATATATATATATATATATATATATATATATATATATATAGAATATTTAATTAAAGTCGCTAATCATAGAAATATTGTAGATAAGATAATATCAAAGATTACTTCAAGAAATAATTAATTGCATGTGGATTACTAACTATGTTGATGCGAGTATTTTTTTTATGTTCACGTTCATTGTCTTGTTAAATTATGTCTGAGGTCAATCCATTGTCAATTTTGTTAATATTTTACCAACCCGTATGTGTTCTGGTTTCAATTCATTTCATTCATTCATTCATATTATTTTTACATAACTTATTATATATACATACATACTCGTACATAAAGTCATGTCCCCCTGTCTCCCGTGGGGGTAGGCAGAGACCACAGATCTCCATCCGCTACGATCCCGACACACCTTTACTTCCTTCACACTCGTATCATCTTTTCATCCATCCTCCCTCTCACATTCATCGTAGCGAAATGGCTCTCCGGTAAACGCTTCTCGTCCTCACGGGACGTGACTGTTGGCGAACCACGTCGCCGTCTTTTTTAACAAATTAGGTTCATTAAAATTCGTCATAATGAATCCCACGAGCCGCAAGGGAGGATGGAGTTCAGGCCCAGCAGAGCCCCGCTCGCTGAGGTCGCATCCATTGGCACGGTACACCGTATATTAGCGGTGAGGAAGAGAAAAGGATTGAGAGAAGAAAGTAAAGGGCAGAGGAAAGAAAAGATGGATTTAGACAGGACGATAGGGATATGATACTACCGCAACGGAAGACAAGTAGTGATACGATATTAACTCGGGAGGCCGGGGTCGCGTACCCGTGTATCAATACCATAACTACAGAACAAGCGGCTAGGCAAAGATACTCCCTGACCATATATAAATTAGAAATAACCAAACCAGTAAAGAAAGCACATCTATCTTGTCGTATCTTGTTATACGCCTATAATTTACGAACGACATTGGAACTTTCAAAAAACAAGCCTTCACATGGTTTAAAGGCTGGCAACATTTCTGTAATATCTATGGTGTCGCGGACGCCTATGGGCAGTCTTGATTAATTTCCATCAGGCGAAACGCTTGTTCGCTGACTCTGCTATCCCAAAATATGATCCAATAGAGATGCAGGATAAAAAAATTTGGTGGAAATTCTTAAAATAATTCTTACTATATTTAGAATATTTAATTGAAATGCATTGTCTAAAAATAATATATCTAAAAAAAGGGGGAAAACAAAAATTAGGTAAAGTATTGTACGATAAACACGTAACAGACATATTGAAAATTGGATAATATCTACATTACATTGTTGCCAAAGCCGATACGTCATTTCGATAAGGGGCAAATATAATATTTTAATCGCGTCTAAGAGAGATTTTAAGTACGTACACACGTACCGTCCACGATACAGGACATTGTATCGTGGGGGTATGAGTATTTATACATATTGTTACTAAGGAAAACTGTTACTAAACAAACTTTATAAACCTAATCATTTTTTTATGGGCCTATCCCATAAACAATCGTTAGGTTTATAAAGGCAAACGATTTGTTTATAGACATCCGCAATGCCATAGGTTTTTTTTTATGGGATATATATATATATATATATATATATATATATATATATATATATATATATATATATATATATATATATATATATATATATTCACGCCTATCCTCCGCAGGAGTTGGCAGAGACCACAGAACTCCATCCGCTACCACTGGAAAACAATCAACGCGGCCGATAGACATCCGCAACGCCAGCGGCAATGCGGAAGCGTTGCCGACCTTAGGGAAGGAAAAGGAAAGTATAGGTGGGGGCAGAGGGAGGGGGGAGAGTATTGGGCCTTCGGAACTCGGCCGTTCAATTTTATCTCAGTCAGTCAACAGTCTCAATATTACTATTGTGAAGATGTTCTCCTAGCTGATTTGCTTTACAAGATATCTTCCCAGACATTTCGGCATCATGAAATTATTTTTTAAAGTGTACATAAAATAATCATTCAAAAAGCACCCACATCGTGCACGGCTAGGATCGTGAGAAGGTTCCTTTCCTTGGATGCATAAATCCTTAGTTGGTTTTGTTTATCCCGTCACGAAGGATTTATAACCCTTATAATATTATTATTTTTCTAGTATTATATTTAACAATAATATCGTTATTAAGTACAGTACAAATTTATTTATTTGCATACAATATCAATCAGCCCACGGCAGTCCACTGCTGGACTGGGATAGGTCTCACCTAATGTAATGCGCGTCACCTAGCCCGATCTTCGGCTACACGCATTCAGTCTCTACCAGCCGTCTCGCGCAGATCTTCGCTCTATCTATTTAACTTGCATTAAATTGTGTTCATTACAAAAATTTCGATCAACAAGTTAGTGAAGTATTAAATAGGCATACTATAAATATGTTACTAGAAATATACAAAAATCTAATTTTAAGTATGCAAACAGAAACTTGTTCTTTTGGTTGCAGTGAATTTATTACATGATTTAGTTGTTTTTAATTTTACTGTATTGTATGTGTGTTTATGTGTATGTGTATATGAGTATGAGTAGTAATATATATATATATATGGATGTGTGTGTGTGTGTCCGTATCAATGTCATCACTGTGGTCCGCGATCTGACCACGTTGGTTCTCGCTGAAAACCAGCGCCAGGTGCTCCAATAGAACGCCTGGC
Source organism: Baronia brevicornis (assembly GCA_031353405.1). Taxonomy (NCBI): domain Eukaryota; kingdom Metazoa; phylum Arthropoda; class Insecta; order Lepidoptera; family Papilionidae; genus Baronia; species Baronia brevicornis. The sequence goes on from JASFAT010002298.1 coordinate 212,961, forward strand.
ATATGCTGAGCAAGAACCATTTCATGACACTTGTTAGATTAAAATTATTATCTGTTAGTTTTGTTTATTTGTATATCATAAAGGCTTTAATTATAGCTATTGTAAAAAAATGTCATGAATAAAGTTTTATCTATTTCTATTCTAAATTAAAAGACTCACAAAATCAGTTTACACTTTTGTTATCCGTAGCATTAGGAATATTGATTACATAAGTTACGTCATAATTTAGCGTATCTTATCAGATTAAATGAAATCCGCAATTATATATATATATAAATCAGCAGCAACTCGATGATCCTCTAGGTGGGTCGTTTTTAATCATGTCTTCTCCTTTCTTTTTCTTTTCCCCATTCCTCAGAGGGGATGGGGTAGGGCCTCCGGAACTCAATCGCTCGACGGACGAAGCGCGGTAGCTGAGCTACCACTCAGACGCCGGTTTTCTGCGGGGGTGTGGTACTCGATGTGGTATTCAGAAAAATAATATTTTGTGTTTGCGAACACCAACCACTTTTCACCATAAACCAGTGTTTTAACCATGCCGAGGATTCGCTGACAGCCGTTTCACATTAAGTAGTTCTCTGTACACTCCCTCGCAAACAAACAAAATTTTTCTCTGATTTATGTACGCGGATCTTAACAAATCAAGTTGACTGTCTTTTAATTCTTTATAATGGATATCCGCAAAGTAACGCCTGACACCATAAATTACATCAAATAGTTTAATTAAAGTTATATGTTGGAATACATTTTTGTTGCTTATAAAAGTAACCATAAAACAAATATAAATGTTACGAACCTCGTAAAGTAGCTCCGAACGTGAACACAGCCAGCGTAGCTATAAAAGTGCTGATAAACTCGGGCAGTCTTTTAAAGAAATCCTCCAGTGAGTCCGCGTACTTTTCAATCCATTTAACGCCGTCCGTTAGAGGGTCCCAATATTTCTGTTTTATGTGATCCTCCTCAGCTTCATTGTCCAAATTCCCATTCGCCGTGCCATTGCTGGTTCTTTGCCTCACGCCTTCCTTCATCCTAAAAATATTATCTTGTTTACAAGTCATTTTGTATATGTAGCTAATTGAAGCTAATTGATTCCCACGAGGGCGAGAAGCGACTAATGGAGAGCCGTTTAGCTACGATAAATGTGAGAGGAAGGATGGAGGAAGAGATGGATTAGTGTGGAGCAAGCAAGGAAGGTGTGCCGAGATCGTAGTGGATGGAGATCTGTGGTCTCTGCCTACTCTTACGGAAAACAAGCGAGGCAATATGTATGTATGTATGTATATAGCCAAGTGAAATTGGAAAATATCGATGCAAAAAACCGAATACGCTGTATATAACACAGAAGTTAAATTTTTTTAAAGCATATTCGATTTTGAAAAAAAAAATTGCGTCGAATGAAGAAATGAAACTCTCAATCTACGACCAATAGAAAATTTTGTAAAGTCTTGAATCTGACTGTTTTTGACTGATCAGCAACAATTTTTCAAAATCCTTTGTTTTTTTTTTTGGGTTCGCTATTAACTTACCACAAGTTTTCAAGTCGCGGTTTATTGCGTTTTTGATTTTTTGCATCAATATGTTAATCCTTCATAATAATTTTTATAGTGGTAGAGCCACGTTGCATACGAATACTTTGTCAAGAATGGCATAATATTTGTCTGTAGACCACACTCGGGAGTGTGGCCGGCGAAGAAAACCGGCGTTTGAGTAGCTTAACTACCGCGTACTGTGAGCAGCTGAGTTCTGGTGGCCCAACACCCTTCCCCTCCCCACCCTCCTCTCCCCTCCCACTCCCATAATGACATTTTCCTTTAAGGTCGGCAACGCTTCCGCACTGCCTATGGCGTTGCGGATGCTTATAGGCGGCGTTGATTGCTTTCCATCAGGTGACACGCCGGTTCGTTTACCTGCCTATCCCATAAAAAAGTGATAATACCCAAATTCGTAACTATATCGAACCACAGAGATCGACAATTGAAAATTAGATCAATTCGGGGACCCATTTGATTTTAATATTTATTGCTTTACTGTTAGTACTTTTGCAAAAAATAAATAATTTTCAATATAAGAGAAGCGAGGGGGCTTTCCGAAATCTATAAACATGGCAAAGATTCCACGACACAAAAAGGTTTGTAATCATGTTTTCTTTTTAATATGGGATAGGAAGGCAAACGAGTAGGCGTGTCACCTGATGGAAAGCAATCAACGCCGCCCATGCACATCCGCAGCGCCATAGTCAGTGCTGAAGTGTTGCCGACCATTAAAGAAAGTGGGGAGTGGGGGGAGGGCGAGGGGGAGGGTGTTGGGTATCCGGAACTCAGGCCGCTCACCGTACGAAGCGCGGTAGCTAAGCTACCACTCAGACACCGGTTTTCTGCGGTTATTCTCCTAGTCTTTTGCCGGTTATTCTCTTTTAAGCTCCTTTTTAAATGATCATATAGATTTAAATCCCTTCGAGGCCATAACAAATACCATTATAAAACCTTACTTTATTAATAGGTAAAAAATGTAGACATCTGATATTGCCCCGATAGTGTTAATAAAGTTTGAGACACACACAGACATTTTAAATTGGTATTACATAAACTTACCTCTCACTATAGATCCCGTATCGGTTATTTGATAATTAAATTAAACAACTAACCAAATACTAGTATAAAAACAAATACTAGTAAAAAACACGTCTCTTTATGTCCATTTATTATTCGCGAATGGAAGACTTCCGTCACGAATCTATGCGATTTGAATTTGCTTGTTCCCACTGATAACGTTTTTAGCTTGATCACCTTTAATTTTCGTTCCGATTACATTTTATCAATTGATTGCAACAACAAAGACAGGCAATAAACGTGACTAGAGAGGCGTTTAATATAAGATCTACCTTTACAATTTTTCATTTCACTTTTTGTGTAAATACTTAAACTTTAGAATAGTTAAAGAAATATCATCATCAACATCCAGAGGCATTCCACTGCTGGACATAGGCCACCCCCAAAACCGCCACCCAGTACCTCCGCTTCACGCATCACGTCTCTGTCAACCACCCCGCGCAGATCGTCGCACCATCTACGGAGACGGGGAGGACGTCCCACACTACGTTTGCCGAGAATCAGTCTCGATATTCGACGAACGTGACCAGCCCATTGCCACTTCAGTTTGCTAATTCGAGAGACTATGTGGTCCACTTTGGTTCTCTGGCGGATTTCTTCATTCACATATGGTTCACATATGTACCACAGAAACTACGAGCATATCTCTGAGCGACTCTGAGCTTGTGAAGCAGACGGATTGTCAGCGTCCACGTTTCGGCGCCGTAGGAGACTATAGGTAGGCCTCACTGGTAGAAGACTTTTGTCTTCAGGAAAAATAATTTTCATTTATTTAAAGATTGATTAATAAACAACTTTTTTTTTACTAGGCAAATATATTTTTAAATTCTTTGTTCACTGTATATTGTCTGAAATTCAGTCGGGGAGAGGCATTCTAATCCGAACCACCGCCGTCGACGCCAAGATGTACAAGAAAAAATATATCCATCTATCTATCTTCCTCCCTTTGGTAACCTTTTATCGCTTTGGTACTACTATTTCTACATAAATAATAAATTAGTAAATACATATTTTTTATTTCATCTAATTCCAACAGTTTATGAATAAATCAAGCAATAATTAAGTGTACTATTCACTCCTTAAGTTATTAAATTTAACTTATTAAACCATATTTTGAAATTCAGATAAAACATCTTTAAATATGTCATCTAGCATTACCCTCTGGTACTTAAAGTTTTTAGACTATGTAGTTTATATTAAATACTTATTTGGTTACACATTTAGTCCAAAGATGGCGCTCTTCGAAACAAAACATTTTTTTGTGTTGATAATATTTTAATCTTATTTAAATGTTGCCTTTAAAAAAAAGAGATTTTATTGATATGGTTTTTTGGTTTTACAATTATATTTAATATCTGTTGTGTTAAACTTGTTAAATTTATAAATGAAAAGAAAGAGAAATAACTTCGTTTGCCATTCTCTACCAAACAGAACGTTGCTGTTTTCTGGTAATGGTTATATCCACAAAATAATAATTACAGTTCTTATATACATGTTAACATATTTTAACATAAATTGTTATTTTCGCCATCTAGCGTAATAAATAAATAACATTTGTAACTATTAAACTATGAAGTTGTACTTGATGTTTAGTAAAAGTAATAGATGTCGCTTATTACAATAAACGCAATGAAATTGGCTTTATGATATGATATCCCCACCCTGGAAGGTCGCCTGCGATGGTGGGAAACCGACGTCATGTTAGCATTGTACGCCGACGACAGTGCTTTCTTTGCGTCGTCTTGTTGGGTCCATATGGCAGCACTGAAGCTGCAGAGGCTGCTGGATCGTGGGGGCGGCTCGCTATGTGCGAGGCGCCTCCACGATGTACCTTAGGGTGGAGAGCATCCACGAGTTTGTGGTTCGGCTGGCTCGGAAGATGTTCGACCGAGCCGACACTGGACCACGTTCCACACCTAAATAATTTTGCTCCCCTTCACGCTCGCCCACCTGAGAGTCGTCTGCTCTCACGCGAAATCCTCCTGTTGCCTCCTGGCTCCCACGAGGGAAGAGGGCCAGCGTCGGACCCTACGTAGGAATAGATTCAGCCATATCTCGACGACGCGAAGTCGTTAAAAGACGCCCAAAAGCCGCTAGGAATAGCGGCACCTAGGACCGGGGGGCGGTTGCCCCATTGACTTGCTGCACGAGCAGTGGGGTTCATCCCCGAGGCTCGATCCCACACCTCTGCGCGGGGTGTGGACGTCCCCGATTGATTTATGATATGATATGAATTTTTATACCTAGAAATGTTATGTTGTAAAGCAGGAAATGTAATTAGTAATTTATTTCAATTGATCAATTCTAATAAATTTTGTAACATATACTAAAAATTATTTACACTCTTTATCATTAATTAGTGTTAATTGGTGTCACTAGTACAATTTATTACACCAATGAATCCAATTAAAAATTAATTTTATTTCAAATATTAACAATAATAAATTTGTACATTAGAATACTTTTATATAGTTGTCGTCTGCTTGTATTTAAATAAAAAAAATCGGAGGCAGTCACGTGGACTGTCGACGGGAGTGAAATCTTAAAACAGCATTTTGTAATTTCAAAGTAATTATAATATTAAATACTGCTATTACTACAGCATGTTGCTGATGCGACTCACAAAACTTTATCCATCCATGAAGCGTCCAACGCACACATACAATCGGGTATATACAATGTGTTGGCGTGATTCGTGTACGTAGGCAGCTGTGCGCGCATTAACTGTGTTTAAAGTATGTCTATAGCTATAGGGATATATATTAGAGAAAAAAAACCATAGTGATTGATGTCTTCTAGACTATCAAAAAATTGAAATGGAACTGGACTGGACACATCATGAGGACAAAAAAGGAAAAGTGGACAAGAGACATAGTGGACTGGTATCCGAGGAATGGAAATAGACCAAAGGGACGGCAAATTAAGATATGGTAAGACGATTTACCAAAGGGATGGAGAATATTAAGCCAGGACAGGGAAAAGTAGATGAAACTAGGGGAGGCCTATATCGAAGCACAACATGTTAAATAACTGTCACTTCTACACACTTACTTCTTCACAACATCAATTCTATAAATTTTTAGTGTGTTAATCTTACTATTTGTAAATACTCTGGTCAGCGGATAAAGGCTTATCTTATCTTATAGCTATAGATATACCTTAAGTATGTCGCTGACGCGAATCCATAGATTCTTTCCCTACCCAGAGGCGTGTAACGCGGCTATAGAAGTTTTAACTTCAAAAATAAAATAAGTAGCCAGTATTATCATATTTAGGTCACACGTTTCACAACAAAATTAAAATATAAAAGCCTCAGTTAATTTACAAATGGGTCGTCATTGTACGGACATAATATTTTGTAACATCACGCCAACTCTATTTATCTTTTCAATCTACGACTGGCACCGACCACATCACAAAGGGTACGGCCGGGGGGTGCTTCCAAAATGCGATTAGTAATCCCGCGGTCTCATTGTAATAGCCGTTGGCGTTTTCATCGAGTCAATAGTGACGTACCAACAAATATATCCAATTTATGAATTATTTTTCTTTTTTTCTTTCTTAATGGCAATGATTTATAACTATTATGCCAGTATCAAAAAAAAAAAATAATAAAATAAAGTAATTTGAAATTTACTAGTCAGCTTGTCACGTTATATTTTGATAAACTGGTGGCTATTCTACCAAAACCCTCTGTGAATACATAATTTTCTTATAAGCCAGCAACGCTCTGCACTGCCTATGACACTGCGAATGTCTATGGGCGGCGTTGATTGCTTTCCATCAGGTGACACGCCTGCTCGTTTGCCTTCCTGTCCCATAAAAAAAAACCTTGCCTAAGTCAGTTCTAGAAAGCTCCTTAGGTTCTGTTTTAGTAGATAGATAAAATATTTTTATGTATGTAGTGACATACTTTTAGTTCATGTGCTTCACAATTATGGTTTATTTTAAATTTATCTACTAGTAGCATTATCATACTAAAAACTAACTTTGCTGGCGCAGCGACCCAAACTGGATCTTTGCCTCCGAACAGATCTTACGCCACTTTGCCCTGTCCTGCGCCACCTCCTGCCAGTTACAGACTTGAAGGTTGTGCAAGTCATCTTTAATGATATCTCTCCAGCGGTACCTAGGGCATTATTATATATACATTATAATACACATCCGTATTTTGATTTTTTAACGTACACGGTGTAATTCCAAAATATTCCGAAATTAAACGTAAGCTATAACATTTCTTACAGACTCACCTATCTCCACGTTTAGTGTCTCTAAAACTCTCTCACCGAATGAACAAAACAAACATCAATATTGGTCACATGTAAGTCTGTCCAATATATCAGCCCGCGGCAGTCCACTGCTAAACATAGGCCTCACCCAAGGCGCGCCACCTAGCCCGATCTTCGGCTACACGTATCCAGTCTCTGCCAGCCGCCTTGCGCAGATCGTCGCTCCATCTAGCAGGAGGGCGTCCCACACTACGTTTGCCGAGTCGCGGTCTCCACTCCAGCACTCGTCTACTCCAACGATTGTCAGTTCTCCGACAAACGTGTCCAGCCCATTGCTACTTCAGTCTGCTAACTTGAAGAGCAATGTCGGTGACTCTGGTTCTCCGGCGAATTTCTTCATTTCGAATTCTGTAAGTCTGTGGTACGAACATATTCATACCGCGTACTTTGCGTGTAATGTGACTCTTCCATTAAAGTAGCTAATCCATAATTATTAGAATAACTAACTAGTATTACAAGTACTTACTAAAGTTATAACGACTCTCCTTAACTGAGATCTTCATAATATGGACAGTCAAAAGTTTTACTTAGCTAAGATCCGCGACAAGCGAAACAATAACAGAAAATTAATAATGTGTGTTTTTCTGCTGGACGAAGTGGATTTATTTGGAACTTAAACCAAAAACTTACCGAAAATCGGTCATCAATTCTCCACCCACCAACCACTATACACAACACCAAACACACATTACCACTTTTCCACCTTGTAAACGACACGTGTTTCGCCCCAACACGAGGCATCTTCAGGTATTACTACCTGAAGATGCCTCGTGTTAGGACTCTACGGAAGACAACCGAAAAGTCACTTTTCTTTCACTTGTCGTTTACAAGATGGAAAAGTGGTAATGTGTGTTTGGTGGGTGGAGAATTGATAGCCGATTTTCGGTAAGTTTTTGGTTTAAGTTCCAAATAAATCCACTTCATCCAGCAGAAAAACACATATTATTAATGTTCTGTTATTGTTTTGAATGTCGCGGATCTTAGCTAAGTGAAACTTTTGACTGTCCATATAGTGATGGATTTCCGCAAAGTAACGCCTGACTCCATTAATAATGAGATCTTCATATAAAAATCAACGTTTAAACTATTTATTTGTTCAACATATGAGATTATTGTTAGTCCGTTAAGAATTACCTTTTATTACGATTTCGTAATGAGGTGCCGTGAGACATAATATTATATTTCACATTACGATACTAATAAGAATATAAATAACTTTTATCGATAGCGTCGTGTCACCTCATTAACAACAATGACTCTCCCGAGTTCACCGCATGACGTAACGCCCCTCGTATTACTGATTGCTTTTCTATTAGACCGCTAAAATCCTCCCCCGAATCAAACATTCTGTAGACTCCATCGAAGCGCAACGACTCTTTGAATTTTAATTCATACATTTGTGCAAATTTATTTTGTAATGACGGGATAGGATAGCAAGTTCATTAGCCCCGTTATTTGTTTATTTATTTATTTATTTCTTTTTAATTTTTACATTTTCGCAAATTTAATTTGTAATGACGGGATAAGATAGCAGGTTCATTAGCTCCATTATTTATTTATTTATATTTTCCTTTTTATTTAATACATATGCGCAAATTTAATTTGTAATGACGGGATAGGATAGCAGGTTCATTAGCTCCATTATTTATTTATTTATATATTCCTTTTTAATTTTTAAATTTGCGCAAGTTTAATTTGTAATGACGGGATAGGATAGCAGGTTCATTAGACCCATTATTTATTTATTCAAAACAAAATTCACAGCACATCACATACTAACATTTATGTATATTAATGTAGTGTGTGGGTGCGTGCGTGTATGTATATTTATATGTATGTGTATCAATAATCAATCAGGTGTGAATTATATACATGTATTATAATTTAATGTGTGACTTCTGTCAACATCAAGTTGACGTTGAAATATCCATATACAAAAAACCCAAGCAAAGCAAATGCCAACCAGTTTTAAACCGTCATATAATATAAATGAAAATTTCTACAAGATAAGCAATACTTCAAATATTACTGAAATCGAATAGAATTTTGTATTTCGAATCTAAATTGGTTCTAAATTGCCATCTGCCCGCATCAGTACACTCCGATAAACGAGTACTTGGGTGCAGTGAGTTCACAAACACTCATTTCAATATAGGAAGCTCACTAGGTGGTTCGCATTAATCACACACTCTCCTGGTGGTCTTTTGTGTTCGATATTATGGTTCCAACGTGAGCCCCCCCCCCACACACCCCTCCAGTGAGTTATCGCGGCAACAAATTTAATGTCGGCCCGAGCACAATGGGCCATTGATTTGGCAACTGATTAATGCCCATGTATCATGCTAGTACCCTCGATTTGCGAAGTGCCTTGTATAATACATTAATATTCTATTTGAATTATACCTATTTTTCTCGATTCCTACTGTTAGTTCACAATCTCCCTATATAATTTTATATTTATATATCTTGTTGAATTTTTCAATCGTTAATAAAATACTTTTTTATTAATGCACTGAAGTTCAAATACAAAAATAATACACTTAAAGTGGATGACACTCGTTAGTACAGTTTTTTAAAAATATTAATTCGTTAATTAAATTTAATTAATTAATTTTAGTTTTAAATGGAAGAAAAAAATATTATATAAACTCCTTTGCAGAAAAACAGGCACCTTATGGCTTTTCTATGTCGCGGACCTTAGCTAAGTAAAAGTTCTTTTTGTTTTATATAAAAATAAATATAATAAAAATAAATAAATATATATATAGTTATTAAGTGCAAATGTACTTAATATAACACATAAACGAACAATGTCTTTATGAGTACATATTAATGTGTGTACTATAGTACGCTAATATTAAAAATAATAAGGGGTCATCCATAAATTATGTCACACGTTAAGCGGAAGGGAGAAGAACAAAAGTGTAATACCGAGTGACAAGACAGGGCTTTTAACCTTTCTGGCCTTACCTTAAAATCCACGCGTTGCAACAAGTTGTTCGACGTTCGTGTGACATAATTTATGGAATTCCCCTAAAGCAATAACGTCAAACAGAATGACGGTAGAAAGCAAAAATGAACGTCCATTAATTATTATCATTGTATGATGTTATACGAAATCCATCAGTTTCGTAATCGGTTACAGAGAAACGTGCTTCATCATTACCCCAATGTAGAGTTTTACATTTGAAAATAATATCCTAAGTATTCTTTGATTCCCGCGGGGTGCAACGTTCCAGGGGTTCCTAAAGGGGCAATGATTATGCAAGCATGTAGACTCGCCAAACATTATTTTTTATATTTTAAATGACGTCATATTTAAAAACTACACGTTGCTGAAATATACGTGGATGAAAATGTATAAAGTAAAGAAAATCTTGGGGTGCATGTACAAACTATTCATACGCGTACATCATGCGCCCTAAGTTTTTAACTATTTTATACTTCTTCATCATCAAATAAAGCTGGCATAGGCCACTGTCGGACATTGCTGTCCATGAAAATTGAGTGGTTTTATTTTTATTTATTTATTTTATTTATAACAGTTATGAGGTCAAATTTAGTAGGTTAGAGTATGTTAGGTCATACTAGGCCTTTACTGAGATATATCGATTCGGTCATTTTTTGAATTCAGCTATACAAACATATATAAGTATATGTAAAAAACATACATACCATACAATACCGGCAAATAATGATATTACCCCTAAAATAAATTTAAGAAATGACGGCGACGTGGTTCGCCACTCGTCATGTCCTGATTCCTACGAGTGTGAGAAGCGACTAACGGAGAGCCGTTTCGCTACGATAAATGAGAGAGGAAGGATGAATGAAAAGATGGATGAGTGTGGAGGAAGCAAAGTAGGTGTGCCCGGATCGTAATGGATGGAGATCTGTGGTCTCTGCCTACCCCTTCGGAAAACAGGCATGACGATATGTATATATGTCCTTAATAAATTATTTTTTATTTAAACTTTTAAAGTGGTATTGAAAGTGTTCCTTAAGCATAAATAACTGTCTACCTTTTAACATGTCTACAATTAATTATTCATGTAATTTTTTAATCTATGATCTCAACTTCAGTACATAGTACAAAGAGCTCACTGCCTCTACAGGGGGTCACAATAATCCTACTGTGTGGTGAAATTGATACAAAATTTACTCACGACCAATAGTCGCATTAGATTTTTGGTGGCTTTGTTGCTGTGATCAAATTCTAAAGGTGTGTTTTTTAACAAAAAAAAACTATTTTAATTTACTTGCGTAATATTGATAAATGGAGTCAGGCGTTACTTTGCGGAAATCCATTACTATGTGGAAAGTCAGAATTTTTACTTAGCTACTATCCATGACAAGCAAATAAAAATAGAAAAATAATAATGTGTGTTTTTTACTGGAAGAAGTGGATTTACGGGGAACCTAAACTAAATCTTATCGAAAAACGGCCGTTAGCAACTCTCCACCTTCCAACCACTATCAACAACACCAAACACACAACACCATTCTTCCACGATGTACACGACACATGTCACCCATAGGGGTAGGCAGAGACCACAGATCTCCATCTGCTATGATCTCAGTATCCTTTCCTTGCTTCCTCCACACTCATTATTCTCCTCATGCAAGACCGCCGGTTAAGCGTACTGTTGACCTGGTCTTTCCAAAAACTTCGACGAGTTGTTCAAGGTATGTATTCCTTCGTCATCCCCTATCGACTTATCTTGAAATGAATTTTATTTAAACGTAAAAATTTATAAAAATGCCGGCACACGCGTTCTTAAGAAGCGAGGAAACTGGAAAGGAGAACGCGGACTACGTTCCACATTTTATGGGGCAATAAAGAACAATTCGCTGGCTGGTGAACCACCTATCGCGGAGCTATCGCAACAAATTGCACGTGATGTATCTCGGCCCATTACTGAGGCAACCTCTAATTACACTAACCGCTGAGACTTTCCTAAATTCTACCGAGAGACGCGCAGCTTTCTTGTTAAAGTCTTGCTATTAGTTCATATTCTGCCTATGTGTATTTATATTTTTTTTTATGGGATGGAGGGCAAACGAGCAGGCGTGTCACCTGATGGAAAGCAATCAGCGCCGCCCATAGACATCTGCAACGCCATAGGCAGTGCGGAAGCGTTGCCGACCTTTAAGGAATGTGACATTATGGGTGTGCGAGGGGTAATGGGAGTGGGAGAGGTAACTAAGCTACCGCTCACACGCCGGTTTTCTGCGGGAGTGTGGTACTTCCCCGGGCGAGCCGGCCCATTCATTCATGCTACAGACAAATAATATGCCATTCTTGACAAAGTATTCGTCTGCAGCGTGGCTCTACCACTTTAAAATGATGACTTATATACATATATTCAGTAAAATCGCGTTTATCCGAACAAATATTTCTGATTTTATTTTCTTTGGTCAGAACTTAAAAAAACCAACATCTAATATGTGAACAGTTAGAACTTTTACCTAGCTAAGATCCACTACAAGCAAACAAAAAAAATTTCATCTCGAATACTAAACTAACAAATACATGTATTGTCACGCCTGTTTCCGCTAGGGGTAGGCAGAGACCACAGATCTACATTTGCTACGATCTCGGCATATCTTCCTATCTTCCTCTACACTCTTCCATCCTTTCTTTCACATTCATCGTAGCAAATCGGCTCTCCGTTAGTAGCTTCTCGTACTCGTGTGAATTAAGACCTGACGGGTGGCGAACCAAGTCGCCGTCATTATTAACAAATTAAGTTTATTATAATTTGTCATAATGAATCCCATGAGACATAAGGGAGGATGAATGCAGGTTCCAGCAGAGCCCCGCATGCTGAGGTAAAGCACTATAGTACCTGGGAGTGCCCGATTCCGAGACGGTCGGCTAGGTGGCACGCCTTGGGTGAGGCCTATGTGGAATGCTGTGGGTTGATATTGATAAGTCCTACCCAATGTTACGTCCATGGTCACCATGGCGTTGACGGTGTTCGTCGCGGTCCGTCCGGCCACCAGCTAGATTTTATCGCTCCTCCGAACCATTAAACCGGCCATAATGAAGTTTCCCCGTCGGATAATGCACTGGAGCATTACGCAATGATTTACAAGGGCGGCAATAAAAAGAATTTAAGGGATGACCCGCGCGTAAAAATGGCCGCCGCGGGGTGAATGGGTGTCATAAAGAAGAAGAATGACGCCGCAGCCGGATTCAACTGCCGTCCACACACAACTGACTCGTCCAGGGTTCCGTAGCGAATATAGGGTGTTCGATACCAGACTTAGCATTTTTTATATTTATATATATTTATTTATATAAATTCACGCCTATCCCCCGCAGGGGTTGGCAGAGACCACAGAGCTCCATCCGCTGCCATTCATCGCAGCGAAACGGCTCGTCATTGGTCGCTTTTCGCCCTCGTGAGAATCAGGACGTGACGGGTGGCGAACCACGTCGCCGTCATTTTCGACAAATTAGGTATATTAAATTCGTCTTAGTGAATCCCACGAGCCGCAAGGGAGGATGGAGGTCAGCCCCAGCAGAGCCCTGCATGCTGAGGTAAGGCTCCATAGTCCCCCGGGGGAGCCCGACCCCGGGACGATCGGCACGTTTACGACTAGGCTCGCCCCTAGCCACGCATCCATTGGCACGGCAGACCGTGGATTGGCGGAGGAAGGGAAAGGATAGAGAAGAAAGGAAGGGGCAGGAAAGGAAATGCGGATTGGGGGGGTTACCAGACTCGGAATAAATATTTAAAAATCCATATAAATATTTATACCGATGCGGGAATCGAACCCGCGACCATTGACTCCGCGGGTGGAGGGCCCCGCCACTGAGCCAATCGGTCGTCGCATTTTTTTTTTCACACCCCATATATGTCCCACTGCTGAGCACGGGCCTCCCTGTTTCTGGAGGAACAGACATTAGCTCACTACGCTTGTCCAATACGGATTGGCGGGGTTACCAGACTCGGAATAAATAACTGTGTGCCAAACATGTATTTATTCCGATGCGGGGATCGAACCTGCACTGACTCCGTGAACGGGGAGGGGGGAAGGAGCCGCCACTAAGCCAATTGGTCGTCCAAAGAATTAGGTTATAGGTCAAATAGTAATTTCAACTCGTCACACTGCTAGAGAGATCATGGAGCTTCTGGTCGGGCAATCTCACTTTGGATAAGCTTGATGATTTTATGGATCTCCAAAAAGTGGGACACCCCATTCTTAGCTGTAGAATATGTATGATCCGTGAGAAATAAATAGGGATATTTACTCTACTACCTTCAAATCATCAATAGTTTAGTCGACATTGGACTATTGATGTTGACCATTTCATAGCACAGGCATTATAAACTTATTAATGGAGTCAGGCGTTACTTTGCGGAAATCCATCACTATGTGGACAGTCAAAAGTTTTACTTAGCTAAGATCTGCGACAAGCAAAACAATAACAGAAAATTAGTAATGTGTGTTTTTCTGTTGGATTAAGTCTCTACGGAAGACAACTTGACTGACGTTTCGGTTGTCTTTCGTAGAGTCTACTATACCTGAAGATGCCTCGTGTTGGGGCGAACCAGGTGTCGTTTACAAGATGGAAAAGTGGTAGTGTGTGTTTGGTGTTGTGTATAGTGGTTGGTGGGTGGAGAATTGATGGCCGATTTTCGGTAAGGTTTTGGTTTAAGTTCCAAATAAATCCACTTAATCCAACAGCAAAACACACATTATTAATTTTCTGTAATTGTTTTGCTTGTCGCGGATCTTAGCTAAGTAAAACTTTTGACTGTCCATATTATAAACTTAGTTGGAATGGTTAACAAAAATTGTAGTATTATTAAAAACATTGATAGTCTTCTTAAAAAATCTACAGTTCCGATTCCGAGTTCAATTTCCGATCTCCCGATGTTTTGATACTGTGTTACTTTATCAGGATGACCCGGTCAATTCAAGCTGCGGATAAAACTCATCTTCGGTGCGCTTCAGAAGAAATATCAAAAATATACAGAACCCGACTTGATGTATCTCAGTCTGCACTAAACAATTTTTATTATTTATTTGGAATTTTATCATCTCATATTTGAATCATACTTTGGTTTACCGCGAGCACTTTTATGGCATATTTTGACAAATGAAGGTGCTTGTGGAATGGCTGTTAGGGAAACATTGCTTCGAAAGTCACAACCAGTAAATACTATAGTATTATAATGAAAAGCTTTTGGTCGTAATATGACTAAAACACACCAATTTGGGAAACAAGCCTGGTCGTAAGTATGTATGTTTATATGTACAAAACGAGCTATTTGCCGCCTGTACCTCTGATAGTATTCGCGCTATAATTCGAGACTTTTTACTTGTACCATCATCAGGTTTGGACAGGGGGATGCATAATAACAAATTGAAATCCCCCGATCACGGTAAAGTATGATCACCGGGCAATTAAGGCGGGGAGACTATAAATCGGCGCGTATCTGATTCGGAACATGGAAGAGGCGTTGCAAGCCCACGATGAGCGAATTATTTACGTGGCACACCGAGCGCATTCTATGGTGTGCGCATATTAAATAAGCTATGCATTATAAGCTTCAAATGAGGATTCGCTGTATTGTGGTTATCAATAAAACACACGGACAAACATTTATACTTAGAATTAATAACAGTAGGTAAAATACAAAAAAGAGGTTAAAAATAAATGCAAGAAAAGAATACTTGAGGAGTCTCTTTCGCCGTTTCTTCCTCGTTCAAAGCTAAATTGGCCGGCATGCCTGAGGAAGCACCACACTCCCGTATTCCAATCTTATTAGAAACAAAACCTTATTATAAATGAGAAATGGTAGTAAAAGCTAGATTGTTAGCAGACTGACGTTTGACAAATTAAATGTAATTTCTTATGTTAAAATAAATAATTTGAATTGAATTATAACTCTTTATTTCTATACGAGGTGATTAAACATTTCTTTTGATGACGTTGTTGTTCATGATTCATTGTTGTTCGTGCTAGGAACTGTCCAATAAAGATGCGAATTCATGACGTACAGATCGTAAGGTCAAGCCTTGTCAATTGAAAAATTTGATGCTTATACATACTTACATATATATTGTCACGCCTATTTCCCGTAGGGGTGGGCAGAGACCACAGAACTTCATCTGCTACGGTACCGGCATACCTTCATTGCTTCCTCCACACTCATTCATCTTTTCATCCATTCATCTTCTCACATTCATCATAGCGCAGTGACATAGACATAGCATTGACAAGTGGCGAACCACGTCACTGTAATTTTTTAACTTATTAGATTTCGAGATTATTAGAATTACAATAGTGATACGAGTCTCATGGGAGGATGAAGGTCAATGCTGCTTATATATTATTTATTTTTTTTTTATTTTATTTGTGACAATTTACAGGTGAAGTTGGAAGGCGCATAGTAGATCTCACTAGGCAGGCCCGTGCTGAGACATACCGATTCGGTCGTTATTCAAATTTGGAATACATATATAAATACACATAAATTGATTATATATTAATCTGCAGTATCACATTATGAGTTTTCAATACGATGGGATGTAAAAACTTTTTTAAATAAAGGATTTGCTCTCGTTGTGTCTACTGTCTAACACTACACAAATGACGTTAGCATGACATCGGACGCACCCCTTTAAGTGCCTGCCTGACGTGCTAAAGAATATATTAGCGGAGATAGCCGCCGATGGTTCTGCTAAAAAAACTACAACCTCAGACCGTATATATCTTCGCTCCGTCCTTATCTTTAACATTCGGTGGAAACAAGAGAGACGATACAAGAACCTCTGTAGATTTTGAATAACACTGAGATGGGTATCTTCACCAAGTTTATAATTGAAAGGATTGACTTTTGTTAGTTTTTGAAATTCATAGCTTATATACATATTTTATCTTATATCGGATAGGAAGGCAAACGAGCTGGCGTGTCACCCGATGGAAATCAATCAACGCCGCCCATACACATCCTCACTGCCACAGGCAGTGGGAAAGCGTTACCAGCCTTTAACGAAAAGTCATTATGGAAGAGGGAGTTAGGCCTCTGGAACTCAAGCGCTCACCGGACGAAACACGTAGCTAAGCTACCACTCAGACGCCGGATTGGACTGTGGTACTTCCCCAAGCGAGCCAGCCCATTCATGCTACAGAAAAATAATATGCCATTCTTGACAATGTATTCGTCTACAGCGTGCTAATAATATGACAGCAACTTTACCGACTTGTGTACCAACCTTATATAAATGTTTCTTCTATATATGTGTTTTTCATTGAACTTCTTCTAAAGGCATGACCAATTTGGATAAACATTAAGATTCTTTTTTGCACTCGATAGATGGCGTTAATTGGATTCTTAGATATTTTTTCCGGGCGCTCTATTTTAATATAAAAGGCCGCTAGAAGTAGATAGATAAATAGATAGATATATTCTTTACTGTACACTAAAAACGAAGTTATACATTTATTGATTGTAATATTTATATACAAATTGCGGTCTTATCGCTAACATCGATTTATTCCAGACAACTGTACAGAAATAAGAATTCATATGTTAACTACATATGAATTATTAATTTCATTATAAACACAATAGATATGTTTTTCTAATATCAAGTCAAGCGTGTAATCATTGGCAATATAACCATAAATTATTCAGTGTTGCAAGGCTATCGTTTCTCATCAATCGTGATGTATCGCCGACCACACCGCCGGGAGGTAATGGTCGACAGTCCCAACTACCGTCGTAAATTACAACTCAACGCGCAGTTGCAAAACTGTGGAACGGTGCTTATGGGATATAACTATTTGATGCCTATGTGGATGGTAATTGAAAAATTACCATTTACAGGGACCGCATTATGTATCGGAGAATATGCTTACACATTTCTCAAGAAGCCAGTAACGCCAAAAGCCAGTAGGTACTATAGCGTGCCCGCCGTTCTGCTCACGGCGTCACCCGGGATCTTTAGGGGATCTTCTTCGAATAAAATTCTTCGAAATGATATTAATTTATTCTTGCGTTTCATTGTACATTTATATAATATATTATCTATACATTTCACTTTACTGATATTTACTAATATTACGAATGTTAAAAAAGTAATATAATATAAAAG
Organism: Baronia brevicornis; assembly: GCA_031353405.1. Taxonomy (NCBI): domain Eukaryota; kingdom Metazoa; phylum Arthropoda; class Insecta; order Lepidoptera; family Papilionidae; genus Baronia; species Baronia brevicornis. The sequence continues at coordinate 230,977 of JASFAT010002298.1, forward strand.
GTTTTAATACATTAGTGATACATTTGTGAATGTATTGTGTGGAGTCTACTGTACCTGATGATGCCTCGCGTTGAAGCGAAACACGTATCGTGTGCAAGGTGAAAAAGTGGTATTGTGTGTTTGGTGTTTTTGATAATGGTTGGAAGTGGTGTAAAAGCTCTGACTGTCCAAATAAACCTATTTCTACCACCGGAGACCCTATATAAACTTATATGGGATATTCCAAGCCTCCGTTTATCTGCACGAATGCAAACATTTATCTTGCAAAACGGCTGCAGCGCAATGTATTAAATCATTTCGCAATAGTGCGGTTGTCTTCCGTAGAGTCTACTATACCTGATGATGCGAAACACGTATCGTGTGCAAGTTGAAAAAGTGGTAGTGTGTGTTTGGTGTTGTTGACAGTGATTGGGAAGTGGAGAGTTACTGACGGCCGTTTTTTCCGTAAGATTTCGTTTGAGTTCCCCGTAAATCCACTTCATTCAATAGAAAACACACTTTATTATTTTTCTTCTTTTGTTTGCTTGTCGCGGATCTTAGCTAAGTAAAAGTTCTGACTGTCCACATTCATATTGGTGATTGTAAATAATTAATATGTTTTTAGTTAATAATTTTAAGATTATTAATGGAGTCAGGCGTTACTTTGCGGAAATCCATCACTATATGGACAGTCAAAAGTTTTACTTAGCTAAGATCCGTGACAAGCAAAACAATAACAGAAAATTAATAATATGTGTTTTTCCGTTGGGTTAAGTGGATTTAAAAGTGAAATAAAGCTATACTTTTTTCGGTTGTCTTCCGTAGAGTCTACTATACCTGAAGATGCCTCGTGTTGGGGCGAAACACGTGTCGTTTACAAGATGGAAAAGTGATAATGTGTGTTTGGCGTTGTGTATAGTGGTTGGTGGGTGGAGAGTTGAAGGCCGATTTTCGGTAAGTTTTTGGTTTAAGTTCCAAATAAGTCCACTTAACCCAACGGAAAAACACACATTATTAATTTTCTGTTATTGTTTTGCTTGTCGCGGATCTTAGCTAAGTAAAACTTTTGAGTGTCCATATATTTAATAATTTTAAATAATTGTAAATATTTGCATGCTGTTGTGGAGATGGCGAAAGATAAATATATATGTATATACAATTATGAAAATAAAGTATATGTATATTTTCTACAAATAAAGATGACTAAATGAAAACCTATTTCTGCCACCGGACACCCTATATAAACTTATATGGGATTATAAGTTTATATAGGATGTTCCGTTTATGTTTATCTGCACAAATGTATTCATCTTATAAAATGGCTGCATTTGTTAATGGTTGTCTCCCGTAGATTCTACTATACCTGATGATGAAACATTTGTCGTGTGCAAGGTGGAAAAGTGGTGGTGTGTGTTTGGTGTTGTTGATAGTGGGTGGAGAGCTTTTCTTGTGTTGCTCAGTTGCTTAATGGTTCTTGCTCAGCATATGCTGAGCAAGAACCATTTTATGCTACTCGTTAGATTAAAATTATTTTCTTTTTGTTTTGTGTTTTTTTTTTATTTGTATATAGAATATTATTAAGGATTTAATTTTGGTAATTGTAAAAAAATGGTGTCATAAATAAAGTTTTTCTATTTCTATTTTTATTTCTATAAACCTATTTCTGCCACCGGACACCCTATATAAACTTATATGGGATATTCCAAGCCTGCGTTTATCTGCACGAATGTAAACATTCATCTTGCAAAACGGCTGCAGCGCAATGTATTAAATCATTTCGCAATAGTGCGACGGCAGCTGTTTTATAAAATATAGCCTCGCGCTAACAACGCGCGGGAACGGGAGAGGGAGAAGCAGCAGTAGCGAGCGATGTCTCTCGATATGAGGGAATATGCAGAATTCAATAACGCCCGCACGACCCCGGCCGACTTAGGGTTGATACACGCTGCACCATCGCGCGAATACTTTGTCGAGAACGGCATAATATTTGTCTGTAGCATGAATGGGCCGGCTCGCCCGGGGAAGTACCACACTGCCGGTGAAAACTACCGTCTGAGTGGTAGCTTAGCTACCGCGCGGTGAACCGCTGAGTTCCCCCCTCCTCCTCCAAATTCCCACTCCCATAATGATACTTTCCTTAAAAGTCAGGTTCCGCACAGCCTATGGCACTGCAAATGTCTATGAGCGGCGTTGATTGCTTTCCATCAGGCGATACACCTGCTCGTTTGCCTTCCTGTCCCTTAAAATAAAGTTATATTTTCTTTGTGTGATACAGATTATATATTATAGGTCGATAAAAAGAAAATGTACGAGTATATACGTGTAAGTGATTTCATTTCGAGGTAAAAAAGCGTGTTTGGTTCTAATACCCCACTTTGTATGTTGTTCGAATTTTTGTGGTAAAATTCGAACAACATACAAAGTGGGGTATTACACATATATATATATATATATATATATACATGAAAAATTATAATAATCTACACATTCGTTGTGATAGTGCGGTACATTTCACGCATCGTAACAAATCTGGCGTGGTTTTCTACTGGAAGAAGTGGATTTACGGGGAACTTGAACTAAACCTTACCGAAAGACGGCCGTCAGCAACTCTCCACCTACCAACCACTATCAACAACATCAAAAACACACCACCACTTTTTCACCTTGCACACGACTCGTGTTTCGCCTCAACACCAGGCATCATCAGGTATAGTAGACTCTACTGAAGCCTATTCACTTAACAGTTGTCTTGTTTTCTGACTGTCCACATAGTAATGGACTTCCGCAAAGCAACGCCTGACTTCATTAATCATCTTAAATCTGGTATATAAGCTGTCATCTATTCTCTAATATGTTACTTGGTATCAATATTTAAAAATGTTTTGTACGTCCTTAATTATATTTACATTGTAATATGTAGTGTGAATTAAATAGAGTATGGCAATTTTTGTACTTCCCATGGATGGTCCTGAAATAAAAAAAATCAATAGATTCATATAGACTCCCCCGGGTACTGTGGTGCCTTATCTCAGCATGCAGGGCTCTGCTGGGGCTGACCTCCATCCTCTCTTGCGGCTCGTGGGATTCACTAAGATGAATTTAATATACCTATGTAATTTGTTGAAAAGATGGCGACGTGGTTCGCCACCCGTCAGGTCCTGGTTGTCATGAGCGCGAAAAGCGACTAATGGGCTCTCCATTTCTCCTCGTTTCGCTGCAGCGAATTGAGCTCTGTGGTCTCTGCTAACCCCTGCGGGGTGTATATGTGCATATATATATATATATATATATATATATATATATATATATATATATATATATATATATATATATATATATATATATATATATATATATATATATATATATATATATATATATACATATAAAAGATTCCCATAGACAGTCCACTTTAACAGATAAGGTTATTATAATAGTATAAGTTGATGTGAGTGCAGTTCTCGCGTGAGAGGAAGCCGACGTTCTGTCTGCAGGGAGCAACTAATCATAACATTATCGCGTGTGTCAGCCCTGAGTCCGGTGGGCGCGACGCGAGATACCCGGTCACGGCGTCGCGGTTGATTTACAGCGCGCGGGCGAGATTATCTGCAAGGGTCGGGTTGTATGCCGCTCCGCTAGGGTTGTCGATAAACGAAAATTAAATTTGAGGACATTCGGTGTCGACATTCGACAGCAGATAGAATGAAAGCGTAAAAACATAAAAGAGAAGCGTCTTAGGACGCTTGGTGGATGTGAAACATTGATGTTTAGAGTCGAGTGGATGGGAGTGTAGCCTGAATCGAGACGACGTCTCGGTCTACGATTTCACTCCCATACTCCACAATAAGATGTTTCACATCAAAACATGGTTTGTGAAATGGTTATTTCTTCTATGGGATGGGCAGATAAACAAGCAAATGTGTCGCCTGATGAAAATCAATCATACGCCGCCCATAGGAGGAGAAACACCATAAAGATTGGAAATGCGTTGCCAACCATCATTTATTTTGATGCCTGCGTTGATATGTATAGCTAATAATTATACAATAGTATAACTTTATTTCACAGAAGCATTGCCAATACAATTACATAAATACAATAAAATATAATTTATAGGTCCCATCGCGGTTTATTAGCGCTCGGCGAAGCGAGGGGTGCTTTGTACAAGGGTACATTCACACATAGAATTATTAAGTGTTGTTCTACCGGAGAATTGATTGAAATATACAAAAGAACTATAGTGGTAGAGCCACGCTGCAGACGAATACTTTGTCAAAAATGGCATATTACTTGTATGTAGCATGAATTGGCAGATTGGCTCAGTGGCAGGACCCTCCGCCCACGGAGTTAATGGTCGCGGGTTCGATTCCCGCGTCGGAATAAATATATATATATGGATTTATAAATATTTATTCCGAGTCTGGTAACCCCCCCAATCCGCATTTCCGTTCCTGCCCTTTCCTTTCTTCTCTATCCTTTCCCTTCCTCTTCGCCAATCCACGGTCTGCCGTGCCAAAGGATGCGTGACTAAGGGCGAGCTTAGTCGCAAGCGTGCTGACCGTCCCGGAATCGGGCTCCCCCGGGTACTATGGTGCCTTACTTCAGCATGCACGGCTTCACTGGGGTTGACCTCCATCCTCCCTTGCGGCTCGTGGGATTCACTAAAGACGAATTTAATATATCTAATTTGTTGAAAATGACGGAGACGTGGTTCGCCACCCATCACGTCCTGAATCTCACGAGGGCGAAAAGCGACCAATGGAGAGCCGTTTCGCTGCGATGATTGGTAGCAGACGGAGCTCTGTGGTCTCTGCCAACCCCTGCGGGGGGATAGGCTTGAATATATATAAAAAAAAATAGCATTTATGGACCAGTTCACCCGGGGAAGTACCACACGCCCGCTGAAAACCGGCGTGTGAATGGTAGCTTAGCTACGGCGCTTCGTCCGCTAAGCGGTTGAATTCCGGAGGCTCAACCCCCCCTCCCCACTTCCCCTCCAATAATGACCTTAAAGGCCGGCAAAGCTTCCGTACTGCCTATGGCACTGCGGATGTCTATGGGCGGCGTTGATTGCTTTCCCCCAAGTAATACGCCTGCTCGTTTGCCTTCCTATCCTCTAAAAAAATTTATGTATCCTACTAATATTATAAATGCGAAAGTTTGTGAGTATGGATGTATGTTTGTTACTCTTTCACGAAAAAACTACTGGACGGATTTGGATGAAACTTTACAGTAATATAGGTTATACATCGAAAAAACATAGAGGGTACAATTTGTAATGATTTTATAATGTAATTTTGGTCGTAATATAATTTTACTATTCAATAAAAAAAAAACAAAAAACTTAATGTGACAGACCAAATTCCACGCGAGCGAAGCCGCGGGCAAAAGCTAGTATGTATATAAAATATTTAAATAATGATATTAATTTAAATACGCCAAGTTATACATATACACAAATACATACATACATACATACATACATACATACTTATATTTTAAGGCGCGATAATAAGAAAGAGGTTCCCATCAAAACGAGCACATTAGCAGCACGTCGAAAAGTTCTTGAATATTAATTTGACGAATAGGCAATCAAATCATCTCACGACGAGGGGCACTCCAGACCTCCGCCCCTAGCACGCCCCTTTCCTAACGAGCACGCTGTGTATATTTAAATATAAATCAAAAATAATAATCTTTTGGACGAATAAATCAAATAATTATGAGCTGCAACATTAATTTCTTTTGTATATTATATTCGAACGAGCAGAAAAAAGCTTGCTTGAAGGCTGTATTTGTGATCTAACGTTCTGGATTGGCTTCTAACTAGAACTGAATTTGATTGTATAGGATGACGGATGGCAGAAATATGTCATAATGTAACTTAGCTATTTTGCAATTGGCTCAGTGGAGCCCTCCACCTGCGGAGTCAATGGTTGCGGGTTCGATCCCCGCATCGGAATAAATACATGTATGGATTATAAATATTTATTCCGTGTTTGGTAACCCCGCCAATCCGCATTGGACAAGCGTAGTGGGTTGACGTCCGTTCCTCTAGAAATGGAGAGGCTCGTGCTCAGCTATGGGATATATATGGGCTGTTAAATAAAAAAGAATATATCTATCTATCCTGCTTTCACTTCACGTACATGCTTTCAAAAAGATGACGTCACGCCTCACACTGTGAAGTAGACCCATAGTATAAAGAAACTCCATTGTTTCTTCGTGATCTTTTCCAAAAAAAAAAATAAGTCGCTTCGGCGAACCTCCTGTCCACCTATGTCCCTGGATGTCACCCCTATGGACTTTTTTCTGCAGACCTTTTGTCTAAAAAGTTAAGTCTATGAAAGAAAAGCGATGACCATCTCAGCACTAAAAGAAAATATCTTTGATAAATATTATATTATATAAATATTATTATTCCTCTTTGTGGACAGTCAAAAGTTTTACTTAGCTAAGATCCGCGACAAGTATTATATTTTCTCGACAACAATTCTCCGAAAAGAAAAAAGACTTTTCGGTTGTCTTCCGTAGAGTCTACTATACCTGAAGATGCCTCGTTTTGGGGCGAAACACGTGTCATTTACAAGATGGAAAAGTGGTAATGTGTGTTTGGTGTTGTGTATAGTGGTTGGTGGGTGGAGAATTGATGGCCGATTTTCGGTAAGCTTTTGGTTTAAGTTCCAAATAAATCCACTTCATCCAGCAGAAAAACACACATTATTAATTTTCTGTTATTGTTTTGCTTGTCGCGGATCTTAGCTAAGTGAAACTTTTGACTGTCCACATAGTGATGGATTTCCGCAAAGTAACGCCTGACTCCATTAATAATTATTCCTCTTGATAGAAAGGAACTATCAAATTAAAATCTATATCGAAATAATTGGTACATATAACAGAGAATTAATTATTTGTTTAACCATTACATGAATAGTTGCTTATTAAAATATTTTTATTATTTAATAGGAAGGCAAACGAATAGGCTTGTCACCCGATAGAAAGCAATCAATGCCGCCCAAAGACATCCGCATGGCATATAGGCATTAGACAGAAGCGTTTTGTAAGAAAAGTGTAGGCTTGTTTCTCGAAGGTTCCAATGTCGTATCAGTTCGGATATACTGCTGGAGGTAGCTAGTTCCACAAAGTAGTGGTGCTTGGACAGAAATATATATTATATATTTCTTTCCACGCACTTATATTAGAAAAATAGATTATAGTAACACGCGCCTATTTAATACATTGAGTTGATATATGAAGACATTTATACTATCTCATTTGCAATAAAGCTTTACACACCTTTCCTTCAGCTGAGTTATGAGAAACAAGTGTAAGTAACATTTCGTGACGTGAAGATTTAATGGGTTTTACGTTCGTACCATGTTCGAAGTATAAATCACCAACACAGACAAGAAGTTGCGCACTAAATGAAGCCACTTCTCGTAATTACATGAAATCTTAATGCAAACGTGACAAAATTCGAATTTAAATCACACGAAAGTCGTAGCTGAAATTTCTCGTAGTCTTTATACAGGATGTCCGGTGTGAAAATTAGGTTATAGGTCGAATAATCAGCTTACTGGTCTGGCGCCGAAACGAGGACGCTGACAGTCCGTCTGCTTCACAAGCTCAGAGTCGCCCAGTGAGCTATGGAGAGAGCTATGCTCGGAGTTTCTCTGTCAGAGAACAAATCCGCCGGAGAACTAAGATTACCGACAAAGCCTTTCAAATTAGCAAACTAAAGTGGCAATGGGCTGGTCACGTTTGTCGGAGATCCGACAATCGTTGGAGCAAACGAGTGCTGGAGTGGAGACCGCGGGACGCCCCCCGACTAGATGGTGCGACGATCTGCGCAGGGCGGCTGGCAGAAACTGGACGCGTGAAGCTGAAGATTGATGGAAGAAGCTAGATGGCGCATGGTTGTAAAAATATAGTATTTCGTTATTTCTTCCCTAGTAAATTTATACGCCATTTCGGCAATATCCTCTGACCAACCAGGTCACTGCATCTCACCCTAGACAACCGAAAAGTGGTTTTCGGTTGTCTTCCGTAGAGTCTACTATACCTGAAGATGCCTCGTGTTGGGGCGAAACACGTGTCGTGTACAAGATGGAAAAGTGATAGTGTGTGTTTGGCGTTGTGTATAGTGGTTGGTGGGTGGAGAGTTGATGGCTGATTTTCGGTAAGTTTTTGGTTTAAGTTCCAAATAAATCCACTAAACCCAACGGAAAAACACACATTATTAATTTTCTGTTATTGTTTTGCTTGTCGCGGATCTTAGCTAAGTAAAACTTTTGACTGTCCATATAGTGATGGATTTCCGCAAAGTGACGCCTGATAACATTAATAATATATATTCTCTTCTTTCTTGATGGCAAATAGCTACAAATATTATGCCAGTGTTAAGTAAAATTGTAACCAATTATCTACAATATACAATAGTAGTCAGCTTGTCAAGTTATGCCTTAATAAAATAGATAATATTTTGACAGTTAGAACTTTTACTTAGCTAAGATCCGTATAGATAAGTAAAAGTTCTAACATAGTAATGGATTTCCGCAAAGTAACGCCTGACTCATTAATGGAGTCCATCCTAGATAATATTTGTTAAAAATCTAATTGTGCAACGGGCAACCTGTATAATGAATACTGAGGGCGCCAAAGGAAACTCAGGTACACTGTCGTCACTTCTTGAAACAATCTTGAGTGTTCTAGATGGAGCTGTGTGTTGGATGGAAGTGGGCGTGGATAATCATTGTATGATCGGCTGCTGTGAATGTGAACGTGAATAAAATTTAATGATCTCTCTCTCGTCAGTTAGGAGTCGTTAGGGAGGTCTTTATATTGTTCGAGTATCGTCGATTCGAGGGCCTCATTAGTGACGGGCGGTAACTTAGAGCACTTACAGTACTTATACAACGGATGGTATTAAAGGGGAGTAATTTTATCAAAATATAAAAAACTAATTAAAGTCAATTCCTACTTAGGTCAACAAAGAAAAAATTTATTTTAGTGCTACATGTTATTAAATAATTAAAATTTATTCCTAAATTTATATCTTGCTAAATATTAAGTCTCTACTCTCTTACGGTACTCTCTTACTCTCTTACGGTGCCGAGACGTGGACACTGACAGTCCGTCTCCTCGCCAAGCTCAAAGTCGCTCAGAGGGCTATGGAGAGAGCTATGCTCGGGGTTTCTCTGGTGGACAGAATTCGAAATGAAGAAATTCGCCGGAGAACCAGAGTCACCGACATGGCTCTTCAAGTTAGCAGACTGAAGTGGCAATGGGCTGGACACGTTTGTCGGAGAACCGACAATCGTTGGAGTAGACGAGTGCTGGAGTGGAGACCGCGACTCGGCAAACGTAGTGTGGGACGCCCTCCTGCTAGATGGATCGACGATCTGCGCAAGGCGGCTGGCAGAGACTGGATGCGTGTAGCCGAAGATCGGGCTAGGTGGCGCGCCTTGGGTGAGGCCTATGTCCAGCAGTGGACTGCCGCGGGCTGATATTGATATTGATATTGATAAATATTAAGATATTTATTTAATATAAGAAGAATTTTTTTCTCTAATATAAAATAAAAATTAATTAATTAAAATTATTTAATGAATTAATATTTGAAAAAACCTGTATTCACATCAAATTTCATCCACTGTAGGTTTAAAAAGATGTATTTGAACTTGAATGCTTAAATAAAATGTATTTTATTAACTACTGAAAATTTGAACAACATATAATATCAAGATATAATTTATATAATGACACTTTCCTATATTTTATTCCATTGCTTGATAGTTTTCAATAGCTTGCGTTTCTGATCCCGGGCCCTATCCCGGGCCGTCCCGGGATCGGGCTCCCCCGGGTACTGTGGTGCCTTACCTCAGCCTGCGGGGCTCTGGTTGCGCTGACCTCCATCCTCCCTTGCGGCTCGTGGAATTCACTAAGACGAATTTTAATACACCTAATTCGTTGAAAATGACGGCAACGTGGTTCGCCACCCGTTACGTCCTGATTCTCACGAGAGTGAAAAGCGACTAATGGAGAGCCGTTTCGCTGCGATGAATGGTAGCGGATGGAATTCTGTGGTCTCTGCCAATCCCTGCGGTGGATAGGCGTGAATATATACAAAAAATATAAAAATAAAAAACAAATATGTATATCTAGTACAAATATAGGAGTATAGTATTGAGTCAAGTTTAATCTCACCCTTAACGAGGACTCCTGGAGTGCGAGCAGAGGCGTGTCGCCCCGCCCATCCGGCACGGAGGACCAGTTTCAAATCTATTGTCGACTGCCGCCCTTTCCGTTCTTCTTGTGATATTACAATACTTTTGAAATGAATTGTTGGTTGGTGTGTTTTGTTAAACACCTATTTCAAATACATATATTATTTATTTCTTTGAATTATTTCAATGGATCATTATTTATGTAAAGTTTTAAGTGTTGTTCAAGCGTATATAATCAATCTTTCAATTTGATGCGTTTATACTTATTTTTTTTTGTAATCGCAGCTTCAAACTTTCCTTGCGCATTAGAATCCTCCACTGTTACATCTGGCCCGTTCTTCGAGGCTTCAAGTTCGAGACTTGGACGCTTATAAAAGACCTCAGAAAACGTATAGACGGATGCTTCCTACTAGCTGGACTCAAAGTGACGAATGACGAGGGTCTCCGACAAGTCAAGCAAAAACGTGATCTTTTGCAGAACGTTAAAGGTAGCTTACCTGGGTCATATCATGAGACATGACAGGTACAATTTGCTGCAACTGATCATGCTGGGAAAAATCGCGGGCAAAAGACAAGTTGGTCGAAAAAGAAAGTTTTGGCTACGTAATATCTGGGAGTGGACCGGGATAGCGAGGGCTCCAGAACTGCTGCACCTCGCGAAGGGGAAGGAAAAACTGTTTTAATGATTGGATTATTTGTTGGCGTAAGTGTATCGTTTCTGAAGGAGCATACTTTGAAGGTGATAAAATAAATTTGGATGAATAACAAACAGTTTGTGATTTCCCGGTCTTTCTTGACAGAGTGTATATTTGCGTGCCGCTGTGGAGAGAAATGTATGTATTTGTAAAGTATTTTATGGTAGTCCTATAAAAATATTAGGGGGTTGATAAATAAATAAATATAAGTATCAAAATTAATGGTCCAGTTTCCAACTCTTATGATTATTTAAATCTGAATATTCTCTTTTAAAAAGGCTAGCTAGTGTAAATTTATGTGTATGACACAAGAAATTCTAGCCAAAACATGATTGTTTTAATTTACATATGGATACATATTGTTTGCTGAATTCCAAAGAAAATGTTCAAATGGATAAAGTGCCCACCTAAATAATAAAACGCTGGCTCAGAGCCCGCGTATAGCGTAAGAAAATAATAAGGCGGTATTGTTGAAACTTAGCAATACACGTCCGAAGCACTACTATTAGTTCACGAAGGAATAAAACTTTGCAATTTTTTGGGCTAGGAAGGCATACGAGCAGGCATACCACCCGATGAAAAACCATTAACGCCACACATATATACATAATAATAAATAGAAATAGAAAAAAATTATTTATGACAATTTTTTTTTACAAAAGCTAAAATTAAAACCTTAATAATATTATAATATATAAATAAATAAAACAAGATTATTAATGGAGTCAGGCGTTACTTTGCGGAAATCCATCACTATATGGGCAGTCAAAAGTTTTACTTAGCTAAGATCCGCGACAAGCAAAACAATAACAGAAAATTAATAATGTGTGTTTTTCCGTTGGGTTTAGTGGATTTATTTGGAACTTAAACCAAAATCTTACTGAAAATCAGCCATCAACTCTCCACCCACCAACCACTATACACAACACCAAACACACATTATCACTTTTCCATCTTGTAAACGACACGTGTTTCGCCCCAACACGAGGCATCTTCAGGTATAGTAGACTCTAAGGACGACAACCGAAAAGAAACAAAACAAAATAAATAAAACAAAAAGAAAATAATTTTAATCTACAAGTGTCATAAAATGGTTCTTGCTTAGCATATGCCAGATGTTCTATTGAAGCACCTGGCACTTGTTCTCACCAAGAACCAACGTGGTCAGTTTGCGAAGCCTTTAAGAAATGTGTGGGTAATTGAACTACAATACAAAATCTTCTAGGGTAAAACATAGTGACAAAACATTTTAGATTAATTGTCGACTTGCCTCATTATTATGAGAACAACAACTTTTGTTTTTTAATAATTTAATCTATTACCCTCTGTTAATCCAGACAAAACATTTTTCAAAATGAATTTAATTTATATTGATTGAAGAATAAGGTTTTGGTATAACAAAAATGGGGTTATATGATAAAATATTGATCGCTACATAGCGAACACTTACTTGAAACCATGTGCGTGGTGAATACAGAATGTTCTCTCAACATTGGCAGGAGATAATCAGTAAGAATGCGTTTAGTGATTATAGAAATATATATAGATAAAACTTTATTCATGACACTTTTTTTACAATAGCTATAACCTCAGCATGCAGGGCTCTGCTGGGGCTGACCTCCATCCTCCCTTGCGGCTCGTGGGATTCACTAAAGACGAATTTAATATACCTAATTTGTCGAAAATGACGGCGACGTGGTTCGCCACCCGTCACGTCCTGATTCTCACGAGGGCGAAAAGCGACCAATGACTTGCCGTTTCGCTGCGATGAATGGCAGCGGATGGAGCTCTGTGGTCTCTGCCAACCCCTGCGGGGGATAGGCGTGAATATATATATATACTACTTAATCCGAGTCTGAATATCTGACTGACAAGACAAGAAGAAGGATGGACAACCTTGATGGAAAATGAAATAGGACCCAAGTACATAATGGAACTTAAAATATATTTATATTTGCTATTGTGTCATCTTCTATATCCAGTGCAGTTGCACTCGATAGCAAGTCGAAACGCGTTCGCTCCACTGGTAGCATCAGCTGTTATTCATAGCTCGCAGCCCCTCTGCCTCCTAACGGCGTAATGGCCGAGTCACTGCCAAAATAAATGTTGCTTAATACGCCGAAACTTTTGAAATATGTTTCGCTTAAATGTGCCGCTGAAAGCGCTATATTTCTCCCCTTTATGCGGCAAGTTTTGCTGCTTTTTGTTTGTGCCTCGTGTATCTTTTTTATTGTCCCGACATTTCTATGCATATTCTTTTGTTGGTGACTAGATTTTATTGTCAGGCCAAAGTTACACTGGCATAGTTTTGTAATGCAGAATATTGTATGCGTACTTCCCGACTACATATTCTCTTTTTCTGATTTTGTTATAATTTCAGGCATATACTGCTTTCCATTCTTGTTTCTGCCATTATAGCTTACCTTAAGTAGTGGTAGAGCTACGCTCCAGACGAATATTTTGTCAAGAATGGAATATTATTTGTCTGTAGCATGTATGGACTGGCTCGCCCTGTGTAATACCACACTCCTACAGAAAACGGCGTATGAGTAGCTTAGTTACCGCGCTTTGTCCAGTGAGCGGTTGAGTTTCGGAGGTCCAACCACCTGGCACCTCCCCTCCCATATGACACTTTCCTTAAAGCCTGGCAACGCTTCTGTACTACCTATGGCGGTGTTGATTGCTTTCTGGTTTTGCTTTCAGGTGACACGCCTGCTCGTTTGCCTTCCTAATCCATAAAAACACTCACTTAAAATATGACTTTATACCGGCGATAATGTAATATGGAAATTTTATATTCAAGCTTTGAATGAAATCATATGACCGTAATAATTTTTTATGGTATAGAGAGGCAGATAATGAGCAAGAACATATGACGCCTGATATAAAATATAGCAATTACCGTCGTTTATGGATATTTGCAGCACTAAAAGAAGAATAGAAGCATAACTTTACTTTACACATTTACTTTATAACGATTATGCTCTGTTTAAGATTTTCAATGTTGTATTGGTTTTGAAATAGCATTAAAGGTAGCTAGAGCAGTGGAAAGAAGTTTCGAGAGACGCATTATACTGGTTTCCCATTCGTTCAGATGGTACGAAGCTTTTCTTATTTATTTTATTTATTTAATACTTTATTGTACACAAAACAGGAAATACAAGAATTAAAAGGAAATAAGATGTACAAGGGCGAGCTTAACTCAAAATTGAGTTTTCTTCCAGAAAACCCAGGAGTGAGAGAGAGATAAGATAAGCTGTGAGGATAGAAATAAGTGTACAACAACAAAATATAATAATAATATACATAACAATACATACTATATAAAACCATACATATATAAACATATAAATATTAATAATATATAATATAATACTATATAAATAAGAGGATACATATATATAATATACACAAATATATACATATATAAATATTTTATACTGAAAGGAAATGTTCTTTAATTCTTATCTTAAATACATCCAGTGAGAGGCTTTCACGTAGAGTATGTGGGCGAGAGCTCACACATACAGTGAATGAGCCACCGTAACGGCTGGAAGAATGAGGAGGAATACGAAGGAGAAGGGAGGAGAACGTGCGACAGGGCTGATCACTGGGGACAAGAAACTGGAAACGCTCTTGAAGATATGCTGGTGATCTGGGATTATGTAGTACAGAGTAAAGTAAAGAAAGGATGTGAGTGTCTCGACGCCGTCGAATAGGCAACCTGATCGTACTTCTGAAGTCCAAAAATGAAGCGGATGCACAAATTCTGCAGACGCTCGAGTTTGTTAAGGAGCTCCTCTGTTGCATCAAGAAGGGATTGGGCAACGGTTGTTTTAGTATGAAGAGGCAGGAATATTTGAAGTCGTTTGAGAGTTTCTTTGTAGTGATTTGCGCTGTAGTGGAATTCAGGACAGTTATAAACATGATTATCTTCAATTTTTAATAGCTCCGATGTCCCATCGCTGGACATAGGCCTCTCCATATATGGAAATAACAATGGTTTGTATAAGTAATTGTTATTAAATTATTAATGGAGTCAGGCGTTACTTTGCGGAAATCCATCACTATATGGACAGTCAAAAGTTTTACTTAGCTAAGATCCGCGACAAGCAAAACAATAACAGAAAATTAATAATGTGTGTTTTTCCGTTGGGTTTAGTGGATTTATTTGAAACTTAAACCAAAAACTTACCGAAAATCGGCCATCAACTCTCCACCCACCTACCACTATACGCAACGCCAAACACACACTATCACTTTTCCATCTTGTACACGACACGTGTTTCGCCCCAACACGAGGAATCTTCAGGTATAGTAGACTCTACGGAAGACAACCGAAAAGTGAGCGAGACACTTTTCGGTTGTCTTCCGTAGAGTCTACTATACCTGAAGATGTAATTGTTTATCAAAGAGTGTTTTTCAATAAATTTTAATTGAAACAACGTAAAATATGACCGTGTAAACAAGTTACGATAAACGACAGTGAATTACGTGAGCCTGTTACACTAAAGTCACAATATATCATTTTCAACAAGGCCCCTAAAATAATTACAGAATGGTTCTCCATCGCAGCCGGCAAAGTAATATGCCATGTCTAGTTCACATTAATAAACCTCGAGGCTTGTAATAATTCATTGTAAAATATACTCTGGTATATTATGTACCTACTATAAGTTTTATGTATCATTAGTTCGCACTATGGCTTTGCACGCGTGGCCATTTTAGAAATAGAGCAACGTTTATTTGTGACACTAATTTTTTACAAGAAATTAATACTATTAAAAAAAACATAAAAACATATAACCCTTAAACGTATAAACCCTTATTCTTTTTTTATGCATGTCAGGGTGTATACGGGTACGCGATCCTGGCCTCCCTAACTACTACCGTATCACTCCTCGTCTTCCATTGTGGTAGTATCATATCCCTATCATCCTGTTTAAATTCATCTTTTCTATCCCCATCTGCCTTTTCCTTTCTTCTCTATCCTTTTCCTTTCCTCTCCGCCAATCCACAGTCTGCCGTGCCAAAGGATGCGTGGCTAAGGGCGAGCTTAGTCGCAAGCGTACCGACCGTCCCGGGATCGAGCTCCCCCGGGTGCTACAGTGCCTTACCTCAGCATGCGGGGCTCTGCTGGGGCTAACCTCCACCCTCCCTTGCGGCTCGTAGGATTCACTATGACGAATCTTAATATACCTAATTCGTTAAAAAATTACGGCAACGTAGTTCGCCACCCGCCACGTCCTGATTCCCACGAGGGCGAGAAGCGACGAACGGAGAGCCGTCTCGCTACAATGAATATGAGAGCTTCCTCTCATGATGGATGAAAAGATGGATGAGTGAAGTAGAAGTGAAGTGAAGTGAAGGAAGCAAAGAAGGTGTGTCAGGATCGTAGCGGATGGAGACCTGTAGGCTCTGCCCTACCCTACAGGGAGACAGGCGTGACTATATGTATATATGTATGTTATTTTATGGGATAGTAAGACAAACGAGCAAGCGTGTCACCTGATGGTAAACAAGCAACGTTTAGTAGTTTTGTTAAAAGTATATCAACTAGCAAAACCAATCTAAATAGAGCCCTCGAGATCTACACGTTATAGCGATGTAGTTTCCAATATGGAAGTAACGATAGTATCTTCACGGTGCGCTCTTAAAGAGGTCGTTAGAGATAGTGAGCAGCGTATGAACGGTAGTACATATCCACAAATGCCGGCCCATTTCCATACTGATACTTGAATGGGTACGGCAGATAGCGAGTGGGGCTTACACTATTTATTAAGTTTTATATCAGCTTCGTCGTAAATGGAAGTCATTGGATATACTATAGAGATGATTTATGGAGTCAGGCGTTACTTTGCGGAAATCCATCACTATGTGGACAGTCAAAAGTCTTACTTAGCTAAGATCCGCGACAAGCAAACAATTACGGAAAATTAATAATGAGAGTTTTCCTGTTTCCTTCGGTTGTCTTCCGTTGAGTCTACTATACCTGAAGATGCCTCGTGTTGGGGCGAAACACGTGTCGTTTGCAAGGTGGAAAAGTGGTAGTGTGTGTTTGGTGTTGTGTATAGTGGTCGGTGGGTGAAAAGTTGCTGGCCGTTTTTCGGTAAGTTTTTGGTTTAGGTTCCAAATAAATCCACTTCGTCCAGCAGGAAAACACAGATTATTAATTTTCTGTTATTGTTTGCTTGTCGCGGATCTTAGCTAAGTAAGACTTGACTGTCCACATATACTTTAGAGGCTAAATACTATATGAGTAGGTTTTTTCTTGCCAAGTTCATACACTGGTCTTCCCGGGCCTGTTTTTGGATTATAACATTTTTTACCTTTCTAAGTTAAATGTTACTATTACTGACCACCAATAAACTGACTATTTCTTGTTAATTAAAAACGGGACGCCCGCGAATTGCGAAAGTCTGTCTGTTACGCTTTACGCTTTACGTACGTATGATGTACACATTTTAAAAAGATAATTTGATGTAGGTCGGTGATACATTAGCGTCAGATGATCGAAAAGATGATAGAAAAGATTTATTAATAAGTAAATGTGGATAGTCAGAATTTTTACTTAGCTCTAATAAAATCCGCGACTAGCAAACAAAAATATAAATATAATTATATGTGTTTTTTCTTTACTGGATTTACGGGGAACTTAACCTAAATTTTACCGAAAAAACGGCCGTTGGCAACTCTCCACTTCCCAACCACTATCAGCAACACCCACCAACACCAAACACACCACCACTCTTCCACAATGTACACGACACGTGTTTCGCTTCAACAAGAGGCATCATCCGGTATAGTACGGAAGGGCCGTTAAGTTTCTTAGAGTCTACTATACCTGATGATGCCTCGTGTTGAGGCGTAACACGTGTCGTTTACAAGGTGGAAGAGTGGTGTTGTATCGGCACGGAAATGTGCAGGGGAAAGAAAAAATGGATTTAGACAGGATGATAGGGATATGATACTACCGCAACGGAAGACAAGGAGTGATACGGTAGAAGCTCGGGAGGCCGGGGTTGCATACCAGTATACCAATACCATAAATACTGGACAGACGGTTAGGCAAAGATGCGCCGGAGAAGCCCCGGCTGATGCAATTCTTTAAGAGATCCCGGGACTCTTCCTTGGTGCCGATGGCGGCCGTCGTGGGATTTTAGTCGGTAAACGCGCACACGCGGTCCGACATAACTATCCGTCCCCCCTGGGGTGGCAGGGCATCCGTAACGTATTTCCCCACGTAAAAAAAGGCAAAGATACTCCCTAACCTTTTTATCGGATAGGAAGGCAAATGAGCAGGCGTTTCACACGATGGAAAGCAATCAACACCGCCCATAGACATTAGCAGCGCCATAGACATTTCAGAAGCGTTGCTGGCCTTTAAGAATAGTGAAGGTTTGTTTTTTGAAGGTTCCGATGTCGTATCCGTTTGGAAATACCGTTGGAGGAGAACCACAGGGTAGTTGTGCGTAGAAAGAAGCTTCTAGAAAAATGCACCGTATTGGATCACCATTCGTCCAGATTAGGTAAATATTGAATTTGTTTCAATGTATGCACATCATTTCTTTGATGTGTTTCTATGAATCACAGAAATCTTTGAAAAGAATTGATGTGCACCATATTTTCATAGCACAAGCATTTTTCACTAAGTTGGAATGATTAACAAGAATTCTAGTAATATTGAAAAAATCCTAGTCTTCTTTTAAATAAAATATATCATAAAATGTTGTCCATTCCAGCCTCGTAAAGAAACATTCTAGTACAGAAAAGAAATCTGTGATGCAAAGCGCACTTTAGAATTATCTTTGCTCGACAGTTCTATTTTACATAATTGAAGTCATGACCGACTTTAACCAAAATAATGGTTTCGATTTGATGACTTCGATTAAGTCATTATCTCTCAGAGTATGAAGACATCAATTGCAACATAAAAACATCAATGAATCATAACTTAACTGCTATGAAGAATCAAAATAACCGGATATTTTTTATCAATTGCTAGTGATGTTGCTCTTCGGTCTCTTCTACGGTTCTCTTACGGAAAATAACAATGTACTTCTTTCATTGCATCACTACCCTGTGGAACCAGCTACCTCAATATGAGAATCGCCTATATATAGTCGCGTCGATATGTATCTCACTGGGTCACACACTGGGTGGCTTGCCAATCCACGTTGGACGAGTGTTTTTTTTTATGGAAAAGAGGGCAAACGAGCAAGCGTGTCGCCTGATGGAAAGCATTCAACGCCACCCATAAACATCTGCACCACCGGAGACATCGCAGATGTGTTGCCGACCTGTAACGAAAACACGCTCTTCTTGAATATCCCCCATGTCATAATCATGTGGAACACCGCAGGTGGTAACTTGTTCCACATTTCCACAGTTCGTGGCAGACTGCGACTTAATCGCACGGTGGTTGACGGTAGTCAGTGTAGTGGGTTGATATCAATTCCTCGACAAATTGTTAGGAGATTTTTTAAGTTGACTGCAAAAGTCGATTTAAGGTTTTGCTACAATGGCCGCCATTTTATCAAAACGTAATGTGACAAGCTGACTACTTACATTTCAAGATGCTTGAAGTTATTATATTTAACTTGACACTGACCAAACAGTTATAGCTAAATGCCATCAGAGAAGAAAAAAATATTAAACGCATGTGAATTTCGCAATACAGCATAATACCATCCCAGCTGTAAATCAATGAGGTTGAGTTAATAGATAATCGTGTATCTGTAGCAAAACTTCCCTTTATAAATGGCGTATTACAATCTCAACCACCCCGTGCTAAAGTACGCCATCAGAGCCGTCGGGAATGCGAAAATTATCGCCCGGCGCGTAACGACGCAGGATAATATTATTGGATTTACGAGGTCGTGCGCCGGCGCTTTGATTTATGTCTTCCTCTGACTGTGAATTACGTCAGCCCGATAGCAAGCCGACCTGGCTAATAACGTGGCGCTGTCGACTCGACCGCTTGTCGTTTGCGTTTGCTAATCAAAAAAGATGATGGCGCAAATGGCGCAGAGCGAAGTATTAGCTTTCAGAGGTAAGTTTTGTAGGTACAAATCTGAATAAAATTTTTAAGCAATTATCCTTTGCTAATATCAGATAGTCAAAAAATGGCGCAGGGCCTAAATGGCGCAGTGCGAAGCGTTTGCTTTCAGAGCCAAAGTTCGTGGGTGCGATAGCTATATTAAGATAAATATTTGTCAGGCCCACGTTTAAATGTTTTCAGTAAAGTTACAATTGTAGTTCGTGAAGCCAATATCAGTTAGTTAAAAAAGATGAAGGCGCGAATGGCGCAGTGGAAAGTTTTCACTTTCTGAGCCAAAATTTGTTGGTACAATTATCGGATTAACATAAATATTCGTAGGTTTCAAGAGGTATATTTATTCTGAGTAAAGTTATACAGTTTGTCTCATAGACTTTACTTGTGAGATACTCCCACAGATAAAAGTCCATAGAGGTGAAACACAAACACCTGGGTGTAAAGTGAATAGCCGAAACGGCTAATTAATTAGTTAGGGAAGAAATCACGAAGAAGCTTCATGATTTCTCTAGCAGTGTCTCTCTCTCTCTAGCAGGTACCATCTTGTTGAAAGTATGTGTGTAAAGTGAAAGCATGACGTTTTCTGAATATCGGCAGAAAACAATCAGTAAGCGTGCGTTTATATACCTATACCCTATAACCTAATTTTGCGACCAGACACCCTATATAAAGTCTGTTGAAATTTGAGCTTAAATTTCGACAGATTTTATATAGGGTGTCTGGAATTTTTCACATTTACAATAAGATTCGGGCTCCTCCGGGTACTATGGTGCCCTATCTCAGCATGCGGGGCTCTGCTGGGGCTGACCTCCATCCTCCTTTGCGGCTCGTGGAATTCACTATGACGAATTTTAATATAACTACCTAATTTGTTGAAAAAATACCAGTGACGTGGTTCGCCACCTATCCTGATTTCCACGAGGACGAAAAGCGACTAATGGAGAGCCGTTTCGCTGCGATGAATGTGAGAGGAAGAATGGATAAAAGGATGTATGAGTGTTGAGGAAGCGGGGAGGGTGTCCCAGGATCGTTCTGGGATGGGGATCGTCCACGTCGAACCCCTGCGGAGAATAGGCGTGAATATATAAAAATAAATAAAAAAGTTTTCGTGTAATAACGAAAAGTAGCTTCATTTTTGTAGCCTTCCTCAGTTTTGTAGTTACATGTATGTATATATGAATGTGTAATCTACGTTCTCTTATGCTTTGTATCAAAGAACCTTTCAATATTACAATACTATCACAAACCCACATCCTTGCACAAAGAGCACTCATTCATCCGGCGATGCAGCCTCGAGATTATCATACTTAATGCCCCCCACTCGATATTTATGCCAAGTTGCAACGTAAATTGCATGCGGTAACGCCCTATAGATCTCAATATGGGTGTACTGATAGCGGGGTTGGGAGAGTTATTGCCCGCAATGCAAGCAAGTGTCGGCGTCGAAATACGATATGTACGTCGCGTGAATGTTGTCGAATACGTATTATCACAAACTGACCACAAAACATTGTCATCTTAGGGTTTCAGTTCGTCATCATCATGAGTAGACTGCGGCATTTTCCTGCCAAGCACAGACCTCTCCTTATACACTCCTCTCGGGTCAATCTTCGACTTCACATATCAAGTTTCTGCCAGCCGCCCTGCGCTGTTTCACGTAACTGGGAGCGTCCCGCATTACGTTTTATAAGACGCAGTCTCCACTCCAGCACTCGTCTCTCCTCCAGCTGTTGTAAGTTCTTCGAGGGGGAGATAGGGGTTGGGCCTAAGGAACTCAACCGCTCACCGGACGAAGCGTGTTAACTAGGCTACCACTCAGACGCCGGTTTTCTGCGGGAGTGTGGTACTTCCCCGGGCGAGCCGGTCCATTCATGCTACAGACAAATAATATGCTACTCTTGACAAAGTACCTATTCGTCTGCAGCTTGGCTCAACCACTACAAAAAGTTGATTGTGTATTAAATGTTTTTTATTTAAATATTGGAAGATCGTTATTAAAAGATCAGCAACACTTGCGCTAATACCTATGGTGTTAGCGGAAGAGTTATCACGGATGTATATGAGCAGCGTTGATAGCTCTCCATCAAGCGACACGCTTGCTCGTTTATTTTTTTTACTATCCCAAAAAAAAATGCTCTTGATATACTTTATAAAGAACTCTACTCCTTATTTCAAAAATATTAACGTATATGGACAGTCAAAAGTTTTACTTAGCTAATATCCGCGACAAGCATAACAATAACAGAAAATTAATAATGTGTGTTTTTCCGTTGGGTTAAGTGGATTTATTTGGAACTTAAACCAAAAACTTACCGAAAATCGGCCATCAATTCTCCACCCACCAACCACTATACACAACACCAAACATACATTATCACTTTTCCATCTTGTAAACGACACGTGTTTCGCCCCAACACGAGGCATCTTCAGGTATAGTAGACTCTACGGAAGACAACCGAAAAGTGTCTATTCGTGTTTCGTCCATAAAGTGATGGATTTCCGCAAAGTAACGCCTGACTCCATTAATAATATTAACGTATTTGAAAAAGCATTCTTAAAAGCCTCAAAAACAATGTAATTTGAAAGATTTATTATCAACATCAACTGTAACCATTTGTGTAACCTTCAGAAAAGAAGTTTTACGAAAGTTTATGTCAGCTGATTGCGTATTTAATGTCTTTTATTTAAAAAATGGTAGTTCGTCACCGAAAGTCTCGTTATTAAATCTGTCAAAGGCCACATAAAATTTCGCAGCCAATTATACTGGTGTATAAGTAACGAATTAATTGTCACCCCGTATATTCTCCCGTCAGGTGATAATTGGAGCCTTCGAGGCACCAACGTGATCATTAATGATAATAAAGTCGGCTCAATCTTGAATTAATTGCGACATCGCAATCTTGTATCTGATATGCATGTTTCTTAATAGTGTGTACTATACTTAAAGCTATTTTGTAGTGGATATATACATATGTGGCTATATCATAATTTCATGATTGAATTAACTGTATTGCTGTTTTGTTTTCAATGTAATAGGTTGGTAAAGCTTACTAATCCATTACTGCACATAGGTCTGAATAAGGTCTTCTTACACATAAGAGTTGTTTTCTACTTGTCCATCAACTAGTATTGCTCCTATACCTCTTATATAACCCACAGATTAAAAATGGGTTGTTTTATTTTATGCTTGTAAGAGTTCTGCAGTCTTGATACATCTATGTTATATTTTGTTAGGAAATATTTGGTATTTACATTGCTGGCTGGCAGAGACTGGATGCGTGTAGCCGAAGATCGATCTAGGATCGCCTTGAGTGAGGCCTATGTCCAGCAGTGGACTGCCGCTGGCTGATCTATTGATTACTATTATAACAATAAAATTAAACAGTATATATAATTTATTAGTAATCAATTAATCATTACGTCAGATGTAAGTTAGATGAAGGGATTTACCCTTAAATTCACAGATATCATACCTGGATGCATAACGTCGAAGATCGGGCTTGGTAGCGCCTTAGGTCTAGATCTATCTAGGGATCGGTCTAGGTATCTCTTACGATTGCTCGTTTGCCTTCCTATCCCACTAAAAAAAAATCTTTAATGACTTCGAATGCTCGCGGTTTGATAAATTCAACCATTCCCTTCTCGTGTAGAACTAATTCCTACGTACCGTAACCATTGCGGACTTCGTTATCAAGTTGTTTTTAAATACAGCCATAAATTTCATTCCGCGTGGGCAACCAAGCCTGCGGGCTATTTTATTACAGATACAATAAAGAAAACTCGAATCTCGACTATAAACGTTTGATGTCTCAGTTGAAAATTGAATAAAATATTTTGCATCAATATTAGTTGTTAAATCACTATTGTTTCTCAATTTATTTCGACCATTACATTTTATCGGTGAATTTAAATCAACGAGCGTTCTCTGATTTAAGGCAATTCACATCTTATCGAGTTAGTTGTCACAAACCTGTGGTCCATGTTGTACTACTAATGTTGTACCAATTAGTTTTAAGTTCCCCGTAAATCCAGCCCTTCCAGTAATTCTTACAGTCCACTCCTTCTACTTTTTTATCTTAACTATTGCCGTAGTTTTTAGGAAAGGCTAGGCCAAGTGTAACCTTAATAGGCAGGCTTGCATGAGGAGAGTGATGAGTGTGGAGGAAGCAAGGAAAGTATGCCGAGATCGTAGCAGATGGAGATCTGTGGTCTCTGCCTACCCCTACGGGAAACTGACGAGACGTTATTCATATGTATGTATATAATACTACATATTTATATTATCTTGTCAAATAAATCTCCATAACTGAACTCCCTAACTTCTCCGTTAAACTGAAAATCTTTTCTAATTCTTCTTAAAATGTAATTTGAATGTTTTAGCTTTTGCAGTTGCAGAGTTTTTTTTTTATTGAATTCTTTAGCGTGTCCCATTTTGTATCACAACATTAACTTAGTGGATATATACAATAGATTTTAAATCGAATTTTGTTTATTGCAACCCGTATATATCCAGTCAAATTCTATTTCTTCCACTGTCAAATATCAGCGAAGCTTCTGCTTCCAGATGGTTTAAGAAGGGAGATTTATGAGGAAGTGGATATTCCTCATCATTTAGATCATTTACTCTCGCATCGATTATTGTATCATTATTACATATTAAATGTTCCTTACTTTTCCATTCATTGTTTGTTTGTTACAAGTCACTACACTGTTTTCAATATCATCGTCTGTCTGTCCGTTTACTATAATTTTCATAAATTATCACTAATCCATTGTTTTTTGATCATTATCATCATCAACAGCCTGCGGCAGTCTCGTCTGCTCTCCGACAATCGTGACCAGCCCATTTACACTTTAGTTTGCTAATTCTAAAAGTTATATCAGTGACTTTAGATCTCTGGCGGATTTGTTCATTCCGAATCATATCTACCGTAGAGACTACAAGCATAGCTCTCTCATAGCTTTTTCCATAGCTCTCTGAGCTTGTGATGTAGACGAACTGTCAGCCTCCACGTTTTGGCGCCGTAAGAGAGTACAAGTAGGACAGATTTTGCCATATCCTGCTAGAATTAAACCAACCACTATACACAACACCAAACACACACTACCACTTTTCCATCTTGTAAACGACACGTGTTTCGCCCCAACACGAGGCATTTTCAGGTATAGTAGACTCTACGGAAGACAACCGAAAAGTGACCCGCCATTACAACGGGCGCCTTATATAAACAACCCCCAACCACAATGTAAGAAAACAACAGGTGGGCGATGCAGGTGTGTTAAAACATACGCCACCACTTATTATTTGGTAAATATGACAATTTATTTTATTGTATTAAACGAATTTAAAACTTTTTTAAGAGAATATATTCAAAAGTGGGGAATTTACATCGGGATGTCATCCGATTAATCTATTACATATCACATATCAACAATAATAAGATAGTATATGAGAATATACGATATTGGCTGTATAGAAGAAGACATAAATGAAGAGCTAGAGATAGAAATACTCTCAACTCTTGAACATCCTTAATGTCATATTTACTTGGAACTACAGCCATGTTTTACACACGAAATCTTACAATAACACAATCTATTATATATTTGAGTTCAGAGGCCCAACTCCCTCCACTCCCCTCCCACTCCCACTCCCACACCTACTCCCACTCCCACTCCCACTCCCACTCTCATATTGACTCTTTCCTTAAACATCGGCAACGCTTCTGCACTGCCTTTGCCGCTGCGGATGTCTATAGGGTGGGGTTGATTGCTTTCAATTAGATGACACGCCTGCTCATTTGCCTTCTTATCCCATAAAAAAAATATATTATCATTATCAGATGTCTAAATCACAGTAATGGATAATTATCACATCAACAAAGTTGATACATAAGTTACAAGCCTCTCATAACTCGATCCCGTGACACACTGATGTCTTGAAAATGAACAGGGGCCGTTCAATTTAGTTGGGGCATCTAAATGCACCTTAATAAGTAACAGCCGGTTATAAATCAGACAATCTAGCACAACACTGGTACTGCGACAGGCGGTATTAGCATAATAAAATCGTAATGGACGAGACATAATAACCGACGTGAAACGCCGAGGAAAACGTTATTAAATCCTCCGCGTTGGAACAGCGGAGTGCATAGAAACGACACACACACACACTATATATTTGAAGTTTTTTAATACTGTTGTTATTGAAATTCGATGAAACGAAAAAGCGATAATCTACATTATTTACGACAGGAAAATGAGATTGAATACATTATAGTGTATCCTAATATGATACTGTACTATAAGCCTCTCGTGTCATTTGTTGATATTGAAAACTTGGAGTAAAATGTTATAAAAGCTTTAAAATACTCCTATGTATTATAGAATGAGATGTAAAATAATTTTTAAATTTGAATAACAAAGAAATCCTACAATTATCCTACTCTTGAAACTAAACTTTTAGAGAATGAGAAAAATGTACTTTGTTTTTGTCTCATCTCATATATTGCATTCAAAATGATTTGTATTTGTATTTATATATATACTCAAGCGTGTCGCTTGAGTATATATATGTATATATGCTATATCTATGAATAGAAATATGGTTACATAAAAATATTTTTATTGAAAAATGGAAGTGTATGTTTATCTTTTTCACTTATATTTATAATGGTGAAACTTTAATCTTCACTTTTACAGATAATTAACGGAAAATATTCGTTTATTTTGGTGATGGTCTAAGTCGAGTTTTATTTTTTAAAGGCCAGTAACGCTTACATTATGCTTATGGCGTTGCGGGTGTCTACGAGCGGCGTTGATATCTTTCCATCAGGTGACACGTCTACTCGTTTGCCTTCCTATCCCATAGAGAAATATGATCTGCTTACTTGTCTCGCGTCATTTTTCATTTCACTAAGATGAATTTTAATATACCTAATTTGTTGAAAAATGACGGTGACGTGGTTCGCCACCCGTCACATCCTGATTGGAGAGCCGTTTCGCTGCGATGAATGTGAGAGGAAGAATGGATGAAAGGATGGATGAGTGTGGAGGAGACGAGGAGAGTATGTCGGGATATTAACGGATGGAGGTCTGTGGTCTCTGCCAACCCCTGCGGGGGATAGGCGTGAATATATGTAAAAAAAAATATTTTTCATTAAGATTTAGAGCAGTGATAAAACTGAGGAGATTTCAAAATAAAAGTGTAACGTGGCGTCTCCACGGATGGCCCAGTCGCGCCCGCGCACGGTGGCCGCTAAACAGTGATTTATCACGAATATTCATTTCAACAGGCGCGCTGTCAGATCGGGCGCGATTACGGCGCCGATTTATGTCGCACCACCGACGCCACGTCCGCTCCGCTCCACGCTACAGTGTGTGCACGGCATTAGCAATACGTGGCTATGTCTGTCTCCGCCAGCACTTTGATTACTTTTCATTTCTACGTTGACAAGGAAACGATCCTTTGTGTGATTGTTCATTGTTGTCGTCTTTTCAGAGTCTACAGTCTGTCTACAGCTTTTAAAGCTGCTATTTTAAATATCATAACTTTAATAGAAAGCGTTTATGAAATGTATTCCTTGCTTGACAAAATTAATCGTCTACTGAACATAATTTTAAACATAATCCCACAGAAAACCGACGTCTGAGTGATGATAGCTTACCTACCGCGCTTCGTCCGGTGAGCGGTTGAGTTCCTGAGGCCCAATTAAAAAAATAATTCTAAACCTCTCTCTAAAATTACCACGCATAATATTTATGTATTTTATATAATTTAAAGCTAACACAATAATATAAAGATTTCAGTCAATTCCTACTTCGATCTTACCTTACTTTCGATCTTATCTTTACCGCGATCTTAGTTTGGTGCACTTTTGTAATGACCTGATTATTTAGTACACGATCTGTATGACCCAATGGAATTCACGTATCGGGATAAATATATTTATATATTATTAATGGAATCAGGCGTTACTTTGCGAAAATCCATCATTATATGGACAGTCAAAAGTTTTACTTAGCTAAAATCCTCGACAAGCAAAACAATAACAGAAAATTAATAATGTGTGTTTTTCTGCTGGATTAAGTGGATTTATTTGGAACTTAAACCAAAAACTTACCGAAAATCGGCCATCAATTCGCCACCCACCAACCACTACACCAATATAACACCAAACACACATTATCACTTTTCCATCTTGTAAACGACACGTGTTTCGCCCCAACACGAGGCATCTTCAGGTATAGTAGACTCTACGGAAGACAACCGAAAAGTGCTTTTCGGTTATATTTATATAACCTATGCATATGTATTTAAGTTTTGGAAATTAATAGTATTCTTAATTAATATTAAGAATACTATTAATTTCATATTATTTAATAGTATTCTTAATACCTTTTAATAATCTATTTCAAAGTTTTTCACTTTAACATCGTTATTAACACCTAAAGATCTTTCTATCTTATTTACCTCTCACTCGCACCTTTTATTCGAATAATTGGATATAATACACATTTAATAATCTAAGATTATATAACACAATTAACAATGTAAGAAATGAATAAAGTTGTAAAAACTAATCTCTGTTAGAATAATCAAGTTATAGCGATAAAATCTATAAATTAATATCCACGTATAATATTTCAACACCAAACGTTGTTTTTAATATTCTAAGGCAATAAATCAATTCGGAAATAGGTAAAATAACGTTGATACAGCTTATTGCTTGTCATTACATCGGATATAATTTGTTATTTTAATCGCCACTAACCGTATTACAGGCCGAACTAAATCGAAATATATTTAAATCAAACGCAACTGTATTGGAAACTGTTTGGATCGGTTGCAACATTGTTGCGAATACGTGTTGGTATATTTGTAAATATACGTAACGAAAGAAAGAAAGATTAGATCGCCCACACGTCGAACTTCGCAGCCAAACATTTACCCAATGGCGGTAACGTATTGTCTGAGAGTGATAGATGGGTGGTGCAAAGAGGAAGAATAATGCGCTGGTAACTTCACTAGCGTTCAACTTCACCTCTGTGGTTATGGACAACCGTGTTATCGCTGCGGGTAATCCCAAATTTTCCCATTTATTTTACTTTTTTTTAATATAAAGCAAACGAATACTTTTCCCGCCAACTTGCAACAGTGACTTGACTTCTAGTTATAATGTACTGTCGTGAGTACGGTTGCTTATTGACAAACAAAAATACTAATGACGTCTAAAACAGACTTTTCTCGCCGACTATATATAATTTTGTATTAATGACTTAACTTCTAGTTATAACGTATTGTCATGAGTACGGTTGGTTATTGACAAACAAAAATGCTAACGAAGTCTAAAATGGACTTTTGCCGTCAACTTGCATCAGTGACTTGACTTCTAGTCATAACGTGCTATCGTGAGTACGGTTGCTTATTGACAAACAAAAATGCTAATGAAGTGTGAAACGGACTTTTCCCGCCAACTTGGATCAGTGACTTGACTTCTAGTTATAACATACTGTCGTGAGTACGGTTGCTTATTGACAAACAAAAATGCTAATGACGTCTAAAACGGCCTTTTCCCGCCAACTTACATCAGTGACGTTGTGTTTTAATATTTTATTTTTATAATCTTATATTATTATCAGTTATATTGTTTAATTGTGGTGGCGTATTATACAACATAGTTCGACTAAGGCATATAAATGAAGTGATATGAAATAAAAGTTGACTGAAAAAGTCCATAGAAGGTTTTGTTAGAATAGCAACCATTTTATCAAGACGTAACGTGACAAGCTGACTAGTGACATTTAAAAGATTTGATATTATTGTATTAAATAAACTTAGTAATAAATCTTCTCTCTTATAAATAAGGTTCAAATTTAAAGTGAGAACATGCGTTAGGAATATACCTTCACCGTTAACAACATCGCGAACCTTGTCCATCTGTCTTAACACATCTACGTCCTACCCGCCTATCGCTTTCGCTCGTCGACAACTAATTTATGTGCGTTGTCGAACTGTCAGGCTGTCGATTATTCATATTTATGCCCTCTCCAGCCGACGGTCGGCAGTGCGAGCCATGATGTATCGGCCGAGGGAAATTACTTCGCGCGCCCGGGGCGTTCTATGGCATTAGCTGCCGCGATTATTTTGTATTGTGGGTTAGTTACAGGGTGTCCGGTCTGGTATTACTATAAGGATTCAATTGCATCTGCATAATTTTTAAGTTCATCAAGTCTTCTGGTCACCCATACCCCACAGTCTGAAGACAAAAGTCTTTAACTAGTGCATTCTGCCTGTACTCTCTTACGGTGCCGAAACTGTCGGTCCGTCTCCTTCACAAGCTCACAGTTGGTCAGAGGACTATGCTCGCAGTTTCCCTGGTGGATAGCATTCGGAATATTCTACGTTTCATTCACCAGAGAACTAGAATCACCGACATATCTCTTCAAGTTACCAGACTAAAGTGGCAATGGGTTGGACACGCGGTTTCCACTCCAACACTCGTCTACGAAGAAAGAACAGGCAGGGGAAAAGAAAGATGGATTTAGACAGGATGATAGAGATATGATACTACCGCAGCAGGAGACAAGGTTATACGGTAGTAGTTTGGAAGGCCGGGGTCGCGTACCCGTGTACTAATACCATAACTACAGGACAGGCGGCTAGGCAAAGATATTCCCTGACCTATTTGATTATTGTTAAGGTTGTCAATTCTAATTTTAGTATCGAACACCCTATATATACCGCAGCTCACCGGGAGATTTATGCTGATAGGTTTTAATATGCGAGCGTTTGTTTCTTTGTAATTGAAATGGTACTTTGAAATGTGTTCATGCCGAATGAGAAATTATTGAATTCCTAACCACGTCCTGTATTATTTCCGACTTGGTTGCAATAACTAAAGTTTTTATTTTTAAATGCGGTGCCGTTTAGTTTTACATTTCTTATATATTAATTTAGATAAAAGTCAATGGTCGCGGATTCGATCTCCGCATCGGCATAAATATATCGATGCAAAAAATCAAAGACATAGTAGGACGCAAAATGAAAGCTAGTAGTGTGAGGGGTGGCGTGATCTTGTTGAAACCATGTACGTGATGTACAGGCAGGATGTTCTCTCAACATTGGCAGGAAATAGTCAGTACGCAAGCGTGTACTGATTATTCGACCTATAATCTGATTCTGCCACCGTACACCCTATATAAGGTATGCTATGCTAATGTAGTGATACATTGATAAATGTATCACTAATGTATCAAAACTTTTTTTTTTGAATATATTAAAACCTTTTATATTATATTACTTAATTTTAAATTAGTATTTTTTTAAATTAAAATTAAAAAAGAAATAAATTGTTTTATAAAAACGAAAATATTATTAGTTCGAGTGACGTTTGTCGATAGACATATCATCTGTCCGGCTTAAGAAATTTAGATATAAAATATGAAATTGATAAATTGTGAATTAAGTATGAATAAAAAAGAAATGTACAGTGCATAGAAAAATAAATTAATTTTTTTTTTGGAAGAATTTAATTTTTATCGAAAATAAAACCCCCTGAAGATCCCGTGTGTCGACGGTTAGCACGCTATAGTAAACAGCACCTCCTGTATAATCTATCTCGGTCGCAACAGCGTACTCGACAGCGCAGTATTAAAGTGTCGTTGCCCCATCATTAACGCTAACAGCCCTATATAATTCGACGCCCTACAACTCCGACAAACGAACGATTTAAATTGTACATAATTTGGACTCACACGGTACACGCCGCTCATAAATTGCTCGCTCGTATTTTTCAAACTCCTTAACAAGTGCTTTCTCAAATGCTGACAACGTAATATGCCTTTTGTCAGCTTCTGCAGTCATTAGAATGTAGGATGCTTGGATTGTATTGTTTTGTTTCTTTACCCGTCATGGTATACGTTATCTTACGTTTTGTTTTATAACATTTTTTTTTTATATATCAAATCAAGAATTGCATATTATATGTCTGTAGCATTAATGGGCCGGCTCGCCCCAGGAAGTACCACACTCCCGCGGAAAACCGGCGTCTGAGTGGTAGCTTAGCTATCGCGCTTCGTACGGTGAGCGGCCAAGTTCCGGAGGTCCAACACCCTCCCCCCTCACCCTCCCATTCCAACTCCCATAATGACACTTTCTTTAAAAGTCGACAACGCTTCCGCACTGCCTATGGCGCTGTGGATGTCTATGGGCGGCGTTGATTGCTTTCCATCAAGTGACACGACTGCTAGTTTGCCTTCCTATCCCATAAAAAAAATCCTCTCTCTGTGGTTTGACCACGTAAGCACTATATAATCACACTTTGATCATTATTACATTGTAAGGCAGTTCAGAAAACTATTATTTCTTAAGGATCAGAGTGCTTGTACAAATTATATTGTTATTTTGTTACGTGTGCTGTTATTAGTGGGTGGTTTTTTTTCGATAATAATAAATGTCGATTGTAAGCCAAACGTGTCAGTGGGGCAGGACTTAATGATGGTAAATTACAGTGGATTTGTTTTTGTTACGAGACATAATGATCGCGAGGCGTTTAGGGCCATTTGTGACGCGTTACAGCAGATGTTGCCGTTATGGTTAGTGAACTGGTGGACAACTAGCATTTTGAAGTTTTTTTAACAGTCTTGATTGGCTCAGTGGCGGAGCCCTCTGCCCGCGGAGTTCGATCCCCGCATAGGAATAAATATATGTATGGATTTATAAATATTTATTCCGAGTCTGGTAATCCCTTTCCGTTCTTCTCTATCCTCTCCACGGTCTGCCGTGCCAATGGATGCGTAGCTAGGGGTGAGCTTAGTCGCAAGCGTGCCGACCGTCCAGGGATCGGGCTCTCCGGGTACTATGGTGCCTCACTGCAGCATGCAGGGCTCTGCTGGGGCCGACCTCCATCCCCCCTTGCGGCTCGTGGGATTCACTAAGACGAATTTAATATACCTAATTTGTACGTCCTGATTCCCGCGAGGGCGAGAAGCGACTAATGGAGAGCCGTTTCGCTGCGATGAATGTGAGAGAAAGAATGAATGAAAGGATGGATGAAAGGATGGATGAAAGGATGGATGAGTGTGGAGGTGGCGGTGAGGTTGTGCTGGGATCGTAGCGGATGGAGCTTTGTGGTCTCTGCCAACCCCTGCGGAGAATAGGCGTGAATATATAAAAAAAAATCCCATTTATTGGTCTTGATCCAGAATTTGCGTCATAGAAGTTATTTTCTTTATTGAGCTGAGTTCATGTCTCTATGATATTTTATTGGCACACAAACGGAAATACACAAGCAAATGTATAAATTTCAATTCTCGAACAATCCATCAACTCTCCTGATCATATATCAATCCTCCGTATTAGCGATTCCATACTAAGACCGTAATGAGACGTTTCGATGTCAACAACGCTCTGCAGGAAACATGTAGGCAACTCTGATGGTTAAAATTTATGAAGACCATTGACATGTTTTATGATCCCTTGTGTTCTACTTTCTAACTAAAACTATTTTCTACATCCTGTATAAGTAATGGGTTAGTTTTCGTGAAAATATTAAAGAAAAGTACACAAGATATAAGCGTAAATATTTTCGATGTTCATGAGATTATCCCTAGATTAAATGGGACTTAACCAATACCCACCACTGGTATTTTTTTTAACAGCCCATAGATGTCCCACTGCTGAGCACGGGTCTCTCCAATTCTGGAGGAACGGACGTGTAACCTACCACGCTTGTCCAATGCGGATTGGTGGGATTATCAGACTCGGAATAAATATTTGTAATCCATCCGTTGCGGGGATCGAACACGCGACCATTGTCGCCGCGGGCGGAGGGCCCCGCCACTGAGCAAATTGATCGTCCACCATTGCTATAGTTCAACCCAAACGAAACCGAACCCAAGCAGTATGCAATAATTTATAAAAGTTTTGTCAGTATGATATGTGGTGGATTAAAATAAATAAATGTTAAAGAAGGTGTCGTGACAAAGGTTGGGAAACCAACCATCGAGTGATTTAAGGGGAATTGCTCTCGTGGGAATCTGGACGTGACGGGTGGTGAACCACGTCGCCGTCATTTTTTTACAAATTAGGTTTATTAAATTTCATCACAGTTAATCCCAGGAGCCGCAAGGAAGGATGAAGGTTAGCCACAGCAGAGCCCCCCATGCTGAGGTAAGGCATCATAGTATCCGGGGAGCCTGATCCTGGGACGGTCGGCACGCTTGCCCCTAGCCACGCATCCATTTAGCGTATATAACTGTATATTTAGTATGTACTGTAAATTAATGTTTATATAATGACTTTCAATAATACTAAAATTGCACGAATGATTTCGCTAATATCACGTAGAATGGAGAAGACACCAATATGCAATATCCAATATCAGCCCGCGGCAGTCCACTGCTGGACATAGGCCTCACCCAAGGCGCGCCACCTAGCCCGATCTTCGGCTACACGCATCCAGTCTTCAGATAGTTTCCAGTATCCAGTATTCAGTCAGGAGAAGACACGGAGGAGATTAATTGGTGCGGTTGAGATAAGGAAGGAATAAAATGCAGAGGAGACGTAGGAAATTAAACGGTGCAGTCGGGACAACAATGGAATAGTGATAATACATAATGTGTTCTTGCAGAATTAAATAAACGCACATATCTGTCTGTCTGTCTGACTATCAGATCTGTGTAATTTGAATTATGTATTAATTTAAAATTTTTCCCTTTCTTCCGCAGATATAGTGAAAATTTTGCGTTGCGGATCCTAATATCTAATCACCAGGTATAAGTAAGCCTTTCTATCAATAACTGTCACGAAATCTTTATAAGCTGATTATTCGGCATGAAATTTTGATTTATATCGATTATTTGAATAATAAATGACTTATTGTCAAAGAGCTTATCCGATGGAGGCTGATAAACATTATTTTCTTAATTAAAACGGCTTACATTTTGATCTATCGTGTTACTCAGAAAAGATTAATGAGTTGAGAGAAATATAATTATGATTTTTTTATGGTATAGGAGAGCAAATGAGCAAGCGTTTCACCTGATGGAAAACAATTTTAATAATGGTAGAGTCACGCTGCAGACGAATATTTTGTCAAGAATGACATAATATTTGTTTGTTGCATGAATGGGCTTACTCGCCCGGGGAAGTACCACACTCCCGTAGAAAACCGGCGTCTTACAGATACCTAAAAGGCCGACAACGCTTCTGTAACTTCTGCGTTGTCGTGGATATCTATGAGCGTCGTTGATTGCTTTTTTATGGGATAGGTAGGATAAACGAGCAGGCTTGTCACTCGATGGAGAGCGATCAACGCCACCCCATAGGCATCCACAGCGCCATAGACAGTGCGGAAGCGTAGCTGACCTTTAAGGAAAGTGTCATTATGAGAGTGGTAGGGAGAGGGTGTTGGGCCTCTGGAACTCAGCCGCTTACCGTACGAAGCGCGGTATCTCAGCTCAGATGTCGATTTTCTGCGGGAGTGTGATGATTCTTCGAACGAGCCGGCCCATTCATGCTACAGACAAATATTATGTCATTCTTGACAAAGAATTCATCCGCATCGTGACTCTACCACTAGTATATTATAAATATACTAATGATAGAGCCACAAATAATGGTACTGTTCTATGGCGGTAATCACGAAATTGTTTAAAGAATTAATTAGCAAACGGTAGTAGTTGTATCGAAGCTAGAATTGTGTCTACAATGAAGTCACAAAAAAACGTTAAATCCGGTTGTAAGGCATTCGATACGTAATCTAGCACAAAGAACAATTACGAAGCGTTTTAGTGTCAAAGGAATACAATAGCCTGTTCCTTGGGTAACCAAGTGCAACCCATCAGCTCTGACAAGCGCATGAATAAATCATAAACGTTCCCTGTAATAAAGTAGCAATGTTTATCTGCACAGTCATTTATCATGGACTCGTACAACCGGTGTAGCAAGATCTTCCCCGCCCTCCGCTTCAACTCCATCCACAGGCAAAATAATGGGTGTTGTTTGGACGGATACAGTTTTTACGGCCTGGTCGTTTCCTTCTCGTGATCACGGCAGTCATCAATAAGGTTAGTTAGATCGTCTGACACTGTATTGCTTAAGATATAAAACTGTTTATTCGCTGTACTTTTTAAATTTTAAATTTCAGACTTGATTACTGTTTGATGGATGATTTTAAAAATGTATGATTTATGGCTCGAAGTAATTACGCTTAGTCGAACAAAATGGAAGCGTCTAAGTAATCTATTGATTTCAAGAGCGATTTATGCCGAGTCATGCATTAATTTTTCACTGAAATAATCTACATAAATCATCTTTGTGTTTGAATTTTTAAATTTATGGCCGCTATTCCTTATAACTTTCAAAATAAATTACAAATTATTTCCCTTTTAATTTGTGTGAAACAAACTGAATTATAGAAATAGAATATAATAAAATAATAAGAAATGAAGATATAAAAGAGCGATGCGGAGTAAAATGTATCGTGACAAAAGTTGAGAAAGGCATGCTTAGATGGTTTGGGCACATAGAGAGGATGGATGAAAGAGAACTGGCAAAATGAATTTATGTTGCGGATGTAGGGGAAGACCAAGGAGGATACCTTGTACCAAATTGCCGAAGTTTTTAAGAAAGGCCAGGTCAAGAGTACCTTTAACCGACGGGCTTACATGAGCAGAGCAATGAGTGTGGAGGAAGCAAGGAAAACATGCTGATATCGTAGAAGGTGGAGTGGTGGTGGAGATCTGTGGTCTCAGCCTACCCCTACGAGAAACAGGCGTGACGATATGTGTATATGTATGTAGAATAAGTAACTTACTCTGGCGGGCGTAATGACCTTAAATGAGTTTTGGCCTTCACTAATATGAGTCGCCACTTAGACCGATCTTACGCCACCGTCTGCCAGTGCTCGACTTGGAGCTCCTTTAGGAAGATTGACCGTGCAAGGGCAGCCCTTAGGTCGCCCCAGATAGACGCGTTTTACGGCTCAATCCTCTCCCATGCTAATATAATGATTCAACTAGTTTAGTCTTTGTGTCTTGATATCGCTTATGATGTTGGCTTCGGCTACTAGTATAAGTAAAATATCAAAAAAAAAACTTTTTGACATTTGTTGGTATACATATTGTGATATTTTTATAATACCTTTATAAAAATATCACAATATGTTATATTGTGAAGAATAGCATTAGCTTCGATGTCAAACACGAACAAAATAGCAATTGGCTCTGTTGTTCGCAACAAAAACATCAGAAAAAGCAGCTCGGATAACCTTGAAGTGATGTGACTGACGTGTCATGTCGACAGAAGCCTATTTACACGCCGACGAGAGAAAAAACTGTATGATTGACGTTTCTATTCGAACTCCGCTCGCAACTCACTGTTAGCTAACTAACTGTTAGCACTTGTTACAATGGAATAAGGTTCATTGTTGAATTCTATGCTAATATGTTGCTTTTTGGTTATATTTTACATTGTGCTGGCTTTTACTGTTCATTAAATGAAAAATTACAAAAGTTGGTACACGGGTACGCGACCCCGGCCTTTACTTCTTGTCTTCCGTTGCGGTAATATCATATCCTTATCATCCTGTCTAAATCCATCTTTCCTTTCCATCTGACATACCTGTCTGTCGATAACCTGAGCACCCTTAATGGACGAATTGGATTAGTTAAGTATCAAATCGACATGAGAACGCAATCGCATATTAGCAAATATTGAATCGCCTTCCATTGTCTAATTAATTCGTACGAAAATCATTACCGTGTATTTACTTTAATTTTTAATTTGTTTATATTATATAAATAACTAACTTTGTGGGCGCAAAGATTCAAAATGTATCTTGGCCTCCAAACAGACCACCACCATCTGCTAGTTACAGATTTGAAGGTTGCACAAGTCAGCGTCCGCCATGTCTCTTCATCGGAACCTGGGGCGCCATAAGTCGGTGTTCAGTTGGGAGACCCACATACGCCCTCTTCACTGCGCGATCCTCCCCCATCATCTCATCGTGGCCCAGCCAACGGAATCGGTGAGCTATATAAATAAAACTACTTATTTTTTTTATGGGATAGGTAGGCGAACGAGCAGGTGTGTCAATTGATGGAAAGCAATCAACGCTGCCCGTAGACTTCCGCAGCGCCATAAGCAATGCGAAAGCATTGCCAACCTTTATTGTGTTGTCATTATGTGAGTGGGAAAGGGAGGGGGAAGGAAAGAGGGAGGGAGGAGGGTGTTGGGCCTCCGGAACTCGGCCGCTCACCGTAAGAAACGCGGTAGCTTATCTACCGCGTTTCTTACGGTGAGCGGCCGACCACTCAGACCACTCAGACGTCGGTTTATGCGGAAGTGTGGTACTTCCCCGGGCGAGCCGGCCCATTTGTGCTACATACAAATATAATGCCATTCTTGACAAAGTTTTCATCTACAGCGTGACACTGCCACTAAAACAGTATTTAAATTCATATTTCAATATGATTTATAATTTTTTTCTTATCTATTACGACGACGGTGTTGTTTGAAATATTATTGTGAATAATTAATATATTATTCGAAAAGTGACCGGATTCATTAATACAAAATATTAAGTTAATTGACGATATTCAAATAAGTCACATAACACTAAAACACCAATCTACAATTTGATTGCTGGCAATTCACATCGACGGTTAGCAGATACCCTGTCAAACTAACATCCAATCAACGTTCGCTACACAAATATTTGGCAAGTTTCGACGCGCTATAAATTCGATGCCAACGTTTGCCCAAATAATGGTTCCACGTTCGCCATTAAAGCGACGCAGACGCAGACGAACGCAACGCGGATCGTCAATCATCTGCGCGCATTAATCTTGTGTAGACAACTTGATAGATCATTGCGTCGGACCGTCGAGCCGAGCGCGAACTAAACTATCCAATGGATACGGCATTTTTATTTGGAATCCCACACACGAACATATTTTGATTGAATCAATCGAAATTTAGTTTAAAAATCTTAAATGCAGCAACAATTCTACAATACAGAAATGCTAAAGGATTGGGCTTCTCGAGTTCATCGTCAGGACGTCGTAAGTTTGTATCTTCCATTGATGTGAAGGAGGAGTTGGGCCTCCGGAACTCGGCCGCTCACCGTACTGTTATAAAGATTTAGCCGAAGGCGTTTTAAAAAAACGAAATTGTAATTAAAAAGGATATTTATTTAATAAAGGGCTCTAACTAGGGAGGCAAGTGTCACGCACGGATGACGGACTCGAACTGAACTTTTAAATACAATTAAAATATTGAGAGCAGTCAAAAGTGCTGGCTAGGCGATAGGGTTATGGACGGTGAGCATTATTATATACATGATACATATATAACAGTACGAAGCGCGGTAGCTTAGCTACCACTCAGACGTCGGTTTACTGCGGGAGTGTGGTGCGTACTACCCCGGGCGAGCCGGCCCATTCATAATATTTGTTCTTTTGAGAGAGAAAGAGAGACAGAGAGATCTCTCTCTAATATAGTCCACGTTTCAACTCCATGCTTTGTTAAGGCGCATTTTGGTGTTCAAAGTTATTTCCTTTTTTTTAGCGAATGTGTAAAGCCGTCCTAAAATCGTGTTGTTCTTCAAGGAACCATTTTGGGACCATATTTGTTCATCTTCTAAACAAAAAACAGACATCGCCTCCAAACCCCGCCCGGTTCCCAGTAGCGGACGTGGAGCCCTCGATCGCGGCCCGCGGCTAATAAATCGTGTTGAACAAGTAGGTTGAGCCGTTTTATCAAAGTCAATCGGTGATGCGCCGAGGCCGCTGAATAATTACGAGCTACGGCGGTTGTTAGGCATCACATGGGTGTGTGTGACGTATTGTGGATCACATGCCAATGGTGGCATTGTTCTCCGCTACGATTAATGTGTACTCAACGGAAACATATCGTGAATATTGCACAAATAGTGGTAGAGCCGCACTGCAGACGAACACTTTATCAAGAATGGCATAATATTTGTCTGTAGCAAGAATGGGCCGGCTCGCCCGGGGAAGTACCACACTCCCGGATATACCGGCGTCTGAGTAGTAGCTTAACTACCGCGCTTCGTGCGATGAGCGGAAGAGTTCCTGAGGCCTAACACCCTCCCCCCTCCCTCTGCCCTCCACCTCCCATCCATCCCACTTCCATAATGACACATTCTTAAATGTCGGCAACGCTTCTGCACTGCCTATGGCACTGCTGATGTTTATGGGCGGCGTTGATTGCTTTCCATCAGGTGACACGCCTGCTCGTTTGCCTTCCTATCCCATAAAAAAATGGCATCTTCCTGAAAGATGCGTCATAATAGTGGCACACTCTAGTAACACACTCATTGACAGTTTAAGTTAAATCATTTTCATATATTTCAGGTTGAGATGATGGGGTAGGATCGTGCACTCAAGAGAGCGTATGTGGGTCGCCCAACTGGACGACGTCCTGTGGGGCGCCCCATGTACCGCTGGGGAGAAATGATCGCAGATGATGTGCGCATCCTTCAAGTCTGCAACTGGCAGGAGGTGGCATAGGACAGGGCAAAGTGACGTAAGATTTGTTCGGAGGCCAAGATCCATTTTGAGTTGCTGCGCCAACAAAGTTAGTTAGTTCATTTTCATATTTTGTTTCATACTTGTTTTGCCTTCACATCAATAAAAGTGGTTAAAAAGTATCTATATGGACAGTCAAAAGTTTTACTTAGCTAAGATCCGCGACAAGCAAAACAATAACAGAAAGTTAATAATGTGTGTTTTTCCGTTGGGTTTAGTGGATTTATTTGGAACTTAAACCAAAAACTTACCGAAAATCGGCCATCAATTCTCCACCCACCAACCACTATACACAACACCAAACACACATTATCACTTTTCCATCTTGTAAACGACACGTTTTTCGCCCCAACACGAGGCATCTTCAGGTATAGTAGACTCTACGGAAGGCAACCGAAAAGTCAACTCTTTTCGGTTGGTGGGTGGAGAATTGATGGCCGATTTTCGGTAAGTTTTTGGTTTAAGTTCCAAATAAATCCACTTAACCCAACGGAAAAACACACATTATTAATTTTCTGTTATTGTTTTGCTTGTCGCGGATCTTGGCTAAGTAAAACTTTTGACTGTCCATATAGTGATGAATTTTCGCAAAGTAACGCCTGACTCCATTAATAATCTTAAAAAGTATCTGTTTTACTACGATATCAATAGTTATTCAGCGATGTTCAAGCAAAAAAAATGATTACCACCTGCCACCAACAATGGCGTGTAATTGTGAAAAATTCTCACCTCGTTGTTGAAATTGCGATTGTATCTAAATTGCGGTGGGTACCTATTACGTTGAACAACGCAAATTGTACGCCGCCCGATAAATCTTGAGCGGCGTCGCGTGACGGACGACGACCAGATTAACCGGTAACAAGGAGAACGGTACAAGTAATAATAAACATTCATATGACGACG
This sequence comes from Baronia brevicornis, assembly GCA_031353405.1. Classification (NCBI taxonomy): domain Eukaryota; kingdom Metazoa; phylum Arthropoda; class Insecta; order Lepidoptera; family Papilionidae; genus Baronia; species Baronia brevicornis. The sequence goes on from JASFAT010002298.1 coordinate 272,391, forward strand.
ATGTTATTTTTTATGGCATAGGAAGGCAAACGAGCGGGCGTGTCACCTGATGGAAAGCAACCAACGCCGCCCATAGATATCCGCAACGCGATAGGCAATGCGGAAGCGTTGCCAACCTTAAAGGAAAGTGAAATTATGGGAGTGGGAGTGGAAATTGGAGGGGGAGTGGAAAGGGGAGGGTGTTGGGCCTCCGGAACTCAGACCTCTCACCGTACGAAGCGCGGTAGCTAAGCTACCACTCACACGCCGGTTTTCTGCGGGAGTGTGGTACTTCCCCGGGCGAGCCCGCCCATTCATGCTACATACAAATAATATGCCATTCTTGACAAAGTTTTCGTCTGCAGCGTGGCTCTACCACTAGCAAGAATGTTTATTCTATCTACTGCCTGTCTCACTCACGTATTATTAGGGAAACTGTAAGTTTGTTCTAGTGAAATGTACGAATATGGCTCGAGGCATACGAATTGTATTTAAACCTTGGGGAAGAAAAATTCCAAGATGGCGTTAAACAAAATGGCCGCCATACAAAGCTAAAATCGTCGTTTGGGGGCCGATTTCACTTGAAACACTCGCGTATCTTTAAGGGGATTGCGTGTATTTTTTGTTTTTATGTATATATATATATATATATATATATATATATATATATATATATATATATATATATATATATATATATATATATATATATATGTATATATATATATATATATATATATATATATAATAAACAAGTTTTAATTCGAATGACGTTGTGTCATTTTAAGTAGGTATGTTAACATCAATCATAACCAGCTTCTTTGAATTTATTTTCTTCTGCTATGGCAACTACGCGCCAGTTAAACTATCACTGGTAACTTATATAAGAGTTACAGGCATTACGAAGAGCGCTGCGTTTTCGATGAAAAATAAAGACTATTTTCAAGTGTTCTATAGGGATATTTTGCCCATCCTTAGACTAGCAGTGACCAAAAATTTTCAGTCATAAATAAAAGCGATAAAATGTGTATCGTTTTATGAAACTAATATTAAGTTTTCAATCAAGTGCAAGATTATAAAGGTACCCAAGCGTATCTCATAATTTCCTCCATTATCCGTCGCGCCTTGGTATTGTAATTCTGCCGTGAAGTGATAAAATATTTTTGTTTTCACACATAATCTAAACAAGATTAAATAGTAGCTATATATTCTAGAATTACTCACGTCAATTAGGCAAGGCACGATCAGGGAGTATCTTTGCCTAGCCACCTGTCTGGTAGTTATAGTATTGGTACAGGGGCACACGACCCCGGCTTCCCGAACTATTACCGTATCACTCTTTGTCTTCCGTTGCGGTAGTGCCATATCCCTATCATCCTGTCCAAATCCATCTTTCCTTTTTTCTCTATCCTTTTCCCTTCCTCTCCGTCAATACACGGTCTGTCGTGCCAATGGATGCGTGGCTAGGGGCGAGCTTAGTCTCAAGCGTCTAGCCGAGGGGCATCCCACATCATGTTTACCGAAACGCGGTCTCCACTGCAGCACTCGTCTGCTTCAACGATTGTCAGATCTCCGACAAACGTGACCAGACGATCAGAAGGCCCGGTTTCATTTAATTTTTCTCGACCTTTCTCCAACTTATAAATCGTCATATAATTAATCCATGTGTCTGGATTTAAAATATTTTTATTTGTTTTATCGTATGCTCCAAAAGCACACGTAAATTTCCACACAACGTTCCGAATGCTAAGTATGTTTGTTAGTACAGTTTGACTCGAAAGACTAATGGATCTGGATAACATTTTGTATTTGTTTGCGTCTAGACATGGGTGTAGATTACGAAAAAATATTGTATTGTTTTATTTAATGTCTAAATCTAAATCTCATTATTTATGTTTCTCAATTTATATGTTCACAGATTGTTTAACAGTTTAGTCTGAAGCATTTGCGTAGATCTATATGTGTATTTTATTATTAAATTTTAAATCTACTCCATGCTGAAGCAGCTTCTATCTTTGTCGTTTAGTTTATGCATGTACTAGCATTTTCCCGTGGCTTCGCTCGCGTGGAATTTGGTCTGCCACATTAAGTTTCGTGACAGATCGTTTTAAATAAATATATTTTTTTAACTTAATTTATGGTTCACAATTTTGGTCATTGTGGCTTCCACATAAAAGGTAGATATATGCTGTCAAGGACTTTCATTTAGAACTATTCAAGACAAACAATCCTACTGTACATCATCTTTGTGTAACTCCTATGTTTCAGGCCGTATGGTTAGGTACGCCAATATAGCTATCAGACGCCAGATTTTTTCCGACTTAATTAACATGTATCGTTATATTACGACCAAAATTACATAAAATCATAACAAATTGTAGCCTATATGTTATTCCGATGTATAATCTATATTACTGTAAAGTTTCATCCAAATCCGTCCAGTAGCTTTTTCGTGAAAGAGTAACAAACATCCATACTCACAAACTTTCGCATTAATAATATTAGTATGTAAATATGTAATATGTATGTATATGTACTAGTATGTATATGTATATGTATATCATTTTGAACCATTTATGTGAGAAGCATGCTTTGTTTCAGTGACAGCCTGCATCGTATCAAATGATTTACAGTTTTAATCTATACAAGAATAAAATTGAATGTTGTTTAGCTACCAGCATTGTTAACTTACAATAGTTTAATATAAAGATTTACAATAATCTTTATTTGTATCAGATATATCAATAGTATCCTTCCCGCCAGTCCACGGTCTGCCGTGCCAATGCATGCGTGGCTAGGGGCGAGCTTAGTCGCAAGCGTGCCAACCGTCACGGGATCGGGTTCCCCTCCTTCCTCTGTTGGGGCTGACCTCCATCCTACCTTGCGGCTCGTAGGATTCGCTTTGATAAATCTTAATAAATCTAATTTGTTAAAAAATGACGTGGTTCGCCACCCGACACGTCCTGATTCCCTAGAGGGCGAGAGGTGTTTAACGGAAAGCCGTTTCGCTACGATGAATGTGAGAGGAAGGATTGATGAAAAGATGGATGAGTGTGGAGGAAGCAAGGAAGGTGGCATAACGATGTGTATGTATGTGGATGTAACACATTTCACATAACATCTCAAATGCCTTATTTAAGTTAATCACAACAAACATTTTATGTATCATGTATATGAAATAGATGTATATGATGTTTATTAGTATAAAAGCAACGTCTAGTACGAGTCTTATTTAGAGGAACATACAACTGAATCATTTGATACGATACAAGACGTCAGCGCAACAAAGCGCTGCAGTAAATCAGACGAGTGCGGCGTGAACAAAATACGCGCCGCAAATAAAGGCAAAACGAGACAAACAACTCTTGGTGTAGTGCCATGTAGTACAATAATGTCGAGGTGTGGTGATGACAGCTAGATGGGCCCGCAAGCTATGAACTACCAATATCGACTTCTTGGCAATATTAAATGTTGAGAGAAATCATCTTTCACGTGGACGAATAGTATAACAAGTGAATACCACGATTTATGGACTCAAGGCGTTACTTTGCAGAAATCCATTACTATCTGGACAGTCAGAATTTTTACTCAGTTGAGACCACACTGAGACTATTTTTGTCCATTTCTCCTCTCTTCCTTTTATCATATGTCTTATCCATTGCCATTTTAATCTTATTTTATTTTTTAATCTTATTATATATTATATTTTATTTTTTAATCTTATTATATTATAATACATCAATTCAATTCAACCGAAGAAATAATTCTAAACATAATCCTCGTCATCGCTCTCTGAGCTCTAATCTTATCGGCGTCTATTAATACTTTTTAATGATATTTATTTACAATAACACATTTATATTTATTATTATCTGCTATCATCAACATAATAGAAATTACGTTTACAATTATTATTTTTTGCTTAAAACCTTATTAATATTATAATATACAAAAAAAACAAAAAGAAAATAATTTTAATCAAACAAGTGTCGTAAAATGGTACGTGCTCAGCATATGCCGGGCGTTCTATTGGAGCACCTGGCGCTGGTATTCAGCGAGAACCAACGTGGTCAGATCGCGGACCACAGTGACGAGATTGATACGGACACACACACATACATACACATACATCCATATACAGGTTGTCCCAGAACTCTGGATTGTTACAATCGATCCTGTCACCCCGTTTCGACTTGACGTTGAGTTCTGGGACATCCTATACTACCACTTATACTATATACACATAAATACAATAAAATTTAAAACAACTAAGTGATGTAATAAATTCATCGCAACCAAAAGAACAAGTTCCTAATTGCATACTTAAAATTAGATTTTTTTCAACATATTTATAGTATACAAGTCACAAGTACATATTGTAATTTCTTTATTGTCCTAACCACCCCCCCATAATCTAAGTGCTCAGGACTTACCAATGTAGCAAAGTCTATTTCTCTCGATCAAACGCTATTTCCTTCAATTCTCTATATGTCTCCACCCTTAATTCTACTTTCTTCTTAATCTCTTTCTATAAACTTTTCGAATGCCTTGATTAAACTTGTCGTATTCAAAGCAATCTATAACTATAGCCACGCTGCAGACAAATACTTCGTTAAGAATGGCATAATATTTGTCTGAACCATGAATGGGCCGGCTCACCCGGGGAAATACCACACTCCCACAGAAAAGTAGCATCCGACTGGTAGCTTAGCTACCGCGCTTCGTCTGATGAGCGTCTGAGTTCCAGAAGTCCAACACCCTCCCCCCCCACCACTCCCGTAATGACACTTTCCTTAAAGGTCGGCAACGTTTCCGCACTGCCTATGGCGCTACGCATGTCTATGGGCGGCGTTGATTGCTTTCCCTCAGGTGACTGGCCTGCTCGTTTGCCTTCCTATCCCATAAAAAAAATTAGCACACACAATTCATGTAACGTTAGTAGATTAGAGATGTTAGATTTGGTTCGTATTAATATTTGTCAACGTTGCATGAAAAATATTTCCGTTTGTGTGGCAGCCCTGTTCCGCCGCGTCACCCACGACCGCAACCCGACAACAGACGGCGTCGAAAAGTTGTCACCCGTCGTCCGCGGCCTGTCAGCCCGCGTGACACCGACACCGCGTCACGCCGCTCCGGTAATTAGCTAAGTGTCGCCGCCACCAACCATTCATTGCCGTCACCCTCGCTTCTATTCCAACCGCATAAAGATCACTTTCCTTTTTACCACTGCATATAATTATTGTACTATTCAGCTCCATTCCGCTATCCGCATGCGTTGACGGTTTTTGTGGTTCTGCGCAATTATTAATGTTGTTATAAATATATATTTAATAGCCCATATATGTCCCTATTCAAGCCATTGGATTTTCTCATTTTTGCAGGATTGATGAACCAACCACGCTTGACCAAGAGAGACCATCAGAATAACACCAGGTACGGAATAAATACTCGTTGACTATTTCCTAAGAAAATACTCGTTGACTATTTCCTAACTACATTAATCATTAATGTAGTTAGGTGTTACTTTACGGAAATCTATTACTATGTGAACAGTTAGAACTTTTACTTAGCTAAGATCCGCGACAAGCAAACAAAACAAAAATAATAATGTGTTTTTTTTTTTTACTGGAAGACGTGTTTCAGCGTAAGGTCTATTATACCTCGTAATGCCTCAAGTTGAGGCGAAACACGTGTCGAGTGCAAGATGGAAAAGTGGTAGTGTGTGTTTGATGTTGTGGATAGTGGTTGGGAGGTTGAGAGTTGCTGACGGCTGTTTTTTCGGTAAGATTTAATTTAGGTTCCCCGTAAATCCACTTCTTCCAGTAAAAAAGACCACATTATTACTTTTCTGTTTTCGTTTGCTTGTCGCGGATCTTAGCTAAGGAAAAGTTCTAACTTTTCACATAATTTTACTTTAAACAATATATCCGGAAGTACTGTTAAAAATTAACAAGTTCAATGTTTACGTGAAACTGTATTCGATTCGTCACTCGACTGAATGTGACGGAGAACATTTGTGGTAGCCGTCACATAACCGTTCGGTGTCCGAGTCACACAAATCCGTCATCGAGCTAATCTGACATGTAGTTGACTGACGAAGCACGCGGTCTAATGAATTGCAGAGCGGTTAAATTTACGAGAGAGATTGAAAAGTATAAGGATAATAACGAAACATTTATTCGAAAAAAAATACATAAAACCTACACTACCTTACACTATAGGTGGGGGGTGCTGCTTATATATAGCGTCCACTGTAATGGCAAGACGCTTAACGGTTGTCTTCCATAGAGTCTACTCGGTCGGACTCTAGTCGGTTCGGAAAAACCCCAGAAAATTTAAAACTGAGTAAAAAATCTATACCTTAAAAATAGTATAATTTCTAGTAAACTATTATACATATATGGACAGTCAAAAGTTTTACTTAGCTAAGATCCGCGACAAGCAAAACAATAACAGAAAATTAATAATGTGTGTTTTTCCGTTGGGTTAAGTGGATTTATTTGGAACTTCTACGGAAGACAACCGAAAAGTAGTTCCGTAGAGTCTACTATACCTGAAGATGCCTCGTGTTGGGGCGAAACACGTGTCGTTTACAAGATGGAAAAGTGATGGTGTGTGTTTGGTGTTGTGTATAGTGGTTGGTGGGTGGAGAGTTGATGGCCGATTTTCGGTAAGTTTTTGGTTTAAAGTTCCAAATAAATCCACTTAACCCAACGGAAAAACACACATTATTAATTTTATGTTATTGTTTGCTTGTCGCGGATCTTAGCTAAGTGAAACTTTTGACTGTCCATATATTGTAAATTATATTATTTTTTTTTTGGTTTTGTATTTTTATGTCATATTTTTACCCATTCTTTTGTATACAATTTAATACGTTATTTGAAACAATTCACTATTACATTGCGAACGTTCTAAAAGAACTCTAATTGCTAGCTGACAACACAATCACTGCCAATACATACGTATCAATTAATTGACGTTTGTCAGCTATACCAGATGACATTTGCTCTACCGCATGTCGACGGTAGCTCTATTCGTTATTGAAATAAGGGTGAATTTGGCATGCAATAGACTTTATAAGGTGATACGTGTACTTGGTATTTGTATAATTTAGGAGTATTACTGGCATGGTATGTAAATCAAGCGTGAAATGCGAACATAAAGTCATCCGCGTGAGATATGCGATGACGTTCATAGTATCGCGACGACTGATTTATAGCTCTATTAATGTTTTTATGGGCGATCACAACAACATATAGCAAAAATAGAACAGGGGCAAAAAATCATAGTATATCTTCTTTATGGTCCTATGTCTCCGAGGTGGGGCGTCCACGGTGCTTCTGCATTGCGATCGATCTTGAGCGACGCGCTTCACTTCAGGCCACGTCAACACGATGGATTTCATCTCGGCGGCTACGGAGCGCTTCCAGCTTCTACTTGCGGCGCAGTAAATATAAAATGCGGCAAAGTCTTACATCTTACCAATTATTAATGGAAGAATAAAATAACAAAGTGGCTACTTTCCTTCCTCAGAAAGAAACGGAGAGCATACTCACGTAAAAGTGTAAAGGCAGTGCACACACGAGCACACACACACACACATTCACACTTGCACAGACACATAAACACACAAAAAAGCATTTTATTCCTCTTTTTTGTACTTCATAATAATAATTAAAATAAATTTTTAATTAGTTAACGTAAAGATCGAAAATGAATGTACCGAGATACTGGTTTTGAATTAATGAATCGCCCAGTTCGGGATCCACCGGCAATTCAACCTTATATACACATATGTATTGTTTAAATAAATAAAATAAAATAATAAATATAATAAACGCCATATATACGGAGTCGAAAGAACCAATATGAGAACATAAAATCAAGTTGGCGAAAAATTATAATTTAGGTAGATAAAGGCCTCATAATATATTTATATGATAAAGATGTATAATATAATATAATAAAATTTATAATTTTTAAAAAGTACAATAATATTAAATATAATAAACGTCATATATAGATTTGAAAGAATCAATATATGAACATAAAATAACAAATCAAGTTGGCTAAAAATTATAATTTTGGTAGGTTAAGGCCTCATAAAATATTCATATGATAAATATGAATAATAAATATGATATAATAAAATTTATTAATAAGTACATTTATTTTTATTATTATAGCTTTATTTCCGACACTTTTTTATTAGGTTTCGCTAGATCTCCTTTTCCTACTGTGTGGTCCCGTTTTGGGTAAAAGCCTCCTGCATCTTTAACCATTTCTCTCTGTCTAGAGCTTGGCTTATCCAGTTTATTCTTGCTGTTTCTACAATGTCGTCTACCCATATTTTTCTTTGTCTTTCTACATTCCTTTTTCCTGTTGGACCTAATCATTTTTGGTATCCTGCGGGTCCACCTATTGTATGTGTACCTCGGCAAACCAGTATTTTTATGGATTCTATAACGATGGGTAGAGTAAGGAAAACGAAGTAGATAGAAGTAAGTTTATTCTTCTAGAAGAAAATACCGGGTACATAAAGAAATCTTAAAAGGAAACTACAACTCGGAAATAAAAAAAAAGTACAATAAACTTTAAAGTTCACATATTAGATTTAACATTATGCGTGAATTGTACCACACTATCGTAGAATGTCTAAATTATTATTACATTTGATGTATTTCACAACGAACAAAATAGAATATATTCAGGAACAAGTTAACAAAAACAACAACAGCCGTACGTGGTGTAAGAAAATCTGTGAAATGTGTGGGAGACGGTGAAATGTTAAAGCGAAGGCACGTAATTCAAAGCGCAGTCCGGGACAAGATACCGCGATGCAGTCCGCCACACGCTTCGTAATTGACGCGTCTGTCGGCAGCGGAAGTCTAGGGATGAGCCTTGACACCCACCGGCCTGAATATCGATATCGATTACGATCTATTTTTATTAATCTTGTTTTGTTATATTTTGCAATGTGGTATTATGTGTTTAAATTTCCAATTCTTTCAGGGTTATTAGCAAAAGACATATATATACAGATATTCAGACCCTAATCCAATAATGTTGATGATACATGAGAAGAAATTACTGTCCAGATTAGGTTCAAAACAATGCGTTACATGCAAACTTGACAAAAAAAATTAGAAACCAAATAATCTCTAGTCATTGAAAAGTTTAAAGTCGGGTTTCTTTTTTAAGTATTAAAAAATTTTAATCTTTTTACATATAAACATACACATACAAGATTATCATCATATCATTATCGTAACTAATCAGCAATCAGGAATATTAATTATAAGCGTGACATCAAAATATTCATGTTTTTCTAATTATACTCTGAAAATATGTATGTAACAGCATAATATATTTCCTCAGCTTTGTATTACTAAACAGATACAATGACCTTATACGCGTAGGAAAACATGGCGTTGATGATGCCTTTGCCAGATAAAAAGCGTTATGATTGTATAAAATAGATAGTTTGTCGCAATCAGACTGTTAACCAAGACAAAGCATACGTCTCGGTTTAATTTATTTCAACGATAGTTTCATTGATATTATCATATTCGATTCGGTTACGATGACATTGGAGATATCCCAAAAGTCGCAACATTTGTTTTGCACTTTTGTATTTGATAAAGTGCCTTAAACATGTGTATGAATACAGAAAGCTTTCTCTCGACTGTAAAATTTCAATATTGTAAAAATATAATAATAACTCGATATATGAACGTGGCACATCACTTTAAACATCACAGGATGACAGCGGAAGTCGAAAACGGAAGTAATGGCGCGCTGTCAAGACTTCGCGTGAGTGCGGCGCGATCGTGGGGCGACTTTGGCGCAACCTGTTCACTACATCCGCCATTTTAATGAATGTTCCCGGTGACATGTTAAACATTATTTTTATTTTATATACCATCTTCATATAACAAGTTTTAACGGTTAACTTGAAGATATATTGTTAACAGTATATTTGAAATGCCTATGGTTTTGTAGACGTTTATGAGTGGCGTTGATTGCTTTCCTAATTATAAATAAGGTCCACTGTTTCAGACTGTTTTGTTCTCTTTTCTTTGATGGCAATTATTTATAACTATTATGCCAGTGTCAAATAAAATACAATAATATCAAATCTTTTGAAATGTAACTAGTCAGCTAGTTACGTTACGTCTTGATAAAATGGTGGCTATTCTACCAAAACATTGTATGATCTTTTTCAGACAACTTAAAAAGTGACAATACACGAATATATTCTATAGAACTCCACTTATACACCTTAATCGAACTATATTGTATAAAAAGCCACCATAATTAAACAATATATTGATAATAATATAAGATTATGAAAATGAAATAAAAACACAACGTCACTGATGTAAGTTGGCGGGAAAAGTCCGTTTCAGACTTCATTACCATTTTTGTTATGTCAATCAAGCATCCGTACTCACGACAATGCGTTATAACCACAAGTCAAGTTTGTTTGTCAATCTCGGATATTGACAGCGCTATTGTTTCTAACATTGTACGATAGGTCACCAGTTGCATAACTTGTCTATACACGTTCTTCAATTGTTATTTGTCATTTGTAATTACGCAGAAGGCTTTAATGAATTCTTAAATTTTTTTTTACCCAAACTCAAAATAATTTAAATTTATTTTTTTATTTGTAGATATATGGTGTTCGCTGGCAAAATTTGGTATTCAAATATTAATAATAAAAAAACCAACAAAGGATATAAATAAAATATAACAACAACAAGATGTTGGATGGATGTAGTGTGGATTTTGTTTTTTAAAAATTATTATACTTCGTCGAAACTTTGACCGTATTGGGCACATTCTTAAAATCTAGCCACAATGTTCTATGTCACATGAATCAGTGATGTCGGGATGCCTTTAACCTGGCGGATGAAGATTTCTTTTAGTGCTGAGATGGTCGTCGGATTTGTTTCATAGAATATAGGTTTGTTAGAAGTACCCGCACAAAAAATAAGTCCATAATGTTGAGATCCGGCAACCTGAGTGGCCACAAGCAATTACGGATATCAATATTAGCCCGCAAGCAGTCCACTGCTGGACATAGGCGCGCCACCTAGCCCGATCTTCGCCTACACTCAGTCTTCGCCTAGTCTCTGCCAGCCGCCTTGCGCAGATTATCGCTTCATCTAGCAGGGGGGCATCCCACACTACGTTTGCCGAGTCGCGGTCTCTCGTCTATTGCAACAATTGTCGGTTCTCCGACAAACGTGTCCAGCCCATTGCCACTTCAGTCTGCTAACGTGCTATGATGCTATGATTCTTCGGCGAATTTCTTCATTTCGTATTCTATCCACCAGACTCCGAAAATAGCCCTCTCCATAGCCCTCTGAGTGCCTTTGAGCTTCAAGGAGACGGACTGTCAGTGTCCACGTTTCGGCACCGTATGAGAGTACTTACGTTACCGTAAGTAATTACGCATATATGAAGATTCAATTAAGCATATCTAAACCAAGAGGAGGATCGACACAGTACAACCTAAATCTGTTACAAGGGAATGCTTCGTGTCAGTGGTAAAATAGTACGTAGACAGACTTCACGCATCAAAGTTACTCTACAAGTAAGGCTAATTATCTGTAATAATTATTAATGTAATTTTTATCTTTACACGGCCTGACTGGCTGTTCATCGTGGAGTACTTGTTCTGACACTGATGTACGGTAGTGAAAGTTGTGTTTGGCAGAAGAGTCGTGAAAGCAGACTGAATGTGGTGGAAATCTCATTTCTACCACATTAAGAAATATGTGTGGAGAAACTTCGAAAAGTTGAGAAAGGGATTTGGGTACACAGAGAAGATGAATGAAAGACGACTGGCAAAAGAAATTTACGTTACGGATGAAGATGGAAGGGTAGATCGGTAGGGGAATATCAAGGAAAATATACCGTGACCAAATTGCGGAAGTTTTTAAGAAAGGCCAGGTCAAGAGTATCCTTAACCGACAAGCTTACATGAAGAAAGTTATGAGTGTGGAGGAAGCAAGGAAAGCATGCCGAGATCGTAGCAGATGGAGATCTGTGGTTTCTGCCTACTCCTACGGGAAACAGGCGTGACGATGTGTATGTATGAATGTTTATCTCTAAATATATTTCTTAAGTACATTTGATTTTTTTCGAGTCTCCCACTGCTGAAATTTTATTACTTAATCCATGATTATTTTCAATACTTCGTCTATTATATGTCCAATATGTCTATTATATAGTTAATAATCCAATATAGTTACTGACCAACCCATCCATCTTCTCTGATAACGGGATGTGCTGATATTTCTAATAGATATCGCTTGTAGATACTAGTCCTAATCGTTTCAAACTAATTATGTGTCTTCCATAGTTTCAGCGGATAAAGAAGGAGACCTAATTAGCCAAAGTTTTCCTTATTGTCTTTATTCTTCGATCGATTGTCTTCATCTTCTCCGATAACGATTCTTTGTTATTGGAGTCTTCCATAGTTACAACGGATAAAGAAGGAGGGTTTGTCATTAACTCCAAGTCTTCCTTATTGTCTTCAGCATGTGCTTCTTCTGTGTTGAAATTAGTTTTGTAGGCCTTAGTATGCTTTTCATTTAAAATAAACTGAAGTGAGTTCATTCTATCTATTAATATTCCATCTGTATCCTATTTCATAAATCAATGAACAGCCTTCTATGATTTTCACCTATTAAAACTTGTTTTCTAACCCGATCTTAACTTTCACTAATCCAGTTTCTGTTAGCGGCTTACTACATTTATCAAGTTGCGGTCTCCAGCACTAGTTTGCTCCAAATGTTGTCGGTTATCGGATAACCTGAATAGTACGTTGCCACTTGAATTGTCTTCATAGAGATGTTCTTCACCTCAGATCTCCTGCGAATTTGATCACTCAACACATGATTCGTCAAATCAATATTCAAATTACCAAACCACTTTAGCAAGATCGGTATCTTGCACTATAAAATGTTGATGTTGATCCAGCGTCAGATATTTGACGATATTTACGATCATGAATATTCCAATTAAAGTATTAGCGGACATCGTAAAGTCGTGTTGAAAAATTAACTGTATTAGATCACTATGAGATAACAGATGAATATTAATGAAAAGATTATTGGTTAGTTGTAATAGATAAAAATCTTAATTACCGCACCAGTCTGCTTCCAATTAATACGATTAGAGATTTTACAGTCCGATAAGATTGAAATTGTCAACCAGATTTAGCTGATAGTGGCAAAAATTAAATATTTTCCTGTTGTCGAATACGGTTCGACTCGTCAGGAATATTTTTAATTCAAAACCATAGTAGATGGTTGATGGTGTAACGGGCTGATTTCAACAACTCGACAACGTCATGCGACGATTTTGCGTATTGAATGGATAGCTTCTATTCCATCCATCTCAGCTCCTCGAAGAACTGCAAAAGCCTTTTGGCTTACCCACAGCATAATAATAATAATATTCATTTATTTGACATCACATGTACCTTTGTTATATGTGGTGTCAGATATGGTATAGCTTGTAATAAACTGAGAATAAGATTTCTGTGAGGAGCTAGTGCCTGAACTAGGGATGAGCCTATATCTTAGGTCACTAGACTTCCACCCCTTATTTCTAATTGATTATTATAATTTTATTTTAATGATTCCAAGAGTATTGTTGAAAGACTTATTTAAGTAAGGGCCCAAGAAAAATAACTGGCGCCGCGCAAAGTCAGTCCTAACCTAGGTACCTAGAATCATCTGCCTTTGTTTTTATAATTACAGTGCACAGGATTGAGAGATCCGTGAGAGAACCGGGTGCACTCTGGTGTCTTGCCCGGTGGTTGACTACGCTCCTGTACAGAAGCACGATGTGAGCAGCCGTTTCTTCATCCTCCATGCAGGCCCTGCACTGGACTGGACTATCTGTAACACTTAGCACAAATAGATGTTTATTAAATGGACCATGTCTGGTTATTACACTAGTTACCAGGCGTATTTTGTTTTTGTCAGATAGAAGAGTTTTCTTGAGAGAGACCTTCACAATTTAAAACTATAATATATTTTAAGTATTATACTTTTAAATTAAATTATTAATTGTAACCAATTAAGAGTTTCGTGTGAAATCGATATTTGCATAAACGTCTAAAAAAATATTCGCATATTAATTGCCATTAGTTTTACTTTATAAATATTAAAGTTAATGTTTGAATATACATATAAAATAAATACACTTTATTATGGCACAAGATTATTGTTTATTACAGTAGCTAGGAGATAAGAAAATAGATTTAATTATTTTATATGTTATGTATCAAATTGAAAAATATTATAATTAAGTATTATAGAAGAATCGTTAATTCCTAATATATTTTTTATCACTTTAAAACCTGATTTAATAAGGCAAGTATCGTTTTAATTGTAGTAATATATGTTTTGTACAATATCTTATTGCGTTTTATTTACCATAATAATGTTGATTTATTCCAATAAACTTTTTAAAATATATGATGTGTACCTAATATATTTTTTTGATTTTATCTAGCTGCACTTTCTCCTTTAAACTTTTCTCAATTTGCCAGAAAATTATTGGGAGACACATGATAAAGTCCGCTTTATGTAAATGTTTTGCACCAGTTTCAATATATACGTACATGTGATCACATCTGTTTCCCGTAGGGGTAGGCAGAGACTACAGACCTCTAGTAGAGGGAGGGGAAGGGTGTTGGGCCTCCGGAACTCGGCCGCTTACCGTACGAAGCGCGGTAGCTAAGCTACCACTCGGACGCTGGTTTTCGGCGGAAATGTGGTACTTCCCCAGGCGAGCCGGCCCATTCATGCTACAGACAAATTTTGTCATTCTTGACAAAGTATTCGTCTGCAGCGTGGCTCTACCACTTATAAATGAATCAATATATAAAAATAAATAATTGTATAAATGTATTTTATATATGTATAATAAAATTATATGTTCTACAATAGCTCCTCAAACTTAGTTCTAAGTCACAGTAACAGTAAGTCAATATAACTCAAGCTCACCCAAGTTTCCAAGGCAATAAAATCGGGAGCAGTCTCCACATCTGTCCGTCCGTCACGGCCGAGGATGATGGATGAGGTGGAAGCCCGTTAATCACCGGCCCGAGACCCATCGCTCACTTTGCGAGGGTTGCCCAGTGTAATTCTGTTGTACGTAAAGATGTTACGGCTGTAGCTCCAATTGATTAATATAAGGATTTTTTTTATAAATAATAGAATAATAAAATTGAGTGGGTTCACTTAATCATAGGAGAGAGGAAAATAAACTGTTTTTTTAATAATAATAATACCTTTGTTAATAGAATTTTACATTTGTTACAAGGAATCTAGTTCCTACAATAGGATTGTGTGTGGGAAACTAGGCTCTTCCTTTAGTTATAAGTGCAATGTAACAACACAAAACAAGCCTACTCATACCTAAAAGGCCGGTAACGCTTTCGCGACTCCTGCGGTGTCGCGGTCGTCTATGGGCGGCGTTGATTGCTTTCCATCAGGCGACACGCTTGCTCGTTTGCCCTCTTATCCCATAAAAAAATATAAAAAATATCAAAAATAAAAAAAAGATTTAAAAACACAGTTATGATATTAAAATAAAAGGTTTTTTATATTTTAATAACATAAATTAAAAAAAAAGTTAGTAGATAAAAAAAAATATCAATTAAAACTTGTGTATTTATGTGGGTGGAAGGGTGTTATGTGTTTTAGTTTGTCTCTTTAAAGAGCAGCCTTATAATCGATAAAAAATACTAGATATAATGTGCTGTGCTCCTCTGTGAGATATATCTATGTGGTCTAATTAAGGTTTTTTTTTCATATAATAGTTTCCATAATTTGTTTTTATTTAAATTAATTGATACAGAAGCTGATACAAAAACGAAATTATTTATTTATCTATATGTAATAAAAATTTGGTATAAATTCGTGAGAATGAATAATTTTTGTTTTCATATCTCACGTATTAATAAAGTAAGGTCGTGTGAATAAAATTGTATTAAAATATATTCAGATATAAAATTAACACATTGAGATCCAAGCGACATTAACAAAAAGCAGGAATCCATTACTTATATTTTATCAGATTGGAATACATACTAAGTCGTTTTAATAAAAACCTCTGGACCGGTAGCCATAAGCGGTTATTTTCAAAGATTCCTCCGAGCTCGGATTTTTTCAAAAGTTGTGCAGTTTTTTTATTTTGGTCACAAGGGGCTGGTACATAATTTTTCAAATTTCTTTTACCAGTCGTCCTTCATCCATCCTCTCTATGCGCCCAAACCATCTAGACATTCCTTTTTCAACTTTTGCCACGATAACTTCTTTTACTCCACATAGCTCTCTTATTCTATATCTTCATTTCTTATTCCATCATTCAAAGTTACCTCACACACACTTCCACATGCCTACATTTCCACCGCACTCAGTCTGATTTCATGACAAGACGCTTGTTATCACAAAATAAAGCTCGATTTACTGTGTAATAAAAATATCATGAGAAATCAAAGGAAAAATCAAATAATTTAATTTATTCAATTATACTTATTATTATCTTAAGAAAGTATGCATATTTCCCGTTAAAATATTATCATATTATAACATAACACAATGTCTGGTAGAATAATCCTTAGACTTTGATATATAAGTAACATCAGAACTAGGCCATATTAAATCCGCATTTGGACATTTGCAAAGTAATATAATCTAATCACGAACGTCTGTGAAAATAACAGTTTTATTAAAGTTGTCAATCAAATTATAACACAAAGTCTGGTAGAGCAGTCTTTAAATTTCGATATACAAGTAACGTCAGAACTAAGGCATATTAAATCCGCATTTGGACATTTGCAAAGTAATATAATCTAATCAGGAACGTCTGTGAAAATAACAGTTTTATTAAAGTTGTCAATCAAATTATAACACAAAGTCTGGTAGAACAGTCCTTAAAATTCGATATACAAGTAACGTCACAACTAGGCCATATTAAATCCGCATTTGGACATTTGCAAACTAATATAATCTAATCACGAACGGCTGTGAACATAACAGTTTTATTAAAGTTGTCAATCAAATTAATTTCTGGTGTCGAAATGGCGGGCCGTCGACGCCGAGTCTTCGGGCACGTCATCCGTCAGCCCCGAGACGGTATGATGAATGGAGAAGTCGTTAATCACTGCGGCGTCGGGTCATCACTCACCGTCAGTGGGGTAGGGGGAGGCCGCAGGGTGGCTGGGAACAGTTTTCAATTTTGATAGACCTTGATCTTATTACCGCTTTGTGTGACTTCGCAAATTTCTAAAGCCATTTAAATTAATGAATATTATATTATGTACTGTTTGTTTTTCAAGAAAATATATTATATTCAACTAATTAGACTAAAACTACTATAACGTGTCTGCCATTACTACTTAGGGCGACACTCGGGATCTTTACAGGGCTTCTTTAAATAAAATTCTTCAAAATGATATTAATTTATTTTTGCGTTTCATTGTACATTTATATCATATTCATATTTATACTTTATTATATTTTATTAACACTTTTCAATTTACATTTTATATCACACCCGGGATCTTTAGGTCGCTTCTTCAAATATTTTTTTTTTAAATTAAATTAATTTATTTTTAAGTTTCGTTGTACATTTATATCATATTCGTATTTGATACCTGCTTTATTTTATTTTATTAACACCTTTCAATTCTCAAATATCTTCAAATATTTCAACATCTCCCGCCGTCTGAGTGGTAGCTTAGCTACCGCGCTTCGTACGGTGGGCGGCCAAGTTCTGGAGGCACAACATCCTCTCCCCTTCCCTCCCATCCCCACTCCCATAATGGTACTTTCCTTAAAGGTCGGCAACGCTTCCGTACTGCTTATGGCAATGCTAATGTCTATGGGCGGCGTTGATTGCTTTCCATCAGGAGACACGCCTGCTTGTTTGTCTTCGTGTCCCATAAAAAAAAGACTTGTTTTCAGGCTCTGAGGTATGGGCGACAAAACGATTTGACGATGCTTTCTAAATCTCTCGTCTTAAGGCCCACTGAATTCTCTATCAGCTTCGTCTTTGAAGTTGTCTTCATCCGTTCGCACACTTCACCCTTGGTAGATATGTATATTTCCCGAACAACATCAATAATCTCACCATAAACCATGGTCGGTACTGGATCAATATGGTTTGGTCAAATAAAAAACAAATTTACTTCAACTAACTGAAGATTAAATATTCCAAAATAGTTTTTTGGCTTTGCATGGATTCCTTTAATTGTAATTTAGGATTTGAGTCTAAAGCATAACTTTTCTATATTCTATATCATTTTAGATGTTAGTGTGACTTTATTTTTTTGTAAGTGCCAAATATATAAATAAATAAATAAAAACGATGCGACGCCGACGGAATTGATTTATTACATTCCTCCTTATTTCTACAATGATAAAGTTAATAATGGCCAAACATTCATTAATTATACGACTTGTGCTCGTTTGTTATTGGTCGAAAATAAATAACAACGAAGAACAAGTGAGATGATTGATGTTGTCGCCCTTCCTCATGCTAACTCATTAAGTAAGGTATGGATTAGTGATATACGATGGTAGTGACTAGAAAGAAATTTGGGAATATTTACTTAAAATAATATATTAAGTGAATGAGCTTAAGGGAAACTAATGTAAAAGGGTAGTGTCGTTTGGAAATTAAGGGATTTAAGATATTTATGGTCTTACCTCTTTTGTTACTATTTACCATTAAAGGCTTCTTGAATGCTATATGCATCTGTATCCTTGCTCTACTTCCTTTCTAGTATCTCATCCTACCATGATTCAAAGCGATGAACACCGCATCAACCTGGGGCAACTGGTAATCCTATGGACTAACTTTTGGTTGTTGTTGAGAAAGGGATGCTTAGATGGTTTAGGCACATAGAGAGAATGGATGAAAGACGACTGGCAAAAGAAATTTACGTTGCGAATGTGGATGGAAAGGTCGGTAGGAGAAGACCACCTAAAACATACTTTACCTTATTGCTGAAGTTTTTAAGAAAAGGCACGAGTGTATGAGGAGAGTAATAAGTGTGGATGAAGCAAGGAAAGTGTGCCGAGATCGTAGCAGATGGGGATCTGTAGTCTCTGCCTACCCCTAAGGCGTGAGTGAGACAGGCGTGACAATATGTATGTATGTATGTAACTTTTAGGTCGTTCTATGTTTTGCCAAACGAAGTTTCATGTGCCTGTATCTCTTCGATTATGTTGGCATCGGTCACAAGCTCTTCGATTTCGGCATTCTTCAAGATTCTCTACTTTGTTTATATTCTAGGATGATTCTGATGAGTATCCGTTGGCAGAATTGGATTTTGAACCTTAACTATCAATTTTAAAAAAGAAACATTTTACCCGTTAACCTAATATATGAAGCTGTTCAAATATTCCTTGTTTAAAGGTAGAACTCCTGAACTAGAATATATTCTAGGATACTGATATTTTGATAATCGTTAGTACCTCACCTGACACAGCAGCATTGAGGATAGTAGAAATATGAATATTAAATGATGATACAGATATGACCGCTTATACATTCATGAAGACAGGTGCATCAGATCGTTTTCTTATCAAGAATGAAAAGGTGTGCGCTGTCAATCCGATGAAATGAAGGCGGCAATAGGTTGATAAAGTTAAACTGAATACAAATATTGGCGCGGCGTGGACGGGGGCTTGTTTACAAGCGCGCCCCTGTTTGCCGAGGAGCTAGCTATCTGACCGCGTGTGATTACACAGTATTTGCTTTGTGTGACACTGAAATATATTTTTAATGATGATTTGATATTGTTGATGTTTTCTTAGCCGATTCGGACGGAGTTTCCTAAATGTATGCGGAATAAATTAAGAATATTACAAAGGGGAAAGAATTATCCAAATACAGACTGAGCAAAGCGGTCTTTGGAAATTTTCCCTTATCACAAGTCTACAAGAGGCAAGAAATTAAATTTCAAATATACATTTTATGCGGATAACCTTTTTTTGTTTGAACTATATTCCATTGTTATACTCAAATACGACATATTTTATTTATTTAAACTTTTGCGTGAAGTGCACAGGAGGCGGATTTAATGCCATTATTCTTTATCAAGGGTATTCTTTGCCAATCCACCTGCAGGCGAAACTGTGAAAATTGGTTTGGCATCTCCAAACCAATTTTGTGCAACTTGAAATAAAATAAACCAAAAATTACAGACTACATATTAATACATATATAATATATACACAAACATACGTATACATATGTATGTACACACTTACATACATAAATAATCATACATATAAATACGAGAAAAAAATATTGAAAAAAAAAGGAATATTCACCTTGCGGTACAGGCTGTACGATTATGGAATTTGTTGTCGTGGGGGTAAGACAAGCGAAGTCTCTCCCAATTTTCATAAAGCTTGTCAAAAATCACTATCTATCTTTATACGTATATTTTAATGTATGTATTCGTTTATTATTAACGGTTAACCTATATTTATGTGTGTGTGTGTATGTATGTATATACTTATATTTTTGCTAATGGCTTATAGCTTTGATTATTAATATGTTGTTCTTTCTTTTGTATCATAACGATAATGTATCACCAAACTACATCCAATTATCTTTTTAACACTCTGTCCATCCTACGGTTGTCTGGAAGAAATCGCTATTAGCGATAAGACCGCCAATTGTATATAAAATTTTTGGTGTACAATAAAGTTTATATTTATCTATTAAATACTCACATCCTTATGTACAGGACTGAAATAATTGTCGGACTTTGAGTTTAAAAAGGAATTTGTTTGAGTAATAATCGTTATCAGCGATGTGTAATGTGAGGTATCGATTATTCACAAACCGATAACAAAATCAATATCGGAGTTTATTTCCCCGAGTGGCAAGTGCCTGTACTCACTCCCGCCGCGCTCACATATCAAATAATTCAAATATTTGGGCAGACCTCATCGATCACTTACCGATGATGGATGGACTTGTTTCCCTTGTACCATCAACGCCACAACGTAACAAGTTAACGTTTCATTTGAACGATTTACAACTTTATAGTCAACGGTACAGTGGTTAGTTTAAAATGAAAACTACGTATGATACGAATTAGGGTTTGTGGCGGTAAGTTGTCCCTAATAACCAACCGGTGGGTCAGTGTTTGTACAAATGTAAAAGGGACTCCTGTTTACCCGATTGACATTATCGTTTATGTTTCACTTAGCAATAATTTATTGATGCGCGGTTATTCCCCGGATTAGATAGTTAGATACGTGTTATTGATGACTTTTATCGGGTCTTCCTAACGTATAGCGTGTCCGGTGGCAGAGAGAGGTAGTTAGGTCGAATAATCAGTAAAAAGGAAGGGAGAAGATCAGGGAGTATCTTTCGAGCTACTACAGTATCACTCCTTGTCTTCCGTTGCGGTAGCATCATATCCCTATCACCCTCCCTAAATCCATCTTTCCTTTGCATCTGACCTCCTATGTATTATTTACTTCCTTTACGACAATTAAATATATATATATATATATATATATATATATATATATATATATATATATATATATATATATATATATATATATATATATATATATATATATAAAACTTAGACAGGGAAGCGAAAGCTTTATTTGTGAGTCCATGATAAATTAAAAATAATATTAATAACGATGAGGAGCCGTTTTCCGGAGGCACAACTCCCTACTCCCTCCCTCTACCCCTCCCCCTTACATTCCCACTCCTATAATGACACTATCCAACGCTTCCGCACTGCCTATGACGCTGCGAAAGTCTATGGGCGGCGTTGATTGCTTTCCATCAGGTGACACGCCTGCTCGTTTGCCTTCCAATCCCATAAAAGAAAAATTAAAAATGCCATCAGATTGTTTTGACATCTGGAGAGGATTCTCCATCTCGAAACGGTGAAAGCCAAAAAGTGTACACGATTCGAAAAACCAAGGCATCACCGGAGCAGTTAACACCTCAATTTACTAGTCATAACAGATAAAGTCGGCGCTTCTTGTTGGAACGCACGGCGAGAAATAAAACGAGTTAAGGTTGAAATACGAGTCGAGATAATGGACTGACAGCCGGACAGACGTCGGTCGTCGTTTTGATATCTATATAAATGTTTTGAAAGTTCACTTGGGAGTTGTGTGTACAGACTCCTTTAAATTTTGTTTAACATGCATCAAAACGTTGTCTTAAAATCTTAAATACGGATGATCAAACTTACTTTACTTAGATCCGCGAACACAAATTATAAAAATATGTAAAACGCTTTAAGGTTGTCTTTCGTAAAGTCTACTAAAACGCAGCAATACAATAATAAAAATATAAAATGCTAAAATAAAAAAAATAAAATGCTACCATTTACCAAACACACATAGATTGCTCGTTTGCTTTCCTTTCCCATAAAAATAAATATAAAATGAAGAAATAAATAACTAAAATGGATAATCAAACTTACTTTGCTAAAATCCGCGAACACGAATCATAAAAATACGTAAAACTTTTTACGGTTGTCTTTCGTAAAGTCTATTAAAACGCAGCAATACAAGAAAATGCTACGATTTACTAAACACACATAGATTGCTCTTACCCATAATAATAATTATAAAATTAATAAATAAATACCTCAGATGGACAATCACACTTACTTTGCTAAGATCTGTGAACACGAATCACGAATCGAATAATGAATCGATTGAAGCATAAAAAGTAAATATCTATAAATAAAGCATATTATTTTTTAAGTATTCGACACTAAAATGTTAATGTTAAAAAAAAAGACACAAGTTTGCGCGTTTTCTACCAAAAAAATTCCCTTTGTCGTAGCTCCTCGCTTTGGAGACACTCCCCTCAATCTTAAGCCATATGTTGGAATTCTTGGAGTTGACATATCGCATGATGTCCAGTTCCGCGGCCATCTGGAAGAAAAGGCTAAGCTGGCCTCGAAAAAGCTGGGTGTGCTCAGTAGAGCGAGACAATATTTCACATCTGGCCATTGCCTCCAACTATACAAGGCACAAGTCAGGCCACACATGGAATACTGTTCTCACCTCTGGGCCGGGGCTCCCCAGTATCAACTTCAACTTTCATCAGGCGACACGCTTGCTCGTTTGCCGTCCTATCCCATAAAAAAAAAATGTGACACAAAAAGTGTGGAGGCGTGTCTAGTGTAATAATATGATACCCGACCTCTATCAACGCTTTTATTTGTCACACATTTCTGTTCAAACACAAGTGACTTAAGGCATCGTTATGGACTTCGCGATAAGCATATTTTATTTTTATTGTCCTTAGGCTCTCGGTGGCAACGGCGTAATGACTTTTGTGGTGGTATTTCCCCTTAAGTACAGCTATAAATGGCATGGCCACGTAAATGCTATAATAAAATAAATTTCGTCGCTATTGTGTGTTTTTGTTGTATTTACGTGTACAGCCAGCAAACATGTATTGTACATCTCAGTGTCTCTTTGAATATCTTGCACAATATTTTCATTTAAACATATTTTTTAAAATATAATTATTTAGATTTTTATTATAATTGTAATTTGGAAGATTTCTAGTTTTTTTTTATGGGATAGGAAGGCAAACGAGCAGGCGTGTCACCTGATGGAGAACAATCGACGCCGCCCAAAAACATCCGCAGTGCCATGAGAGTACAGAAGTGTTGCCGGCCTTTAAGGAAAGTGTCATTATGGCAGGGAAAGGGGGGAGGTGTGGTTTGGCTTCCAGAACTCAACTGCTTACCGGACGAAGCGCGGTAGCAAAGCTACCACTCAGACACCGGTTTTCTGCGGGAGTGTGGTACTTCCCCGAGCGAGCCGGCCCATTCATGCTACAGACAAATAATATGCCATTCTTGACAAAGTATTCGTCTGCAGCGTGGCTCTACCACTACTGAAATTGATATTTCGATTTGGATGTTAACGGAATTAAGGGCCTACCACAAATTACGTCAGATATCAATGGATAATAAAGGCAATCAATAAAGAGTGACATCGAGTTATAAGAGAGAGACGAGTCTTAAACTTTGTGTGTGTGAGTGTTAAAACTCTCAGTGTAAGTTTGGGGGCTCCAAAATCATAGAATTCATGTGACGCAGTTAATGGATGGCCCCTTAGTTATTAACGTAAATCCAAAAAATATTTTTCTCTCAATTTTGATACCATCTAATGTTTTGAAACCTAAAAAAAATATTTCTTTTTATACAAACTTTCTTACCATTCTACCACACACCGCGCAATTTTATAGGAGCACCATTCGCGTGAGATCCATTGTTCATCCCAGTCGTAACACAACAACCTGACAACAGTCATCCAGTTTCCTGTTCTTTCAAACATTGTAATTGTGTATACATCATGTGTGTTATTTAAAAAAAGTACTATGTACTGAATTTTTGATGTACAAAAATAAACTTTGAGGTTGAGCAGTAGAGTGTAGTATGATTTGTGGAGGAAATAGAAAAGTTTGTCATGGTCATTCAGGTGTAAGCAAGTAATGGATTGGCCGATTATTGTGAGCACAGTGGCGTTGGGTGGTCAATTGACATCAGCTTTATATAGAGTAAAATAAAATAAATTCAAAAAAATCTGTTTTATACCTTATATTGTCTGAAAAAAAACAATTTTAAAAAGTGACTGTTTTTAGCTTTAAACAGCGGCAGGGGAACACCAAATAAAACATACCTGGACCAAATTGCCGAAGGTTTTATGAAAGGCCAGGTCAAGAGTACCCTTAACCGACGAGCTTGCATTAGAAGAGCTATTAGTGTGGAGAAAGCATCCTTGCATATTATGCCGAGACCGTAGCAGATGTAGATCTGTGGTCTCTACCTACCCCTACGGGAAACAGCCGTAACGATGTGTATATACATTTATACATATACATATACATATATATATATATATATATATATACATATATGTATATATCTCGGTCAACGTCAGTTAATTTAAATAGCTTTATAAGCGGGATCGATAAAATCTCATTGAGCGTCTATAATATAATACATCCTTATTCAGATCTATTAAGCTCACCCTCCAAAGAAACAGGAAACCTGTGTCAAATTTGCCACTATCGTCTCATCTTATTCTATGGCGTGAAATTCGTGTTTGTCATTAGAGTTTTCACGGTCCTTACCCTATTTATTTCCCTTCTAAATCACCACTATTGTCGATTTACCATGGCTGTCGCTCACACCATAACCGATAGTCACCCTACTGAATACAGTGTAACGAACCTCCACATAGAAGCGTACACAAGACTTTCAGATGACAAACATTAAATATGGAACTAAATTACTCTGTGATCTCTTTAGTAGGGTAAACGCCCCAAAAAGCGTCATTGTCGGAGATTTGATGAATCGACGTTACTAGCATTGTGAGGCACCCCACAGCTGTCGTCTGTCACAGTCGAGTTGACACTTCGGCCGGTTTTTTTACGACGCGTCCCTTTGTGTTCACCCAGTGTGGTGTGCAGTGAAATGAGCTGATATCGATCGCTCAATATTATGGCCGTAGTGAAGAGGGTTTCGAGTATGAATTGAGCTCATAAATAAATAAGCGGTGTCGTGGTGTGTTCGGTTTTTTTTTTCTGCGGCGATGATAAACGCGCTTCTTTTGTTGCGTTTCTGGGGGATCTCGTGCGGTAGGCTGAAGAGAAATTTATGACTTTAAATAAATATTGTCAGCGGAAAAATTGCCATCATCCGACGATGAAAGCGTGTAAATATTTTTTTGTGCTTGACAGCTATTGTGTTGGAATTAATTGAACGCCACGCTAAAGCTGTCTATACACTGCAAAATGGTAAATTCAATGCTTATATGACGTGACAATAAAACACGTATTAAATTTGTGAAATATTGTTTCTTCTTCTTCTTCCTTTGACGCTTAACCCTTTGCGCTCGAGTGGTGCCTCTCAGGCACCACAACATGTGATGCAATAACTCGAGCGGTGCCTGAGAGGCACCATTCAGATCGATGTGTTTATTTCTGTTTGACTTAAGGAATATCGCTTGAAAAGTCTACTTGGCCTTTTGTAGATCATTTTACGAGGTGTCTAAATGTCTTATCTCGGGTGATTCTCACCCGACAAGCCAAGAATGCACATTGGAGATTGTTTCACAAAATATCATAAGAAGCAAAATTATAGAATATAATTATTTAATAATTATATTACATTAAGCTAATAGTGTTAAAATATACGAGTTTAAAGTGTCTTATTGTGTCTAAAATTATTTTAAGTTAACAATAATGAACTCATGAAGTAAGCGGGAGCGCGTGCGATTACTCTCGAGTTGCTGGTTCATCCGACAGAAAAGCGCCTCGAGCGCAAAGGGTTAATATTAATGGTAGATCTCTTAATAATAATATTATTAATATAAAAAAAACCTTTGTAAAATTAATATTATTAGTAATCCTTCGAGATGGGATAAATCACGCATACGAGGGATTGTGCTTCCAAGGATAGGAACCTTCTTACGATCCTAGCCATGCACAATATGGCTGCTTTTTGAATTTAACACACTTAACGCTAAACCTAGGACAGTTACGGGGTCCAAATTTTTATCTATAAGTACTCATCATCTATAAGTACGTACCCAGAGACTACTATGGATACAATGACATTTGGATCAACGTGCCACATGGCGGAAATCTCATGCGCCGGATTTATGTATTTTATTTGTTTATCTTTTTCCACTTTGATGAGATTCTCGTCATACAGAACACTAATATCCACTGTCATTGCCTCGCGTGTAGTTCGATCCACTATCACAATATCAGGCTTATTGGCAGCAATATGCCGATCCGTGATAACGGATCGATCCCAGTATAATGTTGCATGACTGTTTTCGAGAACTGACTTTGGATCATATTTATATTACTACTATCTTTTATTTACATATTATTCTCTTAATAACAACATTATTAATATAAAAAAATCTCTATAAAAATAATATTCTTACTAGGGTTATTAATCCTTCGTGGCGAGATAAACCAAGCACACAAAAGATTATGCATCCAAGGAAAAGAACCCTATCACGATGCTAGCCGTGCACAATATGGCTGCTTTTTGAATTTTGAATTTAACCCACTTATCTAAACCTAACTTCGACAGATGGGCGTCCAAAAATTTTAATTTTATTATTAATAATAATATTATTTCAAGCTACAATTACTTTAAAAAATAATGTCACCCAAAAGTAACGTTAGTGGAATGAAATGAAATGCGAATGGCTGTCGCCTGGCCTCCCCGCTGCTCTGCTGGGCGTCGTAGAGCTACAATAATTTTGAGTTATGGCTCGCAGTGTACCGAGGCGTGCAGCCGTAATGAAACGACCTGTATATCACAATTCCGGCCGCGCCCTAATGCTAAATGGTGCCGGGCGAATTACCCTCAGCGCATTACATTTTTATTGTGCAAATATTCGCCTGTATTCAAATATTCCTTGCGATTTAGAATGCTCCACTGTTACATCTGGCCCATTCTTCTATACGAATGTGAGGCTTGGACGCTTAATGAACACCGTATAGAAGCGTTCGAAATGTGGACATATAGATGGATGCTCGCTATTAGCTGGACTCAAAGGGTGGCCAATGACGAGACTCTCCGACAAGTCAAGCAAAAACGTGAACTTTTGCAGACCATCAAAGCTAGAAAAGTTGCTTACCTGGGTCATATCATGAGACATGACAGGAACAAGTTGCTGTATCTGATCATGATGGGAAAAATCGCGGGCAAAAGACAAGTTGGTCTGAGAAGTAAGTGATATATAAGTGATATATAATATAAGAATTATTTTTTATTCTCAAGTACATTTGAAGCATAGTAACTATATTTTTTTTATATATATATATATATATATATATATATATATATATATATATATATATATATATATATATATATATATATATATATATATATATATATATATATATATATATATATATATATATATATATATTCACGCCTATTCCCCGCAGGGGTTGGCAGAGCACAGTAGTGTATAATTAAGAATGTGTAAAATGACTTGTCCCATCATGATCAGTTGCAACAACTTGTACCCGTCATGTCTCATGATATGACTCAGGTATCCACTTTTTCTATCTTTTACGGTCTGCACAAGTTCACGTTTTCACTTAGTAGTCGGAGAATCTCGTCATCAATAAATAAACAAGATAATTTATATTAAAAATGTTATGCGTTACCGCATACGACCTAGATAGTTCTCTTGCAATCCATTATCGTTTGATAAAACCAAGTAGACTGATAATATCCTGGTTTTTACGTGTCGGATAATGACAAGATTTATATCAATTAAAATAAAAGATTATCACTTCGTTATCTTAAATACTATATTTATCAAATTAATTATTTATGATTATAGTGCAATATAAAAAAGCAATTCATCACATTTTATACGACGCAGAAAATAATGTCACAAATGCGTCATGCCTCACATATTTTACTCGTATTATTGTAATCAAGGTTTTTTCAATTTAGGCATTTTTGATTTTTTTTTTTAGTGCACTTATGAAAGTAGAACTAGGTAGACGAAAACACTGACTTCTTTTATAGGAATTTTTCCCACAAACAGTGAAGTTAGGTTTTTATTGCATTTTTATAATCTTATGTTATTATTAATGGATTATTAATGGAGTCAGGCGTTACTTTGCGGAAATCCATCACTATATGGACAGTCAAAAGTTTTACTTAGCTAAGATCCGCGACAAGCAAAACAATAACAGAAAATTAATAATGTGTGTTTTTCCGTTGGGTTAAGTGGATTTATTTGGAACCTAAATCAAAAACTTACCAAAAATCGGCCATCAACTCTCCACCCACCAACCACTATGCGCAACACCAAACACACACTATCACTTTTCCAAGACAACCGAAAAGTCTTCCGTAGTGTCTACTATACCTGAAGATGCCTCGTGTTGGGGCGAAACACGTGTCGTTTACAAGGTGGAAAAGTGATAGTGTGTGTTTGGTGTTGTGTATAGTGGTTGGTGGGTGGAGAGTTGATGGCCGATTTTCGGTAAGTTTTTAGTTTAAGTTCCAAATAAATCCACCTAACCCAACGGAAAAACACACATTAATTTTCTGTTATTGTTTTGCTTGTCGCGGATCTTAGCTAAGTAAAACTTTTGACTGTCCATATCTTATGTTATTATCAATTATATTTTTTAATTTCAATAAACCTAATTTCTTAAAAAATGTCGTCGACGTGGTTCACCATCTGTCACGTCCTGATTCCCATGAGGACGAGAAGCGACTAACGGAGAGCCCTTTCGCTACGATAAATGTGAGAGGAAGGATGGATGAAAAGATGGATGAGTGTGGAGGAAGCAAGGAGGGTTTGCTGGATCGTAGCGGATTGGAGATCTGTGATCTCTGCCCACCCCTACGGGACACAGGTGTGACGATATGTATGTATGTATGTAATATTGAATGTTTTTGTACTATGGCTAATGGTATTAGCCACAAATGCGTGCAATGGGTATATATCAGGTATCATCGTCCTGTGCTAAAGTCCAAGTAATGGTACTTGGACTTTAGCACATGAGGTAACGGCTTCTCTGATCATTTGCTACCATTTGAAAAGTGCGCTCATTTGATGTATCTGGATGATTTCACATCGTCTTTATATGTGATGATGTGTCAACCCTTATTCGAGCAAATAACTTATAACTGACTGGAGATTTTTTGTAGAAGTTTCTGGCTCGTCCGTGGAAGTACCACACTCCCGCAGAAAACCGGCGTCTGCGTGGTAGCTTAGCTACCGCGCTTCGAACGGTGAGCGGCCTAATTTCGGAGGCCCAACACCCTCCCGTTCCCGTTTCCCCTCCCTCTACCCCTCCCCCTCCCATCACCGCTTCCATAATTACACTTTCCTTAAAGGTCGGGAACGCTTCCTCACTGCCTATGGCGCTGCAGATGTCTATGGACGACGTTGATTGCTTTCCATCAGGTGACACCCCTGCTCGTTTGCCTCCCTGTCCCATAAAAATAAAAAAATATGTGACCGTTCCTACAATGAAATAATACCTTCATAATCATGAAAACCTTCCTCCGTTTTATAAATTAGCACAGCAACAAACAAGCAGTGTCGAAATTACACAAACCATTATCCACACTGTCACATTCACATAAAGAATATATTCGTACGTTGAACAACACGCTTTCAACGTAATGACATAAACAAACGGTAACGCCGCGGGCGATAATAGACGGTATATCAGTGTGACAAGGACGAGTTTAGCTTGGCGCGTTCAGATGCCAGTATTTACACAGTAACATTTCCCACCTCAAAGCTAAATTGAAATATACCGACGACCATATTCATTACGGCGGGTCGCGTGGAGGCCATATATCAACCTTATGGCGCCTTTTACCAGTTTTAAGAGCTGCACTCAACGTAGACGACCTCTAATGTGTGCCTGTTTACGTGACACGTTTCGAGCGTAGGCACTGAAGCAACAATATTTGAGCGGTCATACGTGTATTGTCAAACTAAACTCTGTTTAGTTTTTTTTGTGTGTGTGAACCATCTTATCGTGGGGTACGGGAATGAAATCATAGTCCGAGACATACATACATACATACATACATACATACATACATACATACATACATATCGTCAAGCCTGTCTCACAATCTCCATCTGCTACGATCTCGGCATAATATTCTTGCTGTTTCCACGCTCATTTTTTTTCTCACTCACACATTTTTTTTCACACTCATTATTCTCCTCATGCAAGCCCGCCGGTTAGGGGTACTTTTGACCTGGCCTCTCTTAAAAACTTCAGCAATTTGGTAGGGTAAGGTATGTTTTCCGTGGTCTTCCACAACCGACCCTTCCATCCGCATTCGCAACGTTAATTTTAACAAATATCTATTTGTGTTAGGTGTTACAGATAGCCTACTATCCAGGGCCTGCATGGAGGAGAAAGAAACAGCTGCTCACGTCGCGCTTCGCTGCAGGAAAGTAGCCTACTACCGGGCCAGATACATACGTGCACCCTCGTGGATGCTGTGCGCAAGCCGAAGATGCCTGTCCTGCTTCCCTTAGGGGTAGGCAAAGACCACAGATATCCATCCGCCACGATCCCTGTACACCCTCCTTGCTTCCTCCACACTCATGCATCTTTTCACCCATCCTTCCTCTCATATTCATTATAGCGAAATGGCTCCTCGTTTGTCGCTTCTTGCCCTCGTGGGAATCAGGACGTGACGGGTTGCGAACCAAATCGCCATTATTTTTTAACAAATTCTTGTTCTTATGGTCCTATGTCCCCGAGGTGGGGCAGAGGGCGTCTACATTACTTCTCCATTGGGATCGGTCTTGAGCGACGCGTTTCCCTTCAGGCCACGTCAAACCGATGGATTTCATATCCGCCGGATTATGTATATATTACGGAGCGTTTCCAGGTGAGTTTGGGTCGGCCTAGCTTACTTTTCCCTTGAGGAGTCCTTTTCAATCCAATTTTAACAATTTAGGTGTATTGAAGTTCGTCTTAGTCATATAACAAAAGATATTTAATGATATAAGATGCGTGACGTCATAAACCACTAGTTCAATATAAAGCAACACTGACGTAATGAGTCGACAATTCTTCCATACAGTCCTTTCATATGAATACCTACGCCCAACGAACAATAAAGCCTCAGAAGTGATTTAAGAGAATTTATACCGACACACGCGCTTCTAAAATTTGTGTGTTGCGTGAAAGCTATGGCACAAACTTATACTAATAGTAACACACATAAAAATCGACTTTAAGATATATCGGATAAGGGATAACAAACCGCAAATATAATTTGCCACAAAAACATGATAAATGACGGAATGGCTCGTCTATTATACTCTAATGTCGCAATATATTATCTGTCTTTAAAGGCCAAGACCCGCGTGATAAATTGGCAAGGTATTGCCATCTTTTTGTCGACTGGCACATGTCGAATGGAGCAGAAACGGCCAGGTGACGGGTGTTTTTTTTTTCCAACGTGTCCACATTTATAATTGTCATTTGACGGGTATGTGAGGTTAATCGTTTTTAATTTTGATAATTGCCTCGCTGTCGGGTACGAATTTGTTTTTAATATATCACACGAACGTTTCGAATTAATATTGATGTTAAATTTTTTTTTATTAGTTCTATAAGCTGTCTCGAGATTAATGTTGTTATTATATTCACGAGGTATTTTAATTTCTCTAATAAATTTCTAGTTAGTGGCCCGGCTTTCTGTTTAACGAAACAAGCTGGATTTAGTTCTAATAAAAATAAGAAAAGATCTCATGGCGATTATATATTTAATAACAAATAATTAACAAAGAGAAAATTAAGTAAAGTTTTGGAAAAAGCGCACCGTACTGGATAGCCACTCATTCAGATGGTGGAGATGTACCTTTTCTTTGTAGAGACTTTCACAGGCGGGAATTATTCCAAATAATTTCTCGAAAAGTAAAAATTTCCCCATGGTAAAAGCGATAGAAGATGCTGAGAGATGATGATGTGAGATGAGAAATCCGTCCGCAGTGGTGGAGAATCGAGCCGTTGTGGACGATCTTGATCATCAGCCCAATTATCAAAGATATTGTGAATTCCTTTTGTAACAATAAAATATGCAACTATGTCATTAACTTAAACAAAGCGGCATATTGAATGGGGAGGAAGAACTCTCGTAGACTGGCTGCACTGAATAGCAAAGTAAAATCTAGACAAAGGCTGAGAGCGCTCTCATTTCCGCAGAAAGAACTGTTGTGAATGCACAAAATGCTTCAGACTAAAATGCATTTCTATTATTCAAATTTATTTATACTTATATATAATAGTTTTTCCACTTTGAAAAATAGATTTCATTTGTACTATAAAATATCAATATTTTTTGTCATCCGTCGCATAAGTAAACTGAGTAGCCCATGACGAGGTTCTCCGACAAGTCAAGCAAAACCGTGAATTTTTGTAGACCGTTAATGGTAGAAGTGTTACTTACCTGGGGTACATTATAAGACATGACAGGTAAAAATTGCTGCCTGGTGCTTCGTAACAGATTCTGATGGGAACAGCTGCGGGCAAAAGACGGTTTGGTTGAAGAAGGAAGTCTTAGCACCCTATTTATGACATGATTTAGTTGTTTTTTTTTATGATTTTTTTGTATTGTATACCCTCTAGGCAACTGGGTTGGCGACCGCGGAGCCAGACATTTCGCACCGGCAACGCACTGACCGCGATTCGTCAAATTTAATGTAGAACGCCCCCATGCTAGATGTAGCAACGATCTGCACAAGGCGGCTGGTAGAGACTGGATGCGTGTAGCCGAAGATCGGGCTAGGTGGCACACCTTAAGTGAGGCCTATGTCTAGAAAAATCTAATTTTAAATATGCATGTAACACAAACTTGTTCTTTTGGTTGCGGTGAATTTATTTACCATTTTTAGACGTTTTTCAGATTCAAATTATTTTCTTTGTGACTTATATAATATTATTTAGGGTTAAATTTAAGTATTAAGTTATTGTAAAAAATAAAGAAAAATTTGACAGGAACAAAGTTTCTGTATTTCTCTATTTATTCACTACATTTGGACGTCATAAAGACGAACAATGTTCTGGAAACAAAAGGTCAGCTACTATCACATACATTTAGCTGGTATAAAAGAAAACTTAAGTCTTATATAAAAAAACCTGACTCAATTGCCAAGCCATCCGCCACCTTATGAGCAAACCCTTCCAACTTTAAAGAAAGCTATATTCATCTGTAGACTATTACAGGATTTTGATGCTAATAATGGTGAGGAATATAATTACAAATATTGTAGCCATACACGTTATGATTCATATTTCTCCCAGTCCGACATTCGACACCGTGTGTGTCTACGCTCGTAGGCCGTAGCCTCGTAGCAAGCTGATATATTGCGCATGTATTATTCAAAGAAATTGCCATATATTTCATCCAGGTGAAATAACGCAGAGTTATGAACTCCGCGGCACAATAATGGTGTACACTTTGTACCAGATCTTTACTTATATAATAATGTTAGCAAGCATTGATATTAGTGTCTTTATTTCAGTTGAATACCAAATAAATCAATAATGAATTTCCTTTATGCAAATTATAATATACACTTCTTTGCAAAAAAATCGGGCAGTTTGATGCTCCTACATTATTGTTAATAATTTAGTTCTAAAGTAGTTTTAATAGCCAAACTATAATTAATAAAACCCTTTTATTTTGAAATATCAGAATAAATCCCTCACATCAATGTGCCTATTGGGCCTTCTTCAACTCCTTCCATTGCTTTCTATCTTCTGCTACTCGTGTCCCAGCATGGCCCTACTCTTAGTTTGAGTTCATCTTCCCATCTCCTCACTGAGCTACCTCTTTTCCTCTAGCCATCCTTCGGATACCATACTGTGACCTTTTGGTTGCATTTCCCCAAGTTATACAGTATATTGTGTCCGGCCCACCTTCATTTCAGTGAGTCTATACGTCTGAGAATGTTGGTAACGCTGGTTTTTGACTTTATATCGGAGCTGTGAATTTTATTCTTTAGTTTCACACCTAACATGCTTCATTCCATTGCTTGCTGACAATTTGCCATATTCTCCCGTTAGTTTTTGTTTAGGGACCAAGTTTTGCATCCGCAAGTCAATAAGTAAGGTGCCTGTTTTTTTGCAAAGTAATGTAATTAAAAATAAGACAAATGATTAATGGAATCAGACGTTACTTTGCGGAAAAATTTAAAACTTTTACTTAGCTAAGATCTGCGACAAGCGAACAAAAACAGAAAAATGATAATGATGTGTCTTTTTTCTTACTGGAAGAAGCGGATTTACGGGGAAAAAGTAACTCTCCACCTCCCAACCACTATCAACAACACCAAACACACACTACCACTTTTCTATTTTCTACCTTGCATAAATGTGTGCAAGATGGAAAAGTGGTAGTGTGTGTTTGCTTGTCGCGGATCTTAGCTAAGCAAAAGTTCTAACTGTTCAAATAAAACAACTATTTTTACCCGATTATTCTGAACTTCTTATTCGTCAGACCACTGTGTCATCACACCATCACGGTGTGTTTGTGCGATTATACGTTCTTGATGTTGCAAAAGTGCAGTCAGACAAAAAAGTGTTTTCGCCAACTTTGTACCGAGTAGTACCTCCATAAAGGCTGCCCGCGGACTGCCTTCACCTTATCTATCCAAAGATACCCCGGCCGCCGGCGCTCCGCAATATTTATGCGATGTGCCAGATTTACGAGCGTGCCGGAACCCAGCGACGCGTCCTACTAAAAACTTGTCGCTCCACTAAATTATATTCCCCGGTGCGAAGACTGACTTATTGTTTCGGTATATCTTGCGCTAGTTGTTTCTATCGTCTCGTGGGGTTCGCTATAATTGTTTTGATTTATTTATTTATTTAATACTTTATTGTAAACATAAAACACGACATACAAGATTATTAATGGAGTCAGACGTTACTTTGCGGAAATCCATCACTGTATGGACAGTTTTACTTAGCTAAGATCCGCGACAAGCAAAACAATAACAGAAAATTAACAATGTGTGTTTTTCTGTTGGGTTAAGTGGATTTATTTGGAACTTAAACCAAAAACTTACCGAAAATCGACCATTAATTCTCCACCCACCAACCACGATGGAAGACAACCGAAAACTTTTCTGTTGTCTTCCGTAGAGTCTATTATACCTGAAGATCCCTCGTGTTGGGGTGAAACACGTGTCGTTTACAAGTCTGTTATTGTTTTGCTTGTCGCGGATCTTAGTTAAATAAAACTTTTGACTGTCCATATACGACATACAAGAATTAAAAGAAAAAAACATGTACAAAGGCGAGCTTAACACAAAATTGAGTTTTCCTCCAGCAAACCCAGGAGTGAAAGAGAGATAACATAAGCTGTGAGGATAGAAATAAGTGTACAACAACAAAATATAATAGTAATATACGTAGCAATACATACTATATGAAACCATAATTTAATTATTTATAGTGTTTTTCTGTTTTGTTTAATGTGAAACATCTTACCGCGGAGTATGGGAGAGAAATCGTAAATCGAGACGGCGTCTTGATTCCGGCTACGCTACCTTCCACTCGACTCTAAACAGGTTCACTTATATATGGCCGTAAGCATGCAGTAGAGACCGAGCCGTCGTCAATATTTCACATCTACCAAGCGTCATATGACGCTTTTCTTTTTTCTTCTTCTCTTTCTGTTCTTCTTTCGAGAAGAAAAGAGACATTCAAGGGACGAGCGTATGTGTTCACAAAAGGCCGGTAGCACATCTGAAACGCTTCCAGCGTTGAATATCGCGCGGTGGTGATCACCTTTAAACAGATAACCCACATTCTCGTTTGCTCTGCTATACAAAAAAATGTTTTATAGCTTTCATCAGATTGTTTGAGATCGTGTCTGATACCTGTGCCGCGCTGACTGTAATTGGTGAAGATGCAATTTTCATGGATGATAATGCTCGAGCCCACCGTTCGTTCTGGCAATAAAAATCTGACAAATTCGTTATTTGGACTGGCCAGCGCGGAGCCCCGACCTTAATCCCATTAAGCACGTCTGGGATCCCCTAAAAAGTCGAGTACTATCTGTCCAATTACCTCCACAATAGATCAGACAGCTTAAACGTGTGATCTCGGTTGAGTGGGAACACATTCCACAGGACACCACCAAAAGCCTGGTGGAAAGCATAGCAAGAAAAGAATTAGATTACATTGGTCATGACAAAACCCATCATCTCCCTCGCATCTTCACGCTTTAAATGTAGTAAAGCTAAGAAAAATTATATCTGTCATCCTACATAAATAAACTTGCCCCCGGCACCTTTCGCAAAAAATACATTTCCCCACGACGTGTAATATTTTAAACCATCCCCTTACTTTATACAAAATGGCTGTCGGCACTCGCTAGTATTTTTCCTGTGAAGTTTGGTCCAAGCTGCCCAAGATAAGAGTGTATTATAAATTGCTAAAGCTCAAAGACTTCTCGGATTTAACATAATGTAAAAACTGCCTTTAATTATTTATAGTGGTAGAGCTACGCTGCAGACGAATTTGTCAAGAATGGCATAATATTTGTCTGTAGCCATGAATGGGCCGGCTCGCTCGAGGAAGTACCACACTCCCGCAGAAAACCGGCATCTGAGTGATAGTTTAACTACCGAGCTTCGTATGGTGAGCGGCCGAGTTCCGGAGACCCCATACCCTCCCCCCTCCCTCTATCCCTCCCCCGCCCATTCTCACTCCCTTAAAGGTCGACAACGCTTCCGCACTGCCTATAACGTTGCGGAAGTCCATGGGCGACGTGGATTGCTTTCCATCAGGTGACACGCCTGCTCGTTTGTCTTCCTGTCTCATAAAAAAAAATTTATACATCGCCGGCACAACGACCCAAAGTGTATCTAGGCTTCCGATTCGAGAACCCACCACTAGTCACGATGTTGGGCTTCGTCTCGCCAATCGCCTGCCCAAAGCTCGCTCAGGTCAGCGATCACTGCGTTGTTCCATGGGGCGATCGACGATCGATCAGGGCAATCGACTGCATATTATTGCCATGTATTTTTTTACCCTTTTGGCCATAAAATCCTCTCCCCGCGGAAGCAGTCGCAATCGAAAATTCGTTTTCGCTTCCGCTTGTAACATGTACCGAGACGCGGTAATAAATTCCCGAGGAGTTCCTTACACTTGGCGAAGCAGACAAAATAATTTATGTACCTAGTTTACTGGGTACTTTCGCGAATAAATGGCTGTTCTGAGGTGAGCGACATCTTTGCTACGCCATTGTTCCAACGTGACTTGAGAGTGATTGGTCCGACGGGGGAATTTATTTTCGCTGTCATGTTTTTCGTTTCACACTTCCGGGCGAAAACTATTTCGTTTTTCTGCATCTATCTCTTCGCACCGCGAGTTTTCATAACATACGTTTCCGATAAAGTTCATCGACCTGAATGCGCAAAACTGTTTATGCAATCCATTTTACTGTTCTGTGGAACATTGTTATCTGCAAGTTGTTAGTGTTTTCGATAAACGAATGCGAAATTATTTTCAAGCAATCAACGCCGCCCATTGGGATCCACAGTGCCATAGGTTTGTAGTATTGTAGTATTGCCATATGCGTTCTATATATGCGTTGAATTTCGGAGACCATCCCCCCTCCCCTCCCCTCTCCCCTCCCCTCTCCCCTCCTCCTCACCACCCTCCATTAATGACACTTTCCTTAAAGGCCGGCAGCGCTTCGGCAGTGTAGCGCTGTCTGTGGGCCCATAAAAACAAAAAATAAGTTAGAATTCTTTACAGAAACTTGTAAATGTTGATTGCGTAGTAGTTAAAAAGAGACTCAACTGTAATTATAATCATAAAACACTCCAACACTCCTCCGAGCAGGGTTCGCAGTAATCCAGTGGACGTTAAAAGCGTATAAAGTGTGGAAGGCGACAGCCTCATTAGCTGGACCGAGCGGGAGATGCTATCAAGATCGCAGTCCAGGAACAAATGTTCCTGCTAATGGCCCGTGTGGTCGAGTGGTTTTGTATTATATCTATTTTAAGTCGTTTGCACGCGAGTGTATTCACGACTTTGACTTTGCGCGCGCGCGCGTGCCTTTTTGTGTGTGTGTGTGTGTAATTATACTTATGATTAATTTAGTTGTTTTATTATTATTATTATTTTTTATGGTATAGGATGGCAAACCAACTGGCGTATCACCTGATGGCAAGCAATCAACGCCGCCCATAGATATATTATATATAGGTACTTGATTATCATCAACTAAAGAAGACCTTAGCTGGTGAAACGCTTCGTGTTATACTCAAAAAAATTATCTTTTTATCTAAAGTATTATCCATCCATTATTTATATAATAATTCTTAAAAATTTTCAGATATATAAATCGAAAAACTTCCTGATGTAATTAATGGATTGTTGGCAACCGCGGTAGTCAGAAATCAAAATTGTTCCAAAATGTAGACAACCATAGTTGCAATCAAGCAAAGAATAGGTTAGAATAGCGTAGAAACATATCCTAGTACAAGTATTATTAGCTTTGTTGTAATGGTTAACAAGAATTCTAGTAATATTAATAACATTGCTTTTTTCTTTAAAAAAACATAAAAAAATGTTGGATTAATGAGCTGTGGTAGCACAAATCATTGCTTTTTTCTTTAAAAAAAAAAATAAAAAAATGTTGGATTAATGGTCTGTGGTAGCACTCCCAATCTACGCGATAGAGTATCAACTAGATTTAATTATAGAATTGAACACTAGATCCACAGACTTTGTAATAATATAGATATGTCATATGAGGAAATAAGTAAGCTATGGCGTTTGCCTTAGTCCTCTTTATAAAACAACACATAAATTAAAAGTTCATTCTCAAATCTAACCTCAGCATAAATACCTATAGGGATTATTCCCGCCAACTTACATTAGTAATGTTGTGTTTATATTTCATTTTCATAATCCTATATTATTATCAGTTATATTGTTTAATTGTGGTGGCGTATTATATAATTATAAGGTATACAAGTGAAGTGATATGAAATAAATATCTGTATAGTGACTTTTTGAGTTGACTGGTCCATATAAGGTTTTTTTTTATGGGATGGAAGGGCAAACGAGCAAGCGTGTCGCCTAATGGAAAGCAATCAACGCCGCCCATGGACAACCGCGACACCGCAGGGGTCGCGGAAACGTTGCCGGCCTTTTAGGTATGTATTGTCTTCTTTTACGAAGTTACGAGAGAAACGCACCGTAGTAGATCGCCACTCATCCAGATGGTGGGGATGAAATTTTCCTTTATGGCGAGTTGTGCGGTTGGGGAACTCGGCGGTGGGAATTATTTGGTATAATAATTATTTAGTATAACTTATTTTTAATTATTTAATAATTTTAGGTTTTGTTAAAATAACCACCGTTTTATCAAGACGTAACGCGACAAGAAAACTAATACATTCCAAGATATTTGATATTATTATATTTTACTTGACAATGGCATAATAGTTATAACTAATTGCCATCAAAGAAAACAAAATACCTGTAGAACATAGTGATATTTATTCTAATGTGAACCAAATATCCTCGATTAACAAAGTCAACACTTCGCCACTGCGTTAGTTGGGTCATTAGAAATCATTTTTTTATTATAGACCACTTAAGATACTATCACATATTCAAAAACTCTCAATAAATTCCAAGTTTTATCATTTATAAATTATTAAGGTAATAAATTTAACATATTTGGCTAATAGGAATTATTTTCGACTATAAATTACCCATATAAATATTTCTTATCTTAATCTATTTCGTATAATGAGTTCTATTTTTGTTTTATTTATGTATTAGAGGCACTTTAGAGAGAATATTATTTTTTTCACAATTTTCGTCAAAAGTTGTTGATAACGTTTTAGATGACAAACTCTAATAAAATATTAAATATACTTTGAAAACAAAATATGATGTAAAATTGAACAGCAAATTAATAAACAGCATTGATACACCGTATTTTTTATTACATTGGCCCAAAAATATATAAGTTCCCAAAATCTTCTCTGGGTAAGACTTATAACAAAATAAAAACAAAACAATTCATTAAATTACTAAGTAGGGATCAAATCCACATGTTTTTAACAGGGTAGTAGAATCACTTGCTGGGACTTATATTATATTATTTTATGTATACATATTATAAGTATCTATTTGTTTATTTATTTTATTTTATTTTTGACAATTTACAGGTGAAGTTGGATGGAGCATAATAGGTCTCACTAGGCAGGCCCATGCTGAGACCTTGCGATTCGGTCATTATTCAAATTTGGAATACGTATATAAATACACATAAATACGTACATACATACATAACACATATATATATACATAACAAAATATACAAAGTATTATATTAATAATAATAATATATAGTAAATAAAACAATAAAATAAATATTATAAACGACTGACAAGAAGAAATTTATGAACAAAGTATTATTATATTAATAATGCTTACCATCAAGTATGTCAACTTAAGCCAACTTGAGTGCTTAGCTTTGTCAATGTAGCATTATCAATTTTTTTGAGCCGAAAATATTCTTCAATTATCCAAGAAAATATATTTTTATACACATAGATAATTTGATCCTTATAGACGGGCTAATAGCATAGATAAAGACGTACGGGATCATTACCTACTTTTTTGACACATCTATAAAGAACACATTATGTGGGCGATCTTAACTTTTACTTAGCCAAGATCCGCGACAATCAAACAAAAATAGAAAAATAATAATGTGTGTGTGTTTTTACTTAAAAAAGTGGATTTACGGGGAACAAGAACTAAATGTTACCTAAAAAACGACCGTCAGCAACTCTCCACTTCCCAACCACTATTGACAACACGGGGAACACGAACTAAATGTTACTTAAAAAACGACTTGTGTCTGCAAGCCACATTTCTCATCCGTTCATACCTCTCACAATACACCTTTCAATTGGCCTCACGTATTATTAACTGATCAAAGATAACGCTCTCCGCAATAAATTATAACCCAACGAAGGCAAACGAAATTTATTTGTTGTACCATTCTACGCTTAAAGCTGTTATATTTCTCAAGTTCTTTGTAATCGCAGCCTTAAACTTTCCTTGCGCATTAGAACGCTCCACTGTTACATCTGGCCCGTTCTTCTTTCTATACGGATGTGAGGCTTGAACGCTTAAAGAAGACCTCAGAAAACGTATAGAAGCGTTCGAAACGTGGGCATATAGACGGATGCTTGCTATTAGCTGGACTCAAAAGCCAATGACGAGGTTGTCCTAAAAGGTAAGCAAAAACGTGAACTTCTGCAGACCGTCAAAGGTAGAAAAGTTTCTTACCTGGGTCCTATCATGTGACATGACAGGTACAAGTTGCTGCAACTGATCATGATGGGAAAAATCATCGCGGGCAAAAGACAAGTTGGTCGAAAAAGAAAGATCATCATCAGCAATCATCATGTTCATTCGCGTGTCCCTTCTTAACTCATATTTAAGCCTTCTAGATATTTAATATCTTCATTTGTCCCTGTGAAAATTTCATCTGCGAAGTGGTAAGGGACAGAAGGTCCGAGCATCCATTTAACACGAGGGGGGGGGGACCTTTGATTCATTAGCCGTCATCAAATATTCACCAACACAGCGCGCCCCAGTCCGGCTCACCGATGGCGCAATTACCACGGCCGCCGTCTCGACACCGGAGTTACGAGCGCTCTAGATTTATTGTTATTACTGCACATTTCCTCCGGGTAACGTTTTAATTACACAGATCGACGATAAACCATCCTGAGGGCGCACTTTTCTTCATTAAGAGATGGATCGTCTGCGTCCACGTTGTAGAGAGATTTATATACGCACCATTTTTAATGGCTTCACGATGGTCGTTTTTGATTCTAAGAAAAAAATAAGGTTCAAAAAAAACTTACCAACAATTTTCATCATTTTAACACTTCGCGGTACTAGCTATGCGATGGTATATTTACAGTAGGTTATCTCCCTTCTAACACAACGTATACTTTTAATAATAAAGTCCATAGATGTTTATTAAAATTAACTTTATTTTATGGGGTAGGAAGGCAAACGAGCGGGCGTTTCACCTGATAGAAAGCAATCAACGCCGCCCATAGACATCCGCAGCGCTATAGGCAGTTCGAAAGTGTTGCCCGCCTTTAATAAAAGTGACATTATGGGAGTGGGAAGGGGAAGAGGAGTGGGAGGGGTAGGGTGTTGGGCCTCCGGAACTCATGTCGCTCACCGTACGAAGCGTGGTAGATAAGCAACCACTCAGACGCCGGTTTTCAGCGGGAGTGTGGTACTTCCCCGGGCGTGCCGGCCCATTCATGCTACAGACGAATAATATGCCATTCTTAACAAAGTATTTGTATGCAGCGTGGCTCTATCACTATCTATAGTACAACCACAATTCTAATTGTTAACTAATTACTAAACATAACTTAAAATAATAATCAAAATCCTTCATTTCTTCTAAGTTATCTTAACCGGCGAGCTTGCATGAGAGTGATGAGATGTAGCAAATAGAGGTCTGTGGTTTCTTGTTGGCCTACCCTACGGGAAACAGACAGACGTGATCACATGTTTCTTTAACTTATTTATACATTATTTAAATCAATTAATAAATAAAAGTAAATTAAAAAATTTGGTCTCTAAAAATTTTCAAATTTCTTTCTTTGCCGCCTTATTCATCCAATATTTTCCAGCTAGATTAACTATTTGACCCGTCTTTCCCTGGGATGGCCTTTCCCTTCGTTTGTCGCTTGGAATTAAATGAGTAGATCCAAGCAAGAGAAAAATTGAGAACTATTAAAACAAATCTTCGTGGATTAGACGAGTGCTGGATAGCCCACGTCGTAGCAAACGTATTGTGTGATAGATTGTGCGAAGATCTGTGTAGGGCAGCTGGCAGAGACTGGAAGCGACAGAAAATCGACATAAGTAGTCAATCAATACAAATGTCAATGTATATCCTTGGGAGAGGTATATCCAGTAGTGAACTATCGTTGGTTTATGATAACGATGATCAGACGATTATTAATGGAGTCAGGCGTTACTTTGCGGAAATCCATCACTATATGGACAGTCAAAAGTTTTACTTAGCTAAGATCCGCGACAAGTTGTGTTGTTGTACGGTTGTCTTCCGTAGAGTCTACTATACCTGAAGATGCCTCGTGTTGGGGCGAAACACGTGTCGTGTACAAGATGGAAAAGTGATAGTGTGTGTTTGGCGTTGTGTATAGTGTTTGGTGGGTGGAGAGTTGATGGCCGATTTTCGGTAAGTTTTTGGTTTAAGTTCCAAATAAATCCACTAAACCCAACGGAAAAACACACATTATTAATTTTCTGTTATTGTTTTGTTTGTCGCGGATCTTAGCTAAGTAAAACTTTTGACTGTCCATATAATGATCAGACGAATCTAACTCTTAGAAATTAGATGTTTGCTTCAAGCTATTTTATATCCTATGTAGCTTTTTCCATAACCAGAGTCACCGATATAGCTCTTCAAGTTAGCAGACTGAAGTGGCAATGGGCTGAACATATTTGTCGGAGAACCGACAATCGTTGGAGTATACGAATTTTGGAGTGGAGTCCGTGACTCGGCAAACGTGGTGTGGGACGCCCCCCTGCTAGATGAAGCGACGATCTGCGCAAGGTGGCTGGCAGAGACTGGATGCATGTAGCCGAAGATCGGGCTAGGTGGCGCGCCTTGAGTGAGGTCTATGTCCAACA
Organism: Baronia brevicornis; assembly: GCA_031353405.1. Classification (NCBI taxonomy): domain Eukaryota; kingdom Metazoa; phylum Arthropoda; class Insecta; order Lepidoptera; family Papilionidae; genus Baronia; species Baronia brevicornis. The sequence goes on from JASFAT010002298.1 coordinate 316,725, forward strand.
GTGGACTGCCATGGGCTTATATTGATAATGATATTGATTTTTATATCCGCAAGTAAAAATGTTTTGTAAATATTAAAATAATTATGCGTAAAAAAGTCGATGATAAGCAATATAATGCCAATTCTCAGTGCCAGATAATTTCAGAACGCGTGGTAAATTTCCCAATAGAATATTTCTTTCCGTTTCAAAACCATAAGTTGAAACGTCATCCCGCTCATTCATCAAACCAAACCAATATTGTATTACCCCACGGTCAAGTTTCACCAATGTGTTATATCGCGAACATAAATCACCGGCTGCTCATAAGGCGTAAGCCACACTGGGGACGAAGCGAAACGGAACTAAGTTAGTTTAGTATTAACTTCTTCCTCCTGACAACGTTGGGTTTTTCGAATCGTCGATGACCAAGATCTTACCGAACAGCTAACTTCTTTAGCACTGCGGAGGGATATCTCATCTCTCAGCAGCATCTTTTATCGATTTTGCAATGGCGAGCGCTCCGAGGAATTGTTCGAAATAATTCCACTACCGTACAACTTGCCACAAAGAAAAGTTTCATCCCCACCATCTGGATGAATGGCGACCCAGTAAGGTGCGTTTATCCAAAAACAACTTTCCACTCACCACTATCCTCTGGAACCAGCTACATCCAGCTGTGTTTCCGAATTGAAATGACATTGGAACCTTTAAAAAACAAGCCTTTTCATTTCTTAAAGACCAGCAAAAGTTCTGCAACGGCTATGGAGTGGGAGGCGGAGGGTGTTAGGCCTCTGGAATTAAGCCGCTCACCGTAAAAAGCGCGGTAGCTAAGCTACCACTCAGACGCCGGTATTCTACGAGAGTGTGGTACTTCCCCGAAAGAACCGGCCCATTTATGCTACAGACAAATATTATGCCATTCTTGACAAAGTATTCGTCTGCAGCGTGACTTTATCACTATCAAATGGTTAAACGTGTTGGGTTTGTGGTGAAACGCGGTAGATATTGTATGTTTGACGTTGTCAACGTCAATGACCATGGCGAGGTGTTGGCACACAACACAACACACGATATTATTTTTCCGGTTTGCGTTCGCGGATCTTACTAAAGTAAGTTTCATTGTATATCTTTATGATGAAAGTAAAGCCTGACTCCATAAGTTATCTAAACAAACTCGGCTTCAAGTTTCCCCGGTGTGGCTTGCGTCTTAGGCAAAGGTCCCCACTGTGACCGGGGCTGACACTATGAACTTGTGAAAAGGAAATCGCTATTCGAGAAACATTCCCCGTTTCCGGTTGTTATATAGCAAACGTCCTTTTTGCGAAACGACACTAGATATACATTTGATCCTCATCGTAGTGGGAATTCCGATTTGAAATAACCAATATGTACGCTATCATTTGTCGCTTATAACTGCCTTCGTACAAAGGAAATTAATCTTTACCGTCTTTCGCTTAGTTTATTAATTAACAAAGAAATATGTTATTAATGGAGTCAGGCGTTACTTTGCGGAAATCCATCACTATATGGACAGTCAAAAGTTTTACTTAGCTAGGATCCGCGACAAGCAAAACAATAACAGAAAATTAACAATGTGTGTTTTTCTGTTGGATTAAGTGGATTTATTTGGAAATTAAACCAAAAACTTACCGAAAATCGGCCATCAATTCTCCACCCACCAACCACTATAAACAACACCAAACACACATTACCACTTTTCCGTCTTGTAAACGACACGTGTTTCGCCCCAACACGAGGCATCTTCAGGTATAGTAGACTCTACGGAAGACAACCGAAAAACAACACTTTTCGTGTTTAGTGTTGTTTATAGTGGTTGGTGGGTGGAGAATTGATGGCCGATTTTCGGTAAGTTTTTGGTTTAAGTTCCAAATAAATCCACTTAATCCAACAGAAAAACACACATTGTTAATTTTCTATTATTGTTTTTGCTTGTCGCGGATCTTAGCTAAGTAAAACTTTTGACTGTTCATATAAAGAAATATGTATGTTATCTGTGTGTGTATTATAGGTGGTGGATATTTCATAATAGAATAGATAGATTTATTTCCTTCTACAGTAACACACATGAGTACATATTAAATTATTAAATATTAATTAACAGTGCATATATATGAAAATGAGCGATGGCTCAGTCAGAGTTGAGCATAAAAATTGTTTTTCTGCTACCGCTCGACCCTCGCGGAGATGCAGCGCAGCGTTACATGAGAAATACGAGCCTTATACATACTTGTGATGAACCCCACATATAAACCTATGTGGGGTTCATCACAAGTATGTATAATCTATAATCCCCATACTATAATCCCCACATATAATCTATAATCAAGCCTTATATAATATAAATAACAATAAGAACAATACGCGACATAACCAATACTGCTGCAATCTGACTGAAATGACTTGTTGCATGTTTGATTATTGAGTTAAATAGCCTTATATTTATTTTTTAAACGTAAAGCCACATTTAAGACACCTTAGTGGTATGAACTGATAATAAAAATATAACGGGATATTCGGTTTGTTATAAGTTTGATATTGCTTTAGCTGTTCTCTGAACTTACGTCGGGGCGTCTGACACGGGGTCGTCCGCGAGCCATTTGTCACGGCGGCCATTTGTACTTGTCGAATCACGGCCATTAGACGGGAGTGTGTAACCGGGGTGGGTTTCCCTATGTTCTCACCCAGCTACAGTGTCCACAACTTGTCACAGACTAGGAAACCTATATATAAAAGCCCTTCGATATCGTCAGTTCGACCACGAAACAGTTCTGTGATAGATTTTCGTTGACAATTAGCATGACGTGGTCCGCGAATGTGGACAAACAACGCCACACTTGTCAGTGGTGACTTGTATGAGCATAGCTGTCCCGGCGATTTATCTTACTTTGCTTCTATTGTTAGAGATAAACGATGTTGCAGCTGATTTATAAGTGGCTTGCTTAATTACAGCCGATGTCGGCGGATCGTTAATTTATCTTCGTCTCTCATTAATACCGACTGTTACATAATCCCTTTAGATCTTAGTATATTATAATAAGGCTTCTCTATTATTATATAATATATTATATCTATATATTATAATATATATTGCCCTTTAAACCCTAGCAAGCTAAAATAAGTTATCACTACTATATAAATATAATACTATATAAATATAATACTATATAAATATCCTCGTCTTTCGTTGCGATAGTATCATATCCCTATCATCCTGTCTAAATCAATGATTCTTTTTCCCTGCCTTTTCCTTTCTTCTCTATCCTTTTTCCTTCCTCTCCGCCAATCCACGGGCTGCCGTGCCAATGGATGCGTGGCTAAGGGCGATCTTAGTCGCAAGCATGCCGACCGTCTCGGGCTCGAGCTCTCCCGGGTACTTTAGTGTCTTATCTCAGCATGCAGGGCTCTGCTGAGGGTGACTTCTATCATCCCTTGCGGCTCGTGAGAGTCACTTATCGAATCTTAATATCCCTAATTCGTTAAAAAATGACGTCGACAAGGTTCGCACACGTGACGTTCTGATTCCCATGAGGGCGAGAAGCGACGAACTGAGAGCGGTTTCGCTACGATGAATGTGAGAAGGATGGATAAGAATATAGATGAGTGTGAAGGAGGCAAGGACCTAACCCTACGGGAGACAGGCCTAATCGTATGTATAAATATAATACGTATAAAAATGGAGAGCTGTTTGTTAGTCTCGCTCAAACTCAAAAACGGTTCGGCCGATTTGAATTACATTTTTTTATTTTTGTTTGCTCTAATACAGGGAAGGTTTATAAATAAAAAAATATAGGGAAATCATAAAAGGACAGATTAAAAAATTAAAAAACCTTTTTAGTTCCTTTTACTTCCGATTGCTTTCAATAGATGGCGTTCGTGACGGCTTTACCGTTAACGAACGTGTTGTATAACAACTGTCGTTTCGTTAGTGCGATTTAGAAAAGTATTGCATACCCAAGTACTAATACCTACTAAAATACTGTACTATATAATAACATACGGAAAAGACAAATACAGAGGAACGTAGATTGTATGTCAAACGAATTTTACCGGGCCATCTAGTAAATGATATATCTAATATGAAACTCTGTATAAACATTTTGGTTCTCATCTTAATAACTCTATTTGTATGTCTCCTACATTTACTAAATATGTTTGTTAACGCTAATTGCTTTTTTGTGGGATCGGAAGGCAAACGAGCAGGCATGTCACCTGATGGAAAGCAATCAACGCCGCCTATAGATTTCCGCAGCGCCATAGGCAGTGCAGAAGCATTACTGACCTCATGTCATTATGGAAATGGGAATTGGAGGGGAGGAGGGGGGAGGGTGTTGGGTCTCTGGAACTCGGCCGCTTACCGTACGAAGCGCGGTAGGTTTCTGCGGGAGTGTGGTATTTCCCCGGGCGAGCCGGCCCATTCATGCTACAGACAAATATTATGCCATTCTTGACAAAGTATTCGTCTGCAGCGTGGCTCTACCACTATTAAAATTCGTTCGTTCCCTGTGATTTATTGTATCTCACATCCCTACCACATGATAGGGATAATACTATGTTATATAAGTTTAACAAAAGGACTATTTTTTATTACTAAATTCAACATGCATCCATACTAATTCCTCTGTATCATAGAATAGGTCATTCGTACTAAATTTCACACTGTATCTTAGAGTAAAGTTATATTTTATAACCGCATAACACGACAACTGGTTTATAGTTCTTTACGAGGTACCCACACGAATTAACCCGATTTCTTGTCGCACGAAAGTGAAACTTACGTTTTTAAGCTCGCCAATAAATACGTTCGCATAAAACCAAGGTTTATCTCCACATCCCTTTGAAGTACGGCCCGAGAAAGCAAACAGGGCAATAAAGAAGGCCTTTATCGGAGCCACGAGTCGACACGCGAGCTAATTTACAACACGGCCGCGGGTTTTATCTTCATTAACCCATCGATTCACAATTAAGACGCCGAATAAATCTCCGGTAATGCTCTCCCCGTCAGCGCCGGTAGATTCAACTTACTTCAAACAGATGCTATGTATAAATAAAGCCCAACGGAGGCAACCACTCGATATATTCCTGTCCGCGGCAAACTTTACAGATCTATCAGTGCTCGCTACCCGACGACAGCGCGCCGCAATTAGCGCGGAAATTTCAACCTTAAATCCATTAGTGCACCCACCAAAATTCACTTCAAATCACTACGAATTTATAAGCTAAATCCGCAGAAGCGATCCGCTAACTCCGATCGATTACAGCTTACAATGGAATGGTAGAGATTGATATTTGCGACGTTTCGTTCGGCGCACGGACACAAACCTCGTCTTATTTCCAGCGTAACCAGTCGATGCTCATTCGATTATCTGGCTGCGGTATCCGAGGCATTACACTTGATGTATCGCCGGCGACTGCACGGGATTGTCGACCGCCGCTTGATTTACCGCGCCCATTTCTTCCTGGCACTCCATGCGGGATAGATCCCCATCTATCGCGGGGCCGCGTGACGGATCGCGGCAATCGGAAAGCGCCGAGGGTCCCCCCTAATGAATTGTCCCAAATAATTGGGATAGTATTTTATATTGACATCATTTGTTCTCCAATCGGTGCATTTGTTATGCGGCGTTGATTTGTGTCATGTCTCTACGTCCACTCTAGGGAATTTATCTTCTTAATGAGATTAACAAGCCTTAAATCGTGCTCCACCTGCGTGAGATAAAGCACCGATGTCCGATTAAACTTTAGTGGTTACATTTAAAGCGAATAGTTCAGTCAATAACTTATACAGATTAAGAGTTACACGCTATCGCAAATGGGTCATTTTGTTGCGACGTCGATACTCACGCCATATTTTATCGTAAATTTAAAGCGGATCGGAATTATCAGCGATATAGCGGAGAGAGTAAAGAATTAATTAAATCAACATAATGATTTAATCATCATTAAATCATTATTCGTTGATACGTGAACGTTTCCAATGAAATTTATTTTTTTATTCGGTATTCACAATGTAACGTGAGGAGTCATCTTGATCCTTGTTTTCCCGATTAGCAACATCACGTTATACTTACTGCAACAAAACGAATACATCTATTCAATAATCTAATTGCGCGCTTTACGTGCGTTATTAATTAAAATAAAAAAAAAATATCGATTCATTCAAAACGTCGTTGATTACACAATTAATTATTGTTAAGTTTATACTATTTTAAGTTATTCCAGCATGCATTGTGCAACTGTTCATTGTCCTTTAATAAAAAAAAAATTAAAAGAAACATCGAACTCTTAATTTATTAATAAGTAATTGTGTATTTTTATTCATTTTTAATTTATTCATTAACAAAATCACTTAGACAACATTACAAAAAATATTAACATACTGTACTGCCGATAAAGAATTTACATTATATTATGTATACAAATATTATTTAAATTGAATTAAAACATTCGTTAAATTGTAACCTAAAGCAGACGTTACGCTTAACTTTCACGTTTGCGTTTCATATATGTATAAATAAATTAATTTTTCTAGTTGTAGAGCCACGCTGCAGACTAATACTTTGTCAAGAATGACATATTATTTGTCTGTAGCATGAATGAGCGTTCTCGTTTGCCTTCCTATCCCATAAATGATTCAGTGTGTGTGTGTATGTGTGTGTCTTTGTGTGAGTGATACTAAATTACTATTTTATTTCTATATCAACGTTTGTTTGACGAACAATTGGGCGGTTACTAAACTGTATATTGTGGTCGTAGGACCATTCAAAATCAAAATCCAGAGACGCTTTACAGTTCAGAAGAATTTGTGCTAATCTCTAGATCTGTCTTTACCAGTTTCAATGGCTGTGCAGTATGCCTTCAAGCGATCCTTTTGTGTGGCTTGATTCGTGTCGAGCGAGATCTTTGATCGGTAGTTGTGAATTTGTGCAACGCTTTCATCGCTTGCAAATGTTTTCATCGGAATCTGGATTCATTAGATGCTGACTGTGTTCATTTATTTGACATTTACTCTTGGATTTAATTTTTCTTTGTCACTGATTTTCCTTTTAATTAACATATATCGATCTGAATGTCGTGAGTTCGTATCTTCCACTGGACAACAGATGTGAACTATATCGTAGCACAAGTGTTATTAGCTTATTTGGAATGGTTAATAAGAATTCTATTAATATTAAAAATATTATACAATAATATATTTATGAATGTACAGAATGTACAGAAACAACAAAAATGTACAGAAACTTTCGATATTTTCAATATTAAAATACATTAATTAAAGCGATAGCTGTGACACAAGTGACATCTTTGGCAGCCGATAGATCGCAAAATAATTGTTATCATCCTCTTTAATATTTCTTAATTTATTCTTTTTTTAATTTAATTTTATCTGTTAAATGTTATAGTATATCATTATTACATAAGTAACCCTATTGTCATGATGCAGTCATGCTGTGCGCAAATTTAAAGAGTTATAGTTCGGGCGTTGTTAAGTTTCTAGTATACTAGCTTTTGCCCGCAGCTTCGCTCACGTGGAATTTGGTATGCCACATTAAGTTTCGTGACAGATCATTTTAAATAAATATATATATATATATTTTTAACTTAAATAATGGTTCACAATTTTGGTCATAGTGGCTTCCACACAAAAGATAGATATATGCTGACGCGGACTTTTATTTAGAACTATTCAAGAAAAACAATCCGGTCAATACGGTACATCATCTTTGTGTAACTCCAATGGTTTAGGCAGCGTACGCCAAGATAGCTGTCAGAGGTCAGATTTTTTTCGGACTTAATTGACATGTATCGTAATATTACGACAAAAAATATTACATAAAATCATCACAAATTGTAGCCTATATGTTATTCCGATGTATAACCTATATTAATGTAAAGTTTCATCCAAATCCGTCCAGTAGTTTTTTCGTGAAAGAATAACAAACACATACTCGCAAACTTTCGCATTTATAATATTAGTAGGATAAGATAGGACTAGTAGGATAGGATTATATTGTATTCTTTAAGACTGTAACTTGTTTTCGTGCCTAATAAATAAATAAATAAATGTCTGGTATTCTTAAACATATTAAAACTTGTGAGTCCGTTTAAGAAAATTTTACAGGAAAAAATTAAAAACTGATTATCCTCAATTGTTTTGAGACATTTTTATAAGCAATTGCGCAGAAACTTGAAAAAGTTCGGAAAATATAATGACTATTGAATCTTTGCGTGTTTGACAGTTCGCTTTAAACTTCGTGCGTTCTTATTGACGCGCGAAGTTAAGAACACGCGGACGTCTGTCGAGTTGGCTGGTTTTAAATAATTTAATTATGAACAATGTATATTATTAATAGAGTCAGGCGTTATTTTGCGGAAATCCATCGCTATGTGGATAGTCAAAAGTTTTACTTAGCTAAGATCCGCGACAAGCAAACAAGAACAGAAAATTAATAATGTGTGTTTTTTGTGCTGGATGAAGTGGATTTATTTGGAACTTAAACCAAAAACTTACCGAAAATCGGCCATCAAATCTCCACCCACCAACCACTATACACAGCACCAAATACACACTACCACTTTTCCACCTTGTAAACGACACGTGTTTCGCCCCAACACGAGGCATCTTCAGGTATAGTAGACTCTACGGAAGACAACCGAAAAGTCGTAGTGACTTTTCGGTTGTCTTCCGTCCACAACGATGTATATGCGAAGTTAAATTGATTTTTTAAAATTGTGGCAAATCAATAAATAATTAATTAATTTGAACGTCTTGTTTTAGTCTTTATTTTCCACCGGTAGCTCATTATGGGCCATTAGTGCGGCATTTCGATTTTAGTAAAAGATTTGAAATAATGATAAACATTTTATTAATTATAATATATTATGTTAATATTTTGAAAATACATTTAGTATATCTTGAATATGTTTCGAGCCAGTCTGTTGTCAAGTAAAAAAGATGTTTATAGATGGGACAAACTTGATATAGGCATAATTTTTTAAATGGTTTGAAGTACCATTTATTTTCGGAAGATCCGAAGTTATCGGTTCCAGTGATTCGACTATGGCGGCCTTTTAAGAAATACAAGATTTTCTTTTTTTTTTATGGGATAGGAAGGCAAGCGGTGCTGACCTTTAAGGAAAGTGTCATTATGGCAGCACCGTACGAAGCGCGGTAGGTAAGTATGTATGTTTATATATATATATATATATATATATATATATATATATATATATATATATATATATATATATATATATATATATACTGCTTTAAATGTTATGTAGAGAACTTGAAATTGAACGAACTGTCAAATCATAAACCACATTGAGAATTGAAGAGAAAGTATGATTAAAGATCTTCTTAATCACACTTTCTCCAGATGGTTCGTCATAAAAACATTACTTTAAATTTTGTATAATACAGGAGAAAACAGCAGGGAAGAGGGACAAATGAGACGAAGAAGAATGTTTAACGACCAATCAAAAGAAAAAGTAATGGTGGAGTATATAGACAATTGAGAGAACTAGCCTTGGACAAACAAAAGAGAAAATTGCTACATCGATAATGTAAGTTATAGACGGAGATCGTTTCACAGATAACGAGACAGATGTTCGGTTATCTACAATCTATTCGCAGGATGCTGGAGACCTGGAGAGGATGGGAGAGCATCGTGCGGTCACATGGGCATACGTGGCAACACCGTTCGGTCGACGTCCGATCGGTCGCCCTAGCTATTGTTAGCGATCTATTCTTGCACATAACACTTTATATCAATAATGTGTGACCGAAAGGGTAACATGCTCTATCTTGTTCTCTATCAAATCAATAATCAATAATATTCTTCAACTAATATAGATCTATATCTTCGATATGAATCAATCAACCATAATCCGAAAAATCAATCATTTCTTTATGCTCCAAATTTAATATTGGGAATGTTTAAAAGAGTAAGATAATCGATAAAGTTTATGTACATACTAGCCGACCCGGCAAACGATAAAAAAAAATTGGAGAAGAATAAAATTCACCTAGATTATAAAATCGTTTAAGACCTATTCTAATACAAATACAAAATATACAAAAAAAATTCACATAAATCGGTCAAGCCATTTCGGAGGAGTTCGATAACAAATACTGTGACACGAGATTTTTATACACATATTAGATATTCAAATAAAAAGGTTTTATTTATTAGTGATAAATTAGTCAATGTATTTATTAGTGATACATTAGTCAATGTATTTATTAGTGATACATTAGTCAATGTATTTATTAGTGATACATTAGTCAATGTATTTATTAGTGATACATTAGTCGTTGTATTTATAAGTAATACATTAGTCAATGTATTTATTAGTGATACATTAGAAACAGCACCGATGGAGCGACGCAATGATCGCCACGGACAGTCGATTGACAAGAGGCAACCCAACATCGTGACCACTGGCGGGTTCTGGTATCGAAGGCTAAGACACACCTTGGGTCGCGCTGTTACGCGCTGACAACCAATACAGCTACATACTGCAGTGTATGCCCGTACATCAAAGTCAGCGCGCCTTATCAGAGCGTCTGTCTATCCGCTGTCAACCGTCGACACTCCACGATGCATCCCGATACTATAGGGTGTCCAGTGCCAGAATTAGGTTATTTCTTTTTATAGGATAAGAAGGCACACGAGCAGGCGTGTCTACTGACGAAAAGCAATCAACGCCGCCCATGGACATCCAGAGCGCCATAGGTGGTGCATGAGCGTTGCCGACCTTTAAGGAAAGTGACAGTATGGGAGTGTGGGGGGAAGGTGTTGGACCTTAGGCCGCTAAGTGCTTAGCGCAGTAGTTAAGCTAACATTCAGACGCCGGTTTTCTGCGGGACTGTGGTATTTCCCCGGGCGATCCAGCTCATTCATGTTACAGACTAATAATATGCCATTCTAGACAAAGCGATTAGTCAAATAATCAAAACACAATCAAAAATCACACGCGTGCTTACTAATTTTTTTCTGCCAGTATTGAAAGAACCTTCTGCCTTCATACACGATCGATACGCCCGGTGAAGTACCGTACTCTTGCAGAAACTGCAGAAGGCCCAATCCGGAGGAAATCTCCCTCCCCTCCTCTATTGATACTTAAGTTAAAAGCCGGCAAAGCTTCTACACTGCCTATGGCACTGCGGATGTCTATGAGCGACGTTGATTGCTTTCCTTCAAGTGATACCGCCTGCTCGTGTGCCTTCCTATACCATAAAAAAATCAGTTCGCCGGACCTCAACTCTATGGATTTTTTTCTAGTCTATGAAACAAACCAGACAACCATTGGCATTCCGACATCACTACTTCAGCGAGTGGCAACGAATACTGTGGCTAGATTCCAAGAGTGTGCCCGACGTGGCGGTCAGCATTTAGACCAAGTAATTAAAAAAATCTCTTCCTCGTAAACTTTATTGAATTTTATTTATATCAATTGTAGTCCTTTATTATTTGTGTTTCAAAATGTAACTCTGTCACTGGACATACCACTAGCCTTGTACCCAATAAATTATTATATGTATTATTAATGGAGTCAGGCGTTACTTTGCGGAAATCCCTCACTATAAGGATATACAGTAGACTCTACGGAAGACAACCGAAGACTTTTTCGGTTGTCTTCCGTAGAGTCTACTATACCTGAAGATGCCTCGTGTTGGGGCGAAACACGTGTCGTTTACAAGATGGAAAAGTGGTTGTGTGTGTTTGGTGTTGTGTATAGTGGTTGGTGGGTGGAGAATTGATGGCCGATTTTCGGTAAGATTTTGGTTTAAGGTCCAAATAAATCCACTTAATCCAACAGAAAAACACATTATTAATTTTCTGTTATTGTTTTGCTTGTCGCGGATCTTAGCTAAGTACAATTTTTGACTGTCCATATATTATATGTATTCCAATAATGAGTTCCAAAATATGATTTATATGTCGTTATGAAAATAAACATCGAAATATTTTAAAAGTACGATCAGTTTCCAAATGGAATTCAAACAATGCGTGAACAATCCGGATCTCATTACCCGCTAACACGTTACGATGTTTCACAGAACCTTCTTGCACACATTTGTAGGGACGTCGCCGCACGAAGCGTGATCCGTCACGTCGCCCGGCATTAAATCCGATTTCGCTTCTAGTGATGTTGCTAATATAGTATCGATAGTGCGGAATTCTACAAATTCGCCGGCACAACGACCTGTGCGTCTTGGCCTCCGATATAAGAACATGCTTGTTGTTCTGCACAACTACGCTTTATTTTAAGCACGATCATGCTTATTTATTTTATTTAATACTTTATCGTACACATAAAACACGACATACAAGAATTAAAAGGAAAGAAGATGTACAAAGGCGAGCTTAACTCAAAATTAAGTTTTCTTCCAGCAAACCTAGGAGTGAAAGAGAAATAAGATAAGCTTTGAGGATAGAAATAAGTGTACAACAACAAAATATAATAATAATATACATAGCAATACATACTATATATATAAAACCGTACGTATATAAACATATAAATACTAATAATATATAATATAATACCATATAATTAAGAAGATACATATATATATATATATATATATATATAATATACACATAAATATATACATATATAAATATTTTATATTGAAAGGAAATGTTCTTTAATTCTTCTCTTAAATACATCCAGTGACAGGCTATCACGTATAGTATGTGGGAGAGAGTTCCACAAGCGCACTGCATGTACAATGAATGAGCCACCGTAACGGCTGGAAGAATGCGGAGGAATACGTAGGAGAAGGGAGGAGGACGTGCGACAGGGCTTATCCCTGGGGACAAGAAACTAGAAACTTCTCGTTTTATTCTGTGTGATTTGTAATTTATCCTTTCTTCTGTTCAATACTTCTTCGTTACAAAGAAATAAAAAAGTAATTGCTAAAAATTAAAGTCAATTAGAAAGCAATTTATTAAAAATCGATAAAAGAAAGAACACCCCTCCCTATTACGTCGTCACCCCACTGTTAATTAGAAGTGATACTCGGTGGATGAACCTCGATTATCTTTATTAAAAATTCACGCTTCATTTGCGTCATTAACTAGACAGGACTGGTTGTCAAATACGAAATTATAGCGAGCAGAACTTGAACTGAGAATTATGTGTGTTTTAATGTGTATAATTGTAATTTATGAGGCAGTTTCTGACGGCGCGTAATTTGAAATAATTGTTGTAGTTTAATAAAAGTTTTTAATAAGGCTTATTAGAACTTCTTTTAATTTTCGACAAATTCTCAAAATCTTCTGGCTCGAGAAAATATCCAACGAATGCCTACTGGATCTTTGTCACGAACCACCTATTGAACTGGACTTGGATAGGTTATACTCTCCGTAGAAACTCCCCCCCCCCGATCACATTCCGAGACAGACGCTGAAATAAACTCCTCAAAGGAAAAGGAAACGAGGTCGAACCAAACACAAGCGCGCTGGAAGCGCTCCGTAGCGGCGGAGATGAAATCCATCGAGTTGACGTGGCCTGAAGTGAAGCGCGTCGCTCAAGACCGCTCAAGACTGCTCCACCTCGGGGACATAGGACCATAAAGAAGATGTTAAAGTCAGAATATTGTTAATCCCATTTCTGTTTAATTATATGTAGGTATATTATCAGTACTCTCCGTTTTAAACTCAATGTTTCTAGTTTTCATCAACGGTGGTTTCTCCTACTCCTTCCATTGGCACTTACAACCCGGGAAGAGTTAGCTTCCTGCATAGTTTTTCTCCATAAATCCTTCCCATTGCCACCATGTTCCTTCTATGCAGTTGTTTTATCTTCCCTGATCTGCCGGGTGGTCTTTTCTGCTGTGGAGGTCATTTGGACACCATCGTAGGTTTGCTTGCGACGGCCATCCGTCGCATGATCCGCCGGTTCAGAATTATGAGTAATGGCAGCTGGTCTCATTGTGATGGTGCATGGAATGCAGTTTCGGTAAATTCACACCGTACTGGATCGACGCTCATCCAGATTATGGTATAGAAACTTATCATTTCGGCGGGTAGAACGGCAGTGGATTCGATAGTGGTAAAGCCACGCTGCAGACGAATACTTTGTCAAGAATGGCATAATATTTGTCTGTAGCACGAATGGGCCGGCTCGCTCGGGGAAGTACCACACTCCCGCAGAAAACTGGCGTCTGAGTGGTAGCTTAGCAACCGCGCTTCGTACGGTGAGCGGCCGAGTTCCTGAGGCCCAATATCCTCCCCCTTCCTCTACCCCCTCCCATTCCCACACCCATAATGACACTTTCCTTAAAGGTTGGCAACGATTCTGCACTGCCTATGGTGCTGCGGATGTCTATGGGCGGCATTGATTGCTTTCCATCAGGTGACACGCCTGCTCGTTTGCCTTCCTATCCCATAAAAAAAAGTGGAATTCAACTGTAGGAATTATTCAGAAAAATAAAAATTCATCACTCCATTTGAACTTTTAAATCGATAATGCTCATTGAATTTCGCCCGAGCTTCCGTTCATGGCTCCACAATAAAACAGTCCGAGAGAGGCTTCGAGCATTGAGGTCGTAATTACGCAAACAGACATTTTGACGTGTGTCTGAAAGGTAATCATAAGCTAAAATTTATCACGGAGTGAATCATTCATGCGTTGAGACAGCTGACAGTGCGGCATATATTATAATGATCGACAGCCTGACGTTGCTTGTCACAAAGGGATAATATTGTTGCCACACACACACACCCACGCATTACAATCTGAACTTAACCATCTACAATTCAAGGGTGCATTCACATTTCTCCGACACAAGCCTCAAGCGACCTTTTTAAATCGAAAAGCTATTAATCTAGTGAAAAGAACCAAGTTCTAGTTGCGAGCGTACAAAATAAACCTAACCTTACCGCGATCGCATTTGATTCAGAATTCAATGGCGATGCAGATATTTCACAAGTTATTCAAGTTGGTGAGTGTGAGAGAGTTTCAACGGTAGGGCGGTGAAAGAAATTTGTGTTTTATCGCATTGAGTTAAATTACAAATTGGAGGGTAGTTTGATGGTGATATAAGATATTAGTACATCGAAGGTCATTAGCAGCGCGGTAGCGAGACGTGTCGCGGCTTGTCATCGGAACGCAATGAAGATTTATGAACAGACCTGTACACGACCAGCTCAGCTGGAGACACACACGCTCGCACTTCTGACGATAATATTGTTCGATTGAATATCCACTCACAGGTTGTTATAGACTACATTAAAAAGCTTTATAATACATATAAAACATAAGCTTTCATAACAACCGTAGTTGTTATAAAAGCTTATTTCTATAAAAAAGGTTATAGACTACATTAAAAAGTTTTATAATACATATAAAACATAAGCTTTCATAACAACCGTAGTTGTTATAAAAGCTTATTTCTATCAAAAAGGAATTGGTACTATAATTTGTAACAATTAAATTAAAATTATACTCGAAGATATATTCGGATTATTGATTTTCCATCAAGATGGTAGATAGTGAGACAGGCTGGTTTCCGAAAATCGACATCATGCGCCTATTTCGCGTGTTGTCAGAATGGATAGCGCCTATTCTATCCACCCCAGCTTCTGGAAGATCTGCAGCAGCCTCTTCGTGAAAGCAGTAAGCAAGCCTTACAGCTTCCACGAGAGACCCGGATGTACTGTAGCGTGCCTGCCGTACTGCTTACGGCAACACCCGGGATCTTTAGGAGGTCATTTGAGGAAGGAATTCTTCAAAACGATATTGATTTATTCTTGCATTGTACATGATTATACTTTAATCACACTTCATCAATTTACATTGGGTGAAATGTCCATCCAAAAGACGTCAGACGAACTAATGCCTTTTGTTTTATAACAATTTATTTCTTTTTCATTTTAAATTCGAATATTACGAATGTAAAAAGAGTAATATAATACAAAAGGTTTTAATGCATCAGTGATACATTTATGAATGTATCACTGCAGTACCTAGGTATCTGGCACGTATCGTATATATCCATCAAGTATATTATATTACTGTCTTGGGTGAATCGAATGAAATCAATTGTGTGAATCACAAACGCAATGTCATTTTCCATAAAGATTTTTCAGTGTTAGCAACGATCTCAGAAACAGCTTGTCGGGACGTCTTGTTACGTATTTATGCCGGCGGGTGGGATAAGCCTGTCGTGTTGTACGAGCCGAGAGCATTGAAAACAAACGTTAGGGAGGTTATAAATAACACATTGCTAAAATGTAAGATATTTTTTATTTCTTTTAATGGCAATGATCTATAGCTATTATGCCAGTGTCAAGTGAAATATAATAACATCAAGTATCTTCAGTGTACTAATCAGCTTGGCACGTTACATATACATATATATAAAAAGTCCAGCTTCTCGTAGGAATAGGCAGAGTCAACAGACCTCCATCTGCTACGATCCCTGCACACTTTCTTCGCTTCATCCACACTCATCACTCTCTTCCATTCTCTCAAGTTCTCGCAAGAACCATTTTATGACACTCGTTACATTTAAATTATTTTCTTTTTGTTTTGTGTATTTATTTGTATATATAATAATATTAAGGATTTAATTTTAGTTATTGTAAAAAAAAAGGTGTAATTAATAAAGTTTTTCTATTCTATTCTATTCTATTCTTCATACAAGCTCGTTGGTTAAGAGCACTTTTGACTCGACCTTTGTGGAGAACTTCAGCAATTTGATCAAAGTATGTTCACCTTGGTCTTGCCCTAACGAACCTAAGGAAGGTTTCATCACGTTACGTCTTGATAGAATGTTGGACGTTTTACCAAAAAATTATATGGACTCTTTCAGTCAGTTTAAAAAGTCACGAATACGACGTTTCGATGACTAGTGAACGAAACAAAGTTTTAAATGTATGTATCATTTAAAACAATTCATTTATTTATTTATTTATATATTCACACCTATCCCCCGCAGGGGTTGGCAGAGACCACAGAGCTCCATCCGCTACCTAATGCTAACGTTATGTTATTACTATTTAAAACAATATAAATGATAATAAGATAACATTATGAAAATGAATTAAAAACTCTACATGACTAATGTAAGTGACGAGAAAAGACATTTAAGATGTCTCTTTTGCAAAATTACACTTTCAAACACAATTTAATTTTATTGTTAATTTTATACCAAAAAAATTAATATTTACTATTGCTTATTTATCTGAAATGTTTGCGTATACTATATTCACTCTAATAATATTTATAATTGTAATAATTTATAATTGTTAATAAGACTCTCTGCTATATGACAGATTTAGGAGGGTAGTTTTCGTCATCTATGCAATGTAATGTTTTATTATAGATGTACTATTTGATAAAATATATATTATTTTATTTTATTTTATAATTGTTAATAAGACTCTCTGTTCTATGACAAATTTAGGAGGGTAGTTTTCGTCATCTATGCAATGTAATGTTTCATTATAGATATACTATTTGATAAAATATATATTATTTTATTTTAATTTTAAATTTACACAAGGTTATTTCTACAAGTGTACAGTCTCCCTTAGCACACCCCATCCCGTCTTCCCTCGTGCGGTATAAAGCTCCCGTATTATTTTATTTAGCAACTTGCCTCCGGGTAAGCATCCATACTTTATTCTATTTGTTACAGGGATATGAAGCCGTAATTATTTCACCCTCGCAATATATATTTACGCCCACTTTGGGGGACCAAGAGTCGCTGAGAGGAACGCGAAGCCACTAAAACAGAACGTAATGTCGTCGATATTTCTTCTTCGTTATTGTTGGCAAATTAATGATTGAATGAGCGAGTGAATGAATGAATGGACGAGCGAATAAACGAACGTGCAAATCAATGAATGAAGAATGAGTGAATTAATCCTTAATTAATGACTTACACATGAACAATATTTATAAAAGAGTTGAAGACATTTATATGTTCTGTGCATTTGACAGGTTTGTTAAAAAGGTTCTCATAGCCGAATTGGCTAAGATGTTTAAGATCCCGGGTTGCCGTTTCGCTATGTTAATGGTCAATATCTTCACGCCTCCCCGCTATACGCCATTACTATATAATGATGCGATGCGCACAAAAAAATAATCTACAACGTTTGTATATGGACAGTCAAAAGTTCTACTTAGCTAAGATCCGCGACAAACAAAACAATAATAAATCGGCCATCAACTCTCCACCCACCAAACACAATACACAACGCCAAATACACACTATCACTTTTCCATCTTGCGTTTTTCTTTTCACCTGGCGAAACACGTGTCGTTTACAAGATGGAAAAGTGATAGTGTGTGTTTGGCGTTGTGTATAGTGGTTGGTGGGTGGAGAGTTGATGGCCGATTTTCGGTAAGTTTTTAGTTTAAGTTCCAAATAAATCCACTAAACTCAACGGAAAGACACACATTATTAATTTTCTGTTATTGTTTTGCTTGTCGCGGATCTTAGCTAAGTAGAACTTTTGACTGTCCATATAGTGATGGATTTCCGCAAAGTAACGCCTGACTCCATTAATAATCTACAACGTTTGATTGAATACCCAAATTAAATTATAATTTATATTGCTCACAACGATAATAATCACACGGTAGGAAAGAATACAGACAGACACAAACACCACCGACCTTCCTTATGAATGTCATCGTTCAAAAGGAAAATTGATTTACAACGCTGCATTAGGCCATTATTATATGACGCGACAACGTACCGAAATAAAATACTGACAAACACACAACTGGTATCCACGGCTATTACACGAACGCAACTCGAGAACTGCGAACAGCAAAACACATATCGAACCTTATGATAAAGGGAATACGGATAACTTTAGCGATGACGTGTGTTTTATAAATGCGAATGTAATATTGCCAACGACCGTCATAAAGCGAATAAAATACGAGACACAAAGAATAAACGCTCGTAAGCGCTGTTAGGTCTGTCAACATAAAATATTGTATCCTGCGAGGTTGGGAGCTGGCGCGTTCAAATTGCGCCGGCTCTATTGTCGCATTAATCTTTGTCAGCGCGTGTGAAATTGTACGTGAGGAAATTGCATCGGCTACTTAACTACCAGACATGTGGTAGGAACTTGGTGACTAGTCAAAAGTAACCGCTTTCTCCTTATTAGGGTTTCCTTCCTTGTGATTATGTAGAAGCCGACATCAGCAAATTCTTAACTGTGGAAATTACATTTCGTACGTCAGCCCGTTAACAACAAAGCATTAATCACCATTTCGCAATGCGGTTCATCGGAACGGAGAAGAAACGGCTAAAGAAACCCCGCAGGTATCCTATTTTTTGTATTTTTGTTTTATCTTTCTGCAACATGAGGCTAGAGTACCCAAACGCGTACCCAACGGCAAACCAGATGGTCATAGAAGCCACGGAACGCCTACGCTCAGATGGCTAGATGGAGTCCAGGACGAACAAAAGACAATCGGTGTGAGGGATTGCAGAGAAAAAGCTAAACGAAGATAAACAAAATTTATTGTAAAAGGCTAAGGCCCACCCGCGGCTGTAATGCCTTGATGATGATGGTGATTTCTACAACATGCTGTGCTGTAGTTCTCCTATATCATTATATTTATTTGATTGTTAAATATTATACATTATATCTGTGGCACCATATTAAAAAATTTGCTCATATTCTTGTATAGCTTTATTACTAGTACACTTACGGAACTAATAAAAAATTACGACATTTCTTTAGAAATACATAGATTTATTATATTATATATTTTATTGTAACGCACAATAAACAGGTGTTGGCAGAATGACCAGCGCTGTAGTTCTCCGACTACAGCATTAAATCTGAGTCAAGGCTTCTTTGGCACATTAATGTTAATTTTATGTTATTCCGAAATTTTATCTCTTTCATAAAATAAGTCCGGACCTAGCACCAAGCATTACTACCTTTTTCTCGCATTGCAAAACTTGCTGAGTGCTACGAGAGAGGCATTATGAAGCTACCTTTAAAATGGCAACAAATTATTCATGAAAATGGTATAAATATATATATATATATATATATATATATATATATATATATATATATATATATATATATATATATATATATATATATATATATATATATATATATATATATATATATATATATATATATATATATATATATATATGTTTTGACTGAGCCATCGCCCATTTCAATGTTATTTCTGTATATTATACTAAGAGCATATAGTGTGAATTATTCATGTAATAATTTAATATATACTCATATGTGTTACTGCAGAAGGTAATAAATTTATCTATCTATCTATATAGCTAAAATTTCAATTTTCAATTTCAAATTACAATCAATCAATCAACAGCCTGCGGCAGTCCACTGTTGGACAAAAGCCTCCAATACGCGCCACCTAGCCCTATCTTCGGCATCACGCATCCAGTTTCTGCCAGCCGCCCTGCGCAGATACCATCTAGCCGGGGGGCGTCCCACACTACGTTTACCGAGACGCGGTCTCCACTCCAGCACTCGTCTGCTCCAACGGTTGTCGGATCTCCGAAAAACGTGACCAGCCCATTGCCACTTTAGTGAAAAAATATGAACGCCCTCACTAAATTCGATGATATAATATTTACATACAATACCATGATTATTAATGGAGTCAGGCGTTACTTTGCGGAAATCCATCACTATATGGACAGTCAAAAGTTTTACTTAGCTAAGATCCGCGACAAGCAAAACAATAACAGAAAATTAATAATGTGTGCTTTTCCGTTGGGTTTAGTGGATTTATTTGGACTTAAACCAAAAACTTACCGAAAATCGGCCATCAACTCTCCACCCACCAACCACTATACACAACGCCAAACACACACTATCACTTTTCCATCTTGTACACGACACGTGTTTCGCCCCAACACGAGGCATCTTCAGGTATAGTAGACTCTACTCTACGGAAGACTTTTCGGTTGTCTTCCGTAGAGTCTACTATGTTATTGTTTTGCTTGTCGCGGATCTTAGCTAAGTAAAACTTTTGACTGTCCATATACAATACCATGGTCTTTTAATAAAGAAATTAAATTAAGGCACACAAACAACATGTCATATATCAAACAGAAGTATCTAGAAATATGACACACTGCATCAGCTCAACACAAAGACCCTCATATCTCCGACGTAAGCCGCAAGGGAAACATTAGTCTCGAGAAGTTAATCCGAAAGCACACGGGCGGCTGGCTCCTGACACAGCCTGTCGTGACGGGGAATTGTTAGAGATGCATTACTTTCATATCTTAGCAGGATGTGTTTATTTGTACAGTCTCATAATGTGGCAGATATGTAACGCACTGAGAAAAATAGTATATATCCAATAAAAATACATATAAAACTGATACCATGAGGACCTAATATCTTTTTTGTATACGGACAGTCAAAAGTTTTACTTAGCTAAGATCCGCGACAAGCAAAACAATAACAGAAAATTAATAATGTGTGTTTTTCCGTTGGGTTTAGTGGATTTATTTGGAACTTAAACCAAAAACTTACCGAAAATCAGCCATCAACTCTCCACCCACCAACCACTATACACAACACCAAACACACATTATCACTTTTCCATCTTGTAAACGACAAATGTTTCGCCCCAACAAGAGGCATCTTAAGGTATAGATCTTAATAATCTTTTTTTTAATTAAGTTTTATATTTTTTTCGAAACCACCAAGTTTTTATTGCGTTAAGGACCAAATATCTTTTCTTTATTTAATTTTAAATATTTTTTTCGAAACCACCAAGTTGCTATCTCGTCAGCATTCGCAGCAGCGTCATTTAATCTAAAAATAACAAAACATCACAAGCAATAACGGTAAATATTTCATTTAATAATCTTTGCAGCAAGATCATTTCATTTAAATAAAAAATATACATATAATATATACTATATCATAATTTGGCAGCTGAGTAACGCACTGAGAAAAATAATAGATTTCTAAAAAAAAATACCTATCGAATTTATACCTTGAGGACCTAATTTTTTTTTTATTTAAGTTTAAGTAATTTTTTGATACCACCAAGTTTTTATCGCGTCAGCATTCGTTATTTACCCTAAAAATAGCAAAACACCACAAGCAATAACGGCGAATATTTCTTTTATTAATATTTGCAAATAGATAGAATATTTCAATATGGATGAACTTGATCATGAACGCCAAGTATCTACTTGCATGCCTTTTAAATAAAAATTATACATATATACTATATAATCACACAGAGGCGTGATTATATAGTATACTAGCTGACCGGGCAAACTTCGTACTACCTCAGAATCAATAAACAGAAAAGCTGAACGATAATTGCAGAATGCTTTTGTATCATATTTACTCACCTTTTAAACCTTCCCTGGACTTTCGAAAATAATTCAAAACCAAAATTAGCCAAATCGGTCCAGCCGTTCTCCAGTTTTAGCGAGACTAACGAACAGCAATTGATTTTTATATATATAGATATGAGATTCGTGGTCTCTATCCACTAATGACCAGACCATGAATCTCTGCTTGCTACGAATCTGGTGCACTTTTTCGCTTCATCCACATTCATCACTATTTTTTTTGATGGGATAAGAAGGCAAACGAACAGGCTTGTCACCTGATGGAAAGCAATCATCGCCGCCCATGAACAGTATAGAAGCATTTTCTACCTTCAAGGAAAGTGTCATTATGGGATTAACCCCCCCTGGGTTGGGCCTCCTGAACTAAACCGATCACCCAACGCTCTTTCCGTATTAAACTCTCCTTTCGACGCATCGTCGCCCCTTTATATGGGTAAAACGATCGAAAGTTCTAGCATACCAGAATTCGAGAATGTTCCAGCATCTAGACTTCATCCAGTCTCTTTCGAGCGCGCAACTATTTTCTATTAATTGGCGTTTATAATTTTCAAAAAGTTGTTATCGCTTGCTTGACCGAAACAATACAAACTCATACAATTGTTCCACGTTGTCTCATACAATCAACACCCCACATTGCGTCGCTGTGTCCTCCTTTTCAAAAAACATCAATAATAAATAAAAATTCGCATGTGTGTAATTGTATAGCTCCAAATTTCTATAGCCGAGACTCAATACATCAGAGATGATAATATGTTAAAAAAGACAATTAAGTTGTTGACTGCAAAACCGCAAACAATGTTGTAATTAAGTCGAATTATTCATTGTAGCACGGCGACTGTCGCGATATTCCTCGAAACAGACATATTTTATTCGGCACGACTAAATAATTAACCTATTTGTTTTAAAGCCACAAATGGTACTAATTATTGCATCGCTTCTGTTTTATTACTGTATTATCTTATCGGAAAACGTATGTATATCTCAATGAGAAAAAGACGTTATTATTAATGTAGTCAGGCGTTACTTTGCGGAAATCCATCACTATATGGACGGTCAAAAGTTCGATTTCTTTTCGGTTGTCTTCCGTAGAGTCTACTATACCTGAAGATGCCTCGTGTTTGGGCGAAACACGTGTCGTTTACAAGATGGAAAAGTGGTAATGTGTGTTTGGTGTTGTGTATAGTGGTTGGTGGGTAGTTGGAGAATCGATGGCCGATTTTCAGTAATTTCTTGGTTTAAATTCCAAATAAATTCACTTAATCCAACAGAAAAACACACATTATTAATTTTCTGTTATTGTTTTTGCTTGTCGCGGATCTTAGCTAAGTAAAACTTATTAAAAATAATTGCCAATGGATGCGTAGCTAAGGGCGAGCTTAGTCGCAAGCGTGCCGACCTTCCCGAGATCGGGCTCCCCCAGGTACTATGGTCCCTTACCTCAGCATCCAGGGCTCTGCTGGGGCTGACCTCCATCCTCCCTTGCGGCTCGTGGGATTCACTAAGACGAATTTAATATACCTAATTTGTTGAAAATGACGGCGACGTGGTTCGCCACCCGTTACGTCCTCATTCTCACGAGGGCGAGAAGCAACCAATGGAGAGCCGTTTCGCGGTAGCGGATGGAGCTCTGTGGTCTCTGCCAACCCCAGCGGGGGAATATATATATATATATATATATATATATATATATATATATATATATATATATAATATTAAAAATAAAGCGTATCGGGACCCAAACACATGTTGTCGCTTCAATTTCTTTTCACTTTTCACATACTATTTGTATGCAACGTTTTCTTCCATAACTTTGTCTTCTCTGACCAGAAGACGGGTTCTGTTGGCTTGGTATCGAGTCCAGGTTCTTTGGACGGTTGAACGACTCACGTTTAACCGCTGTGATCAGATGTGAACGTTGGCTCTTCCAGCAACGCTACTAAAGACATAAATATATCTCTTTCAAGTCACATAATATGGAAGAATTATGCGAAAAACATAAATTATTCTACTAAAAGTAACTAAAAGTTAGTTTTAGTTGCCTGATAACTTTCTAACAATAAATCATCGAAAAGTAATTAAAAACTTACAAACTAAAAAAGAGATTAAATTAAAAAAACCCAATTTCGAATTTGGAATTTTTTTTTTTTCATGCTGTCTCTTTATTAAGTGCCAGTAACATAGTTTGGATACTATAACCTCTTTAGAACTAAATTATTACCAGTAATGTAGAAAAATCAAAACCGCCCGTTTTTTTTGCAATGGAGTGTATGTACACAAATATATTTTAATATATATACACATAGTACATATAAGCAATATATTAATAACAATCGAACTAAAGCAATATATAAAAAACACATGATACTGCTCCGAAGCAAGAACAAAAAAAATTCTTTTGTCTTGTAGTCCAATAGTAGTATAATATCATAATATATCATAGCTAATGAAATGACTATAATATAAACATCTTTCGACACCAGAATAACGCGCAGTAAGGTAATTAGTCTACACTTACAATTACATTGAATTTATAAAAAAAAATTACAAAAACAACGATCGTTAATAAATGAGGACAGGAAAGAAATTAATAAAAAAAAAAGATAAACTATTGTAATTAATGCAATTATGTAAACAATCCAATGAATTAATATTCTTGCTTTGTTCCAACTATAAAATGTATTTTTTAAGAATTATAATTAAATAAAAGAACAATCATTTTTGCCTCTACTTACTTCTTTACTCGGAGGTTAAATAAGTTATATTATTAACTATGGCCAGAAACAAAGTTACATAATTTATTTTCTATAGTAGAAACGAAAGCGCGGGAATTTATTTTCTTGCAAAACAACATGGCGGCATCGAATATATTGCATGCGATAAATATGCAACTGGATGACTTTTTCCGCCAACTTACATCAGTGACGTTGATTTTTATTTAATTTTTATAATATTGTATTATTATCAGTTATATTGTTTAATTGTGGTGGCGTATTATACAATACAGTTTGATTAACATTTATAAATGAAGTGATACGAAATAAATGCATGTATCGTGACTTTTTAAGTTGACTGAAAAAGTCCATAGAAGGTTTTGGTAGAATAGCCACTAATTGAGACGTAACGTGATGAGTTGGCTAGTTATATTTCAAGACATTTGATGTTATCGTATTTAACTTGACACTGGCATAATAGTTATAACTAATTGCCAATAAAGAAAAAAAATATGCAACTAGGCCTTTTCCCGCCAGTTCACATCATTGACATTGTTTTTATTTCATTTTTTTTAAGAAATAATAAGTATTTATAATATTAAGTTATAACAATAACTTAATCAATCTTATAAACAAAAACAAAAGCGAATAGGCTGTAAATGACACAGATAATGTAAAAAAAATGATGCATATTAGGATCAGAAAAAATATTGCGTGAATAATCCGAGTCCCATAGCTCTATGGCCAATAGAAAAAATTGTACGACGTTGAAACGGATTGTATTTGAGTGGTCAGATATAATTTTTTGGGCTCTGGTAGTAAATTTTCATTTAGCGGTTAGTTGTTTTTGTATTTTTGCGTCGATATGTACCATGTAACAGGAATGGGATATTAACCTATCACGCTCGTTCAAAGCGGATTGACGAGACAACCAAACTGGGAATAATCGTAAGCTTATATTTATCCCGATGCAACTTCGTAAGCGGTTATTTTGCCAGAGCCATTTAGATCGTCAACGTAAATCATACGATAATTAATTATAATATGATGTGTATACAAAGGACTGTCGAACGGTTCTCGACCTTACTCAGTGATGCGCTAAACTACGGCTCGCCCGGGGAAGTACCACACTCCCGCAGAAAACCGGTGTTTGAGTGATAGCTTACCTACCGCTCTTGGTACGGTGAGCGACCAAGTTCTGGAGGTCCAACACCCTCCCCTTCCCCCTCCCATTCCCACTCCCATAATGACAATTTCCTTAAAAGTCAGCAACGCTTCCGCACTGCCTATGACGCTGCGGAAGTCTATGGGCGGAGTTGATTGCTTTCCATCAGGTGACGCGCCGTTTGTCTTCCTATCCCATAAAAAAAGTAAAAAATAGATCCAAATATCGTATTTGTACATCTGGTGACACACTTGACATGTGACTTGATTTCTGACACAACAATGTGTCACGACACGGCAGTTAACCACTCGTTTGGTCTACTAATAAATCTTTCATTGTCTTATTAATTCTTAATTAACATCCGTGCGTGTAAAATTGTGAACCTATATCTAAAATGTTTCGCCTAGCATAATATGCATTTGGTGTGGGACCTCCAAACACATGTCGGCCGCCGCGGGTAATTAAAGTATCATTGTTTACAATAGTGTCGGTGTCAAGGAATGAGCTTACAGTCTGCTATAAAAAACATTAAGTCCATAGGCTTAAGCCTAAATCGGTTGTACGTGGATTCGGGTTTTTGATTAGAAAACACAACACAACAATTTTTCATTTCGCTGAATTCCACAGCCGTAAAGAAAAGCTTCATCCCCACCATCTGGATGAGTGGCGATCCACTACGTTGCGTTTCTCTGGAAACTTCTTTCCACGCACCATCACTTTGTGGAACCAGCTATTTTTGGCGGTCTTTTTAAACCGATACAACAAAGGTTGAAGGTTCCAAACCTTCAAAAAACAAGCCTACATGGTAAAGGTTTTAAAAAGATTAAACGCCGGCCACGCTTTCGTGACTCTTGCAGTGTCGCAGTTGTTTATGGGTGGCGTTGATTGCTCTCCATTAGGCGGCACGCATGCTCGTTTGCCCTCCTATCCCATAAAAGTTTTGAGAAAACTAAATCATTACCTCAGCAAGCAGGGCTCTGCTAGGGCTGACCTCCATCCTCCCTTGCGGCTCGTGGGGTTTACTAAAAGCCCAATATACATAATTTGCTGAAAATGACGGCGACGTGGTTCGCCACCCGTCACGTCCTGATTCCCACTAGGGCGAGAAGCGACCAATGGAGAGACATCTCGCTGCGTAAATTGGTAGCGGATGAAGCTCTGTTGTCTCTGCCAACCCCTGCGGGGGATAGGCATGAAAATATAAAAAAATCACGAATTTCTAATTTTAATATAAAGACATTTTTGATTATCTAAAGATTAAATATATCAGTTATGAAAGACGGTATCTCATCACTTGGACCACACGACAATATAGCCTTGTAAGTGCCCCTATCAATTCTGTCGCATGTCATTAAGTTTCACCTTTTATTTCACAGATAATAATCTACAAGTTATTAGCGGCGACTGTCAATTGACATTATTAAACGTCGGAAATTGAGCGCAGTTGGTATATACATTCGTTGATTATTTTTTATTTCAATACATACACTATTACACGCCGTATTGTGTCTTGACGCATTCCATTTCAATTCAACATTATTTCAAACACAATGTGACAACTGAAATAATTTATTTTTAAAAACAATAGTCAATAATAAAATTACCACAGTAAAGAAATAACAAAATACACATTATTAAAAAATTATAGACATAGACAGTAATAAATAATTATTAACAAAGACAATAATAAAAAATTATAGACATAAACAGTAATAAATAATTATTAACAAATACAATAATAAAAAAATTATAGACATAGACAGTAATAAATAATTATTAACATAGACAATAATAAATAATTAATAAAGTATTATAGAATAAAAAAGAAGCTAATTTATTTTTTAAATGTGTAATGATTCATAAAACTCAGATATGCATGTAGGGACACACTCGACGGTAAATAATAAATTATTAATACTATTATATGTAAATATTATGATGAAAAGGGAGCGTAAAAATTCATGACACCTACTGCCATATCGTCGGAGCAAGCGTTAGCTTACATACGCATTGTTACATTACAATGGACGACTTTAATATTCCGAGTCGCTACACAATCGTAGATCTGTATCGTGCATTGAGAATGTCACAGAACGGAACGCCATATGTCCACCGGGCTTACACGACAAAAGGTTTTACACTCGACTAGATGACGACAATGTCATTAAACGACCCCAATACACCAATACGGTCGACAAGCGATGAATCTTGAAGGGAACCAAACACGCACAAACATCACAT
This sequence comes from Baronia brevicornis, assembly GCA_031353405.1. Lineage (NCBI taxonomy): Eukaryota > Metazoa > Arthropoda > Insecta > Lepidoptera > Papilionidae > Baronia > Baronia brevicornis. Next base: position 345,208 of record JASFAT010002298.1, read on the forward strand.
TAACTAATACCAGGTAGAAAACATTTCCAATTAACATGACAACGAAAACCCGATCCATTCGTTTGACAATGGCTCGTCAAAGGGCGGACTCACCCTCTAATTCGACCTGCAGGCCTATAATACACCGCATGCATTATTCATCCACATGATAATATGTTAATTTACCTCACCTTATGTTTATGCTAATAGTAATCTGTTATTTCGCTGCACAGACTCTCTATCCCGTCAATTTGTGGGATGCATCTGTCAAGTGTAATCTCGTTGGAAAAGATCTCGAGTCGTTTCCGACACACCCGCTGGCGCATTATTACAATATTCTATATTATCTCAATTAATATCGTATGATAACCTTTCGCCCGTTAACAATTAATCATATTGTTAGTAATTGTATTTATTTTCTAAGCTTACAATGAGATTTACATGTTACTCTATATTATTAGAGTATAATCTTCTTTTACACATACATGAATTATTACAAATATAAATATTATATATTTATGTTATTAATAATAAATGTACTGTAATATGTTTACTGTTCTTGTTTGCTTGTCGCGGATCTTAGCTATGTAAAAAAATTAAGTTCTAACTGTATACACTTATACAGCTAATTAATTAAATAATTGTTTTAGTATTTGTCACGATTTACACACTTACTTATACATGATTAATGGAGTCAGGCGTTACTTTGCGGAAATCCATTACTATGTGGACAATTAGCCGTCACTTAACGGTTGTCTTCCGTAGAGTCTACTATACCTGATGATGCCTCGTGTTGAGGCGAAACATGTATCGTTTGCAAGGTGCAAAAGTGGTAGTGTGTGTTTGGTGTTTTTGATAGTGGTTGGTAGGTGGAAAGTTGCTGACGGCTGTTTTTCGGTAAGATTTAGTTTAAGTACACTTCTTCCAGTAGAAAAACACACATTATTAATTTTCTGTTTTTGTTTGCTTGTTGCGGATCTTAGTTAAGTAAAAGTTCTAATTAACACTTATAGAGCTAATAAATTAAATAATTGTTTTAGTATTTGTCATGATTTACATACTTATTGACTTACTTTTACTTAGGCGGGCCCAGTAACCAATAAAAGTCGCCACTAGGACCGATTTTGTTCTATCGTCTGCCAGTTCTTGACTTGGAGCCGCTTCAAGTCTCTCTCCAAGGCATCACCACAATGGTTTCCAGGTCGACAAACCGGGCGATGGCCCATCCTCTCCCATGGGCATACGTGGTCTAACCAGCGGAGTCGTTGTGTTTTGATCTCGCCTATGACATATGGTTCAGCTACTAGGTCTTCGATCTCTTTCTTGATTCTTCAGGACTGAAAGATTCGTATTCCCTCCTCATTGGTCCAAATATTATTCTGAGTATCTTGCGCTCAGTGTATCATTTACATACTCCTAAAATATTGTTAGTTATATTTAAACGTCAGTGCTATACATAAAATATAATATAGTTATATTATAGATAGACGACCGATTGGCTCAGTGGCGCGGCCCTCCGCCCACGGAGTCAATGGTCGCGGGTTCGATTCCCGTATCGGAATAAATATTTATATGGATTTTTAAATGTTTATTCCGAGTCTGGTAACCCCCCCCCCAATCCCCATTTCCTTTCCTGCCCCTTCCTTTCTTCTCTATCCTTTCCCTTCCTCTCCGCCAATCCATGGTCTGCCGTGCCAATGGATGCGTGGCTAGGGGCGAGCCTAGTCGTAAGCGTACCGATCGTCCGGGTCGGGCTCCCCGGGGACTATGGTGCCTTACCTCAGCATGCAGGGCTCTGCTGGGGCTGACCTCCATCCTCCCTTGCGGCTCGTGGGATTCACTAAAGACGAATTTAATATAACTAATTTGTCGAAAATGACGGCGACGTGGTTCGCCACCCGTCACGTCCTGATTCTCACGAGGGCGAAAAGCGACCAATGACGAGCCGTTTCGCTGCGATGAATGGCAGCAGATGGAGCTCTGTGGTCTCTGCCAACCCCTGCGGGGGATAGGCGTGTATATATATATATATATATATATATATATATCATATATATATATATATATATATATATATATATATAAACTACTTTGTATACTAAAACTAAATTAACATACCAAAGACTTTTTATTTGAGATTGGCAAAATAATTTATTATTTAAAAAAAAAACATCAGAACAATCTACATGTCTAAATATCTATAAGACTGAAGTTATTGAGAAAGCAATAAGCATTTGTGACTTCTTCGAAAAGACATTATTACAACCTTGTGACATTTTATTTGTAGTGTACGTTAATTTTATTATTATTTTTTAAAACTAATTCAAGCAAAACATTGTTTAAACTACTAAATTTTTAACAAATAATATAACACTATTAATTTGGTTTGAGCATACATGCACTATGGCGAATATCCAAACTTATCTAAATCACGGATGAGTGATTGGAATTCTTAAAGTGAAGTTGAAACACAGTGATAATTTGTATTTCCATTCAATTACTTGTCTTAATACGTATAGAATTATATATAATAAAATCTCTAAGTTGAAAATCCTTTTTATTAATTAATTATTTGTTTTGTTTTAACTGTTGTACAAAAAGTTTTTTATATTTCGTTCTCTTGGATTACTGCAAATTTGAAAAGAGATACTTTATGTGTTATACCTGCATTTATTTTTTTATAAATAAATTAATGGTTCTGATTTAACTAAGAAATGCTGTACTAAGTCCTTTTTAAGCTGACTGATATTTCAATGCTTAGAACACATGTGAGTTACGTAGAAATATATTTTCAATATTGACATACAATTTTGCACAATTCCGCAAAATTTCACTTAAATTTTAAATAAAAAAAAAAGTTTGTCTCAATTTAGTTCAACGTGATTTGCCTAGATGGCGCTAGTGGTTTCGTATATAAGAGCCGCCCCGCAACTGTGTCAAAGCCGTGTCAAGTCATAACAGTTAATTTTATTGATCGTCTTGTTTATCACAGTTGTGATTATGTACGGGGGATCAATAATAAAAACATAATCGTAAAACAATTCGCTGTCAACAAGTGATTCAACATGATCAAGTATGTATTAAAATAACAAATGTATAGGAAGAGGTCGGATTGTATAAACAAGATTCGTGCAATTTCAAGTTTCGTAATCGGATTTGTTTTTTCACTGCCTTATGTGTTCTATTGTTGGTCATGAGCCTTCGTATTTCTGAAGCAATAGACGACTAATCACTCTTGACCAAGTCGGTTTGACGGTTAACCCAAACTCATAGACATTACAATATAATAATTTTATAGAGTCGTCATCAGATGTGTTCACGAACACATACGCTCTTTTCTGGAATACCCCCATATCATAATCACATGGGAACATAGCAGGTGGTAAATTATTCCACAGTTCGTGTCAGAAAACCGCGACTAAATCGCGCGGTGGTTGACGGAGCAAATTTACCATTGATCCAGTATCATGTTATAATAGTCACGGTTTCAATTCTCGTATAGAAATAAATATAAATATGTATTATTCAATTCGTCGTTTAGCGCCTTATCGAACAGTCTTAAATATGGGTTGTAAAAAGTATAATTCAAGTATTCTATATTTAAAACAACAAGTCAACAACAAACAACAGTAACAAGAAGTCTCTGTTTTTTGATTACTCTACCACCTGTCTTTCATTCTTTTCGTGCGACCAATTATGCTTTTGACAGTTGAATTTTCGACATGACATGGGCCTAATCAAAATAGCATTTATTAAAAAAACTCGGCATTAACAGAGCTGACAGCTCACGGCTGCGTTATTAATGACTCTCCAGTCAGTCTCGCGTGTTTCTCGCTTTATTTTTTTTTACTTTTCAATGTATTAAATTGTTTTGTTGTTTTACCGCTCACGTCAGTGGGCGGTGGTGTGGTGTTTGCGTGATTGCAGTCTTGTTTTATCACGCCACGATTCTGTGGTGATTGACGGGCTTAATGTGTGTTAGAGGTATATTAATCAATCATCTCACAATGTTTATAGCTTTGCTGTGGATTTTGTTGGAAAGGAACTCTGTATCGGCACATAATTCATTTTTATGTTTGCGTTTAACTTTCTAATGGATATTGCTAGCTTAGATCGGTTAAAATTAACTTTCATAATACTACTTTAATGTGATTTTTGACAAGTATATTTAAACTTTTAATATTGCATGATATTTTAGTTAATATTTTAGATCTAAAAAAATCAAAATTTAACGGATAAATTGCTATTAGAAATCCATGCTTATCTAACAAGAGATATGAGAAGTTTTTTTCTTATTTTAATGAATCGTCTAGATAGAAGAAGTCTATCACGAAATATTAAATGTTTTATCAATATTTGAGGCTTATTAACACACCATACAGGATTTTATGAAAATGAACAAAAATGTATATAATCTGGTAGATATTATATTTGAAATATTTTATTTAATATTAAACATAGATAATGTTTTTTACACAGAACACAATCAGACGTACATTGATGTTCGCGTAGTTTAGAGTCTACCCGTCCAGAATATGATTCCACAATCCCGTCGGCGAGTACACTGAGTTAAATAACTTATCTACATTGCACTAAACACTAAATTTGTCACGACAAAGTGCGCCAAATAACATAGTCTATCGATATCACAGAAGAAAATTGGACATAACAACATTTACAGCATCAGTCCTTTTAGCCTGGCACTACACGATCTATTGATGAACTGCCGCCGCTCCGAGCCTTTGACTGTACATAGCGTAAGGCGAATAGAACGGTCCAAGCGCGGGGTTGAAAGCACCATAGGGAGACGTCCCCAAACCAGCCGGGAGACCTGCCTTCGAGTACGGATGGTATCGATTCGCCGATAGCGGACTTAGTGGGGCAGTGGGATATGCTCCTCGTAAACCAGCCGTTGTGAAAAGAGGATTCAATGGATTCAAAAGCGATGGCTGTGTTGAGGTAGCTGACACCGGGGTCGAACCGTCAGTGGTGTGACTTCTTAAATGCTGGAGCAGCTCTTCGGAATTACTAAATCTCTTTCCGCAGTAAGAATCCCCGACGATCCAATTGCAAACGTAGGGGCGGCTTAATTGCGAGTAGGGGATGCCCCCGGGTGAAGCCCCCTGCTGTGACAGGGCCATAGCCATCGCCAAATTGTATTTTTGGTGTTCGCACTGAGTGCAACCGGCCGGACATGATCCATTGTTCATCAGCAGGTGATGGTTGTTTACAGAGAACTGACAGCCCGTACAATACGGGTCTTTGCAAACTGGTACTAAGGTTTCACCACCGGCGGGGGTTTTAACACGAGCGTATCCAAGGTAAGGATTTGGTGAAGAGCCGGGGAAAGCGGCGGCGGCTGCCAACATCGCAGCGTGGTGTGCGTTAAACGGCGCACCGGCATACGGTGGTCTGAACGCTGGGTTTGCGTGTTGCTCCATTCCAGGGGGACAGCACAGTCCAGCGAGGGGATTAAACCCAGGCAATCCGGGTAAATTTTTGAAAGCGGCCAGATGATCTTTTCCATGGCCTAATACTTCCAGTCCAGATCGAATAATCGGGCTTGTACCCGACGAACCCGCTGAAGATTTTTGATCATGCGACGGAGTGTTTTTTCCGTTTTCTGCTGATGGTGGGGTTGATTTTCGTCCAGGCGTGCTCTTCCCAGATTTCTTTTCATCTGAGCTATCCGTACTGGCTTTAGACGAAGGACGCACTTCCTCGGGCTTCTTTGACACGACATTAGTTTCGTACGGTTTGAAAGCTAAATGTTTACTTTCCGGCGTTGATCGCGGCTTGTCGGATTTATTCTGATTGTTATTAGGTGACGAACGAGAAACTGCATCACTATTAACACTAGTCACTGGCTTCTTTTTGTCCAAGCAGGGCATGAGCGGCTTCGTCGGCGCAGTATCTGCACCGATTTGGCTGCAGGTTTGCGCCAAAAGCGCAAGCGGGCTTTTCTTCGAATCCAACTGTAACAAAGAAACAAAAACTTAGTATCAAATAATAATTAGAGTCGCACTTGATGAGCTGTACTAGAAAAAATACATAAAAAAAATAGACATTTTCTATCCAAAAACATTTTTTTTTTTAAATTAAGATCAATAATATATTTTTATATACTTACAGAAGATGGAAGCGGCTGTAAATAATCAGGCTGCAAATATTGATTAGGATTAGTGGTCATCATTCCTCCGTCTTCCAACACGACCATTTGGAGAAAACTTTTAAAATCACTTGAAACTTTATTGGCAACTACACTGAGAGCTCTATTAACACACTACTCTGTAACGTGGACGCGCGGAATGAACGAAATCGTACACGTCTTTCCTTTACGGCGATCGAGACGACTGTGTAGAATCGGACCCCACTAGGGCCCGACGTGCCGCCCTCTTCGCTCCGCGCCCCGCGCGACGAAGACGGAGATAGCCCGAGTCTTTGTTAGAGCGGGAAAGGTGTATATCTCCGCTGCAGCGCGCGGTCATAAAAAACAAAGCGGAAACGACACATAGCTGCATTGCGGTAGGGGAAAAAGGAAAGGCGGCATGGCATGGCCGGCAGCCGAGTGCGGATTGAGACGTGCGATGGCGTTGGTGGCTCGCCACCCATGACGGCCGCTTTGAGCCGCCGCGACTCCGCGGCGCGAGCGAGCGTCTACCTGCTTCGCTACACTCCACAGCTTTTTTGTTCCGCGCCACTTTTATTACGCTTTCGACGACGCTCGACACATTCGCGACTACTTACTACTCTTTCACAGTCGCCTTTGTTCAGCGATCCGACGTCAGTTCAAAGGGGGGTAAATTGATCCGTTACACGAGATGATGGCGTTCCTATGAAACCGTTTGAAGTGAGGAACTGTTTTCGCTTCGCCCGCATCCGAGTCGCCGATGCAATATATCAGTCCAACGACACCGCTAACTCCATAACATTAATGTTAATCCGACACTAAAACCTGTCGAACGCGGCCCCGTTCAAAGGGACCCTCCGTGGCGATCAAATTAAATATGTCAATTTGGGTACCCATATCAACAGCTGCGAGAGACGTCGGGGCCCCTTTAGAAATATTGCTTATTGTGTCCAAACAAAGATACTAAGTATAACGTATGGGCGGACGACAGAGGTCGTAAATAACCCGCCGGGCCGTAATATATTTGACAGTGCGCGGACACGCGAAACAAAAAAACATGTTTATTGCGACTCCGGGGTCTCGTGGAGCTCGTTCTCTTCTCTTCTATAAATTAGGCACGCGGTTGGTTTAGTGTTTGTTTAAGAGTGTATAGGCGTCTCGTTATTTATCGTTAGATTTTTGTAACTATATCACTTTAGTTCTTTTACATAATGCAACATAAAAAAATAATAAATAAGTATAATATTGTGATAGTGGATCGAACTAAACGCGATTCAATGATAGTGGATATTAATGTTCCGCATGACGATAATCTCATTAAAGTGGAAAAAGACAAATAAAATATATTGATACCTGAGAGATTTCCGCCATGTGGCATATTGATTCAACTGTCATTGTAACCATATTAATCCCTGTTAATTGACTTATTGGTAAAAATTTGGACGCCTTTCTATCCGAGTCAGGTTAAGATAAATGGGTTAAAATCATTATTAAAAAAGCAGCCATATTGTATACGACTAGGATCGTGAGATTTCTTTCCTTGGATGCCAGAACCCTTCGTGTGCTTAGTATTTATAAGTGATGCTACTACCGTGTGAAAAGTATGGGCATTTGGTTCCTACTTAGTAATTTTATCCCTTTTCTTATTTTGTTATTTCTATGTGTCTTATTACAAAGTAAATATTCAATAACAAATATTATTTTATATACTCGAATAACACACACACACACACACACAACTGTGATAAAATTGTGTTATTACAAAAATTTGAAATTAAATTTTGTTTAAACTTGATATTCCTACATTTAGGTAAAAAAAATTCGGTATTATAGATTATCTTTCCAAATATGGTTGACAATCATTTTCATAACTTAATTTGACTCTCTTACTTTATAGATATTCGTTAATTTATATAAATAAATACACAACTATTTCTAACGTAGCAACGATATTTAATAATGACCGAATCGGTGTCTTAGCACGGGCGTGCCTAGTAGGGCCTATTATGCTCTATCCATCTTCGCTTGTTACATGTCATAAGTGAAATAAAATAAATATAATAAATAATGTGTCATATTAAAGTCAATAATTCAAGATTTGTAGTGCGTGAGTTGTAATGATCCCAAAACGGTTTGGTTGGTTTATATATTTATCCTTTTCGAAATTTGGCTAAGGTTTAAGTAAATAAATTTGGTCTGTTTTTAAAAGTGAGAGGTTTTTCGTTTCCGCTGGAGACAATTAGATAAAGAACTCAAAAGCGGGACAGTCCTACCCAAAAATGAGACGTATGTCAGGCCCGCGTATCGGTCACAGATTTAAAGCGCGTTTCACACTAAAGGTACGTAAGCGCTCTCCACGCCGAGAATTATCACGAACGTGACATTAATGATTTACAAAGCTGTTTTATTTATGCACCTTCTTTGCGCGGTGTCTAAGAACTCAAACGTTACGCTTTATCTGTATTGATTTACCCGCTGATACCGGTTATCTTAATGGATTTATGGGTTCTGTATTTATACAGCAATCCATAAGGATTAACTTAAAATGTTACGACGTGTCGTAAACTGAGTAATGGGAAGTATTAGCTTTCGTTTATTTGTTTGTTTTGTGGATGTGCGTTGTTGGATTTAGGGCCTTCGCAATTCGAAGGATTTGTAGATCTACAAGACACGGTCTGGGAACAACTGGAGAGGTTACTCTTCGATTATGAGACACCAGTGAAACGATGAAAGTCATCCCGATACAGGGAGGAACCACTCAGATGAGGATCATACTTATCAGAGAGGATCGAAAATATTTCAAAGTGGTAGGGCCACTATATATATATATATATATATATATATATATATATATATATATATATATATATATATATATATATATATATATATATATATATATATATATATATACACATCAATAAAACTTTTCAACAACGTAGACGACACGCGATTCGTCTCAATACGAGTCGTCTTTAGATGTATTAGACTCTACGGGAGACAATCTTTGACATCGTTCTGGATCTCTACTCCAACATCCACCTACTCTACAACTGATAATCAATGCCACGCAATAGAAATGGAAAACCGTGCTCGATTAAGCACAATCGAAACATTAAAGCGAACCCATCGACCAAATCTAATGGGTTTACGAAACCCAATTTCCGAAACCAATTACGCATCAATAAAGAGATTTATTCGCGTGTAAAATACCGCATTACCGAGTGGATAGCGGTTGAGAAAAACGCAAGAGAGCAGCCAAGGGGCCTAGCTGCGGGTGAATGCTGCCTTTGTGCTGCGTGCCGGATGCGGCGAGATCAAAGCGCGCAGGGAACCTGGTGCCGATACCAAATTACTGTTTACAGACGGATAAAAAACCGTGACAGGTCCCACACTGTGTGGCATCGTTTGTTTAAGCAACTGGCGGGCCGTATCTCATTTATTTATACTCCACATAAATAACGTGAAAGTATTTAATTACATCGACGGTTCGACTCATTACCAATTTGTTAATACCTGCATTTAAATTAATCAAAGCATTTATTTTTCTATTCATTATCGTCGTTTTGCGATTATCGATTTGTATAACACACATGTACAACACACACACAGACATACATACATACATACATATCGTCACGTCTGTCTCCCTTATGGGTAAAGACACAATGGGTAGAGACCACAGATCTCCATCTGCTACGACCTCGGCATACTTCCCTAGCTCCCTCCACACTCATTATTCTCCTCATGCAAGCCCGCCAGTTAAGGGTACTCTTGAACTGGCCGTTCTTAAAAAGTTCAGCAATTTAGTCAAGGTATGTTTTTCGTGGTCTTCCTCTACCCACCCATCCGTCCACACATAGACATCCGCAGTGCCATAGGCATTGCATAAGCGTTGCCGGTCGTTAAGAAATGTGTGGGCTTGTTTATCGAAGGTTCCATCTCATGTCAGTTCGGATACCGCTGAAGCATGGAAAGAAGTTATTGGAGAAGTCAATGTATGATTGCCAGTCATCTTGATTATGCGAATGACATTTTCCTTTCTGGCGAATTGTAGTGCATTAGATTGCAGTGAATATGTTAGGATAAACTTCTTCTAAAAGTGTCCCTCCGACTTGCGAAGGTTGGCAGCCAATTCAGCACAACTCTCCTCCTCCCTTGCGAGGTGCAGCAATTCTGGAGCAATCGTTATCCCGGTCCACTGCCTGATATTACGTCGCCAACACTGTCTTCTCCGGCCAACTTGTCTTTTGCCCGCTTTTCTCACTATGATCAGTTGCAGCAACTTGTGCCTGTCGTGTCTCATGATATGACCCAGGTAAGCATTATTTATATCTATTTTTTACTATCCCGTAATATACGTTGTTTAACCCACCAGGCTTGTCCAATGCGGGATTACCAGACACGGAATAAATATTTGTAAATCCATATATATATTTATTCCGATGCGGGGATCGAATTTGCGACCATTGACTCCGTGGGTGAAATCTGCAAAAGTTCACGTTTTTTTAGGATAAATAAAACTAGTATAATATTATTTTATAATGTTTATTTTTCTTTAAAGTGTTATCTATCTTCAGAAATATTTACCAAACAATCACATGAACCTAAAACATTCTTTTTTTGAATACAAATTTGCAAAAGTAATAAAAATAAATCCTTTACGGCCTCAAATTCGATGTGCAATATAGCCCTGCTAATGCCCAGCGAACTATACCGGCCATAAACTTCGTTCTTACTTTACCCCCTAATTGTTATATTTATTGACGTTGTTAAATCTTATCTATTAGACGTTTAAGCTTTACTTAGAGTTGGAGATAAAGGGGGGCAAATAAAACAGGATCTGCTCAGCGTCGCCATCCTTATCTGTGCAGTAAACTCACTCCAAAGTACCTTCTACCTACATTGTACAAGAATTTCTTTTCATTTTATCTTTGCTTATTTCTGATAATGATTGCAAGTCTTTTAAGTTTATTGTTTCTTTACAATTACAAAGATTATCATCAAAAATCAATAGTTGTTTACTGTGAATATAACATTTCCATCCCTTGCTATTACGACGCCGATCATCGTTGCTGCTATTGTAAGGCAGAGGCCTCAATGCCGAGCTATCATCGTAGCTATATTCCCTCCAGTCTACAACTTGAGGCAGTTCATGAGTCCTTCCGATGAAATTATAAAGGCCCTACCTCGTGGTTCAACCATAAAGATACAGCTTTAGCCAACGTTTCAAATATCTGTAAATTTGAAAAATACACTAATTTGAGACTTATCATCACTTTTGTTATGGAATAGGTAGACAAACGAGCAAGCGTGTTACCGGAAAGCAATCAACGCCGCTCAAAGACATCCGCAGTGCCATAGGCATTGCAGAAGCATTGCCAGCCTTTAAGAAATGTGTAGGCTTGTTTTTTTTGATGGTTATAATATCATATCGGTTCAAAGGGTAATATTGCGTGCGTACTTCTCTATGACAATGCTCGGCCGCATACATCGCATCAAACAATTACGAAATTCAATGAATTGAAATATGAAGTTTTGCAGCAACCAGCCTAGTCACCGGATCTCTAACTAACCCACTTTATTTTTTTAAACATTGAGAACTGTTTGCTAAACAATATGAAAATGAAGACAGTATGAAAAATTCGATATCAGAGCTTATCGATTCTGAAGATCAGATTTTTTTTAAGACAGGCTCTATGCTTTAAAGCCTTGTTGGAAAAAGTTGTATTGAAGTGAATGGAGCATATTTTGATTGAATAAACAGCTTTTGAAAGAAGATATGAGTCGCTCAGTGGAAGAGTGGCCCAATCCACAAAAATGTGAGAACCGACTTAAAGTTACCATACCAATTTTTTTTTTAACGCCAATGTTGACATTTACACACCATTTATTAAAATATATTTAACTTAAGATAGGCCATAATGGATTTTAAGAAAAGACGGTTTGGTAAATTTAATTAGGCATGCATAAGAGTTGCCCAATCCACATAAATATATATAATGGATTGGGCCACTCTTCCATTGAGCGACTAATATGCAGTTTTATATATTCACTTAAAACGATCTGACATTTCATATGCACCAACCTGATGATAGTTATATAATTAAATGTATAGTTTAGAAAATATAATAATATAATGTTATAGTTAATATAATTTATAATGTACTTAGTTATGTAAAGCCCTAGATTTATTATAATAGAGCTTTATTAGCAAACTGGAGTAGTAAAAGTTTGGTATTGTTCGCTAGATAATCGACCGTTAGCTTTTATTATTAACGTAGTCAGAAGTTTTTACTTAGCTAGATCCAAGACAAGCAAACAAAAATAGAAAAATAATAATGTGTTTTTTACTGAAAGATTTACGGGGAACTTAAATTAAATCTTACCCAAAAAACGACCTTTAGCAACTCTCCACTACCCAACCACTATCAACAACACAAAACACACCACCAGTCTTCCACAATGTATACGACACTTGTTTCGCCTCAACACGAGGCATCATCAGGTATAGTAGACTCTATAGACGACAACCGTTAGACATGACGGTGCAGTAAATATGATGGGATCAGTTGGCAAACCTTGCGGGAGCCAATATTCGTAACGAGAAATGCGGCAGCTGATCATAATGATGATGCTGAAAAGAAAAAGGAACAGCCACTTAAGAATCAAATTGATTGACAAGCCAGTGCCTTAAAAATGTAAAAAAAAAATAATTCTGTAACTAGTAAAATCCCGGACTCAGCATTAGAGCAATAAATAACAGGTGAGGTAAAATAAATTTCCCTCGAGTTGTATTAGTATTTATGGGCGCAATAAACACAAGGCAAGCTTTTGTGAAACGCCGCGTGTTGTAAATAATTTCTCTGTGAACTGTACGCCTTGTAACACTTGTTGTTTGGGTCGTGAAATTTGACAATGAATGCTACGCGGGAATGCAATTTTAATGCTAGCTTGACATTTAGTGTTTCATACTTAAGAGAGGATACATGAAAAGTGGCAATTGTTGATGTGAAACATCTTATCGCGGGGTATGGGAATGAAATCATAGACCGAGACGTTGTCTCGATTCAGACTACGCTCTACTCCACTCAATTCACTCAAGAATCGTCCGTTTCACATCTAACAATTGTCCTATTAAACTTATCTTTTTGAAGTGAAAACTTCTATAGCCGCGTTACACGACTCACGTTTGCGTCAGCAACATGCTAATGCTTAAGATATCTATTATAAAAATAATTTATATATTATTTATTCATTAAAATATTAATTAATAATATTATTAATTAATTAATTTTTTATTTATTAAAATTATTTATATATTATTAAAGCTTCAATTTTTATTTACTTATATAATATTATAGTTAGTTTAAAATTTCATGATACAGTTTTAAATTTTCACTTTTGTCGGCAGTCCTCATTTTGAGACTGCCTCTGATTTCTATAACATTCGAGCTCGCTTCGGGCAGACAATTGGCGAGGAGCAACCTAACATCACAGTGCCGTGTTCTATTACCGCAGGCCTAGACACTTTGGGTCATTGTGCCGTCAAAGTAAGTAAATAAGTTACTAGAGAAAAAAAATTAAAGTAAATTCCTATTATTATTTAAATTTAATTAATGTTTCAATAAACTATAAAGCGTTCAAAATATAAAGCGTTCGAAATGTGGGCATATAGACGGATGCTCGCTATTAGCTGGACTCAAAGGGTGGCCAGTAACAAGATTCTCCAACAAGTTAAGCACAAACGCGAATTTTGCAGACCGTCAAAGGTAGAAAAGATGCTTACCTGGGTCATATCGTGAGACATGACAGGTAGAAGTTGCTGCAACTGATCATGATGGGAAAAAATCGCGGGCAAAAAACAAGTTGGTCGAAAAAGAAAGTCTTGGCTACGTAATATCAAGGAGTGGAGCGGGATAGCGAGTGCTCAAAAACTGCTGCACCTTGCAAAGGAGGAAGAGAGTTGTGCTGAATTGGCTGCCAACCTTCTCAAGTCGGAGAGACACTCTTAGAAGAGCAGAATGAATTTATATTTGAAATCAAGTGTCATCATCTACTACAAGTTCAAAAAAATTTATTTGAACTTGAGTAGATGAATAAAAAGTATTTTGTAAATGGTTGAAAATTTAAATAATATTATATAGAACGTATAATATAAATTAAAACGTATTGATCTCTTCAATTTGTCACGCCTTGTCAGTAACGTGAAGTAAGACAATTGTCAAAGTAGAAACACATGCGAATTCACTGTTGAGTACACAAGGATACAAATCGGTTTACCGTTTGCAGATTTCATGGCCCCGTTTTCAAGTCGGCGCATCTCAAAAGGTGTCGAGACAATACTTAATGACGGCAATAATGAGTGAGTATTGTATATTGGACTGTCGGACCGCGTCTGGGCTGCAGTGAGCCGTTTGGACTGGCGCTTGTCAGCCCACCGGGGGAATGTATTATTTACGATGACGAAAAAAACCTCGTTTGTTTTGCCCGTCGGCCATTGTTCCACCTCTTTGAAAGTGCCGATACGTCGGCAGTTTAAACTCATTGTTTTGCTTCCTAAACTTCTCAAAAACATTTGAACTAATGGGAACTTCGTTTGGGGAAATTTTGAAGAGTTCCTAGTAATGCTCTCAAGTTCTGTAATATATATTGTAATTTAATAAAACCTTTTTAAGATTATTAATGGAGTCAGGCGTTACATTGCGGAAATCCATCACTATGTGGACAGTCAGAAGTTTTACTTAGCTAAGATCCGCAACGAGCAAAACAATAACAGAAAATTAATAATTTTCTAGTTATTGTTTTGCTCGTTTTTTTGCTGGATTTTTGATGCTGCTGGATGAAGTGGATTTATTTAGAACTTAAACCAAAAACTTACCGAAAATCGTCGAAAAACGACACGTATTTCGCCCCAACACGAGGCATCTTCAGGTATAGTAGACTCTACGGAAGAATTTTCAGTTGTCTTCCGGTTTGACTTTTCGGTTGCTTGTTGCGGATCTTAGCTAACTAAACTTGTAACTGTCCACAAAATCTTTATAAATAAAGTGATAGTTAAAAACCTATCACTTTATTTAAAAAGGTTTTATTAATTTACAATATAAAAAAATTTAACCTTTGAAGTAGTAGAGCTACGTTACTGCAGACGAATACTTTGTCAAGGATGGCATATTACTTGACTGTATCAGGAATGGGCCGGCTTGCCCGGAGAAGTACCACACTCCCGCAGAAAACCGGCGTCTCAGTGGTACCGCGCTTCGTCCGGTGAGCGATTCGAATCTATGTTGATCTATGTCTGTGGTCCTATGGGAACCAGGCGTGACGTTTGACAATCGAAATGTATTATAATTTGTTATGTCGAAAAATATACTACTTATATGAATTTTATTTTTAATTATGACATTTTATTTTACGGAATACAGCTTAAAAAACAGCATAAAGACGTTAAAAATGACAGTGGCAGGTATTCACAGCATCCTCGATAAATATTTACGGAAAACCTCTGGCGAGCATATGTTAAGAAACTTGGTGACAAAAAACGAAATTTTATCTTAATTCTAGCAACCCTTTAAGAGCTATATTTATTATTGACATTACAGTTAAGGGGGAGTTGTTTTACGCCCCCTCGAATACCATGATGACGATGAAGTTATAACAGATTTTTCATCGTCATCTAAATGGAGACATTCTAAAATGTAAAGTGTTATTTTTTTATGGGACAGGAGGGTAAACGAGTAAGCGTGTCGCCTGATGGAAAGCGATCAACACCGCCCATAGACAACCGCGTTAATAAAAAATATACAAAATAATAAAAGAAAAATAAAGATACGAAGTTTAATCATTCTTTTACTTGACGAATTTTACTTCTGATCTGATTTCGAAATCGTTTCTTGTAGCTTCAGCTAGATATTTATTAGAACTACTTTTTTATGGCCTAGGAAGGCAAACGAACAGGCACTTCAACCGATGGAAAGCAATCAACGCCCATCATAGACATTCTAAGTGCTATAGACATTGTAGGAGCGTTGCCAGCCTTTAAATGTATGCTTGTTTTTGAAGGTTCCAATATTGTTTCGGTTCAGAAATAGCGCTGGAGGTAGCTGGTTCCACAAGGTAGTGGTGCGTGGGAAGAAGCCACCAGGAAAACGTACCGTACTGGATCGCCGCTAATCCAGATGGTTTATATGAAACCTTCCTTTGTAGCGAGTTGTGCGGGAGTGGAATTCAGCGGCCGGAATTATTTCAAACAATTCCATCGATTTACTCGCCCATAGTTAAATCGATAAAAGATGTTGAGAGATGCAATATCTCACCCCTGGCTCAGTGACCCGAAATGGATCAAGTCCTCCATCTTGCCTTGTCCTGAAATAATTCTTGCCAATTACTGGCTTAAAGTTCGCGTAGGTCAGCATCCATCTGATCTCTACAGCAGTATTTGTGTCGACCAATTGGCCTTTGACCTCTTGGTCGACACAAATATGCCCTCTTCACACTCCGATCCTCGCCCATTCTCTCAAGGTGACCGAGTCAACGAAATCGGTGTGCCTTAATCTCGCCCATGATGTTTGGCTGGTGCACCAGATCTTCTATCATGGCGTTTTTTGGATCCTCTCTTCTGGTTCTGCCCACGATTTTTCGGAGAGTTTTCCGCTCGCCCACTAATAGTTTATTCTCCTCTTTAAGCGTGAGTGTATAAGCTTCGACTACATACATCAAAATGGGACGTATCACAGTGTTGTATATTCGCAGCTTGGTACTTCTGCTGATGAGTTTTGAAGCAAGAACTGTATGTAAGGCTGCGCTACTTCTAAGTGTATTCTGTATCCGAATATGGATCTCTTCCTCCTTAGTATTAGTGTCGGTTCGTCTCATCTCGTCTTTAGCTGTATAAAACTACTAGCTTTTGCCCGCGGTTTGGCTCGCATGGAATTTGATCTGCCACATTAAGTTTCGTGACAGATCATTTTAAATAAATATATTTTCTTCACTTAATAGTAAAATAATATTACGACCAAAATTACATAAAATCATTACAAATTGTAGCCTCTATGTTATTCCGATGTTATAACCTATATTACTGTAAAGTTTCATCCAAATCCGTCCAGTAGTTTTTTCGTGAAAAAGTAACAAACATACATCCATACTCACAAACTTTCGCATTTATAATATTAGTAGGGTTTTAAACGACTGCTTTTGCATAACGCAACAAACACGATCATTGGTAACTTCGCCTTAACTGTAAGCTTTATTATTCTTCGCCGTATTATATTACCAAACACATACGCATGCATATAGTAAAAATAAATGGTGGCCCACCATAAAGATAGCGATAAACAAAATTTAGCTCCACGCCTTCCCCTTTTTTATTGGCAGGGGCAATTTGAAAGGATGTTTTCTGCCCATATCACAAACGAAAATTTCGCACCCGAAATACAATCCAACGCTTCCACTACGCCGTATTGTAAGGACACAAGGTACAAAATCGGATAACAATAAGATATATCAAATGCATGGACATATGTTGGTTATGTAATTTATGTGCCAGCGATGGTATAGTGTGAGTTTACGAAATTGTTAAAGATAGATTTAAAAAAACGATATTTACATTAAGGGGTGTTTTATTGGAGGTCTGAGTGCACGCAGTGGGATGACAGACATAACTGCTATCCCTAATCGTGACTAATGGAGGCCTAACAAAGCCATTACAGCTCGAAGCGCATACGATATTTACGTACCGACCGGACGCTAAACAGTCGCGTCTCATATCCCATTTAAAATATAACTTATTTATTTATTTTATTTTATTTATGACTATTTACAGGTGAATTGGACGGAGCATAGTAGGTCTCACTAGGCTGCCCCGTGCTGACATCTTCCGATTCGGTCATTATTCGAATTTGGAATACATATATAAATACACATAAATAAGTACATACATAACACATATATTTTTTACAGCTCACATATGTCCCACTGCTGAGCACGGGCCTCTCTATTTCTAGAGGAACAGACGTTAAACCACCACGCTTGTCCAATGCGGATTGGTGGGGTTATCAGACTCGGAATAAATATCTGTAGGCCTTACATATATTTATTCCGATGCGGGGATCGAACCCGCGACCATTGACTCTATGGGGGGCTGCGCTACTGAGCCAATTAGACATATATGCCATAGCATATACATACACATAGTATTATAAAATAACATAAGTGCCTACAAGTGATGCTACTACCCTGTAAAAAACATATGGATTTAGTTCTTACTAAGTAATTTTAATAATACTTAATAACTTTATCAAATGTCACCTTCCACAAATTTTAAATTTCTATTTAAACTTGAGTGGATGAATACAAAGTGTTTTATATTAACGATTGAAACGAACAAGATATATAAATACATAAATATACAGATATATAAATATACAGGGCAGGAATGAGTTAATAGTAGGACTTGGAAAATAATACGAGTTGGTATTAGAATTTTTAAAAATCAATTTATTGTTATTTAAGCTGACAAAAATCTCGGTATTTATTAGAATTGTAAAGCAGAATGGGTTTTAATCTTTATCTATTATTTCTTAAAAAAACATTTCTTTTAATCCTTTATCCGTTTCTTGTATAAGTTCCTTGAGGAGCTAAAGAAACCTATCTTTGAGTAATTCCAGCGCAAAAAAAATTCTATACATTTTGTTATTTTTTTTACGATCTGCTTATCAGTTCTTAACATTTTTAAAATAGTATGTATAATTACTTTTTAATAACAAAAGTGTTTTTTTTAATATCTCCTTTTATATATTTATCCTCTTAACATGATCCTTGAGTTCCTTTATTAGTAGATACACAATATTGCGATTACTGGGTAAACGTAAGGTAAACTTTTTAATTTACATTACGGAACAAGGCAATTGCCGTGTCGCGTTCAAAACAAGTTCCTTGTTTGCCCCTCATTAAAACGGCCTTATCAATGCAAACAACCGGAGCATTATTATTTTCGCCTCACAAACATTGAAACATACATAGCTGGAGTTGATCAAATATGCTAATCACATAGCAGTAATTAAATATTATAATCTAAGTAAAATAAACCAAATTTATTTAGTGACAGCTCTGTTTGCCGTGAAATAATATACAAATATTGTCTGTTTCCTGTCAACAAGTCGAAATTTATTGCTGTGTGAATCCATTACCGGTGACAAGGCCGTTCGTGTAGTTTCAAGGAGCGCAATTCGTTCGGTGTCATTCATTGACGCGTTTAAAGCCGAGACTAATAGCGGCGTCGAAAGAGAAGACGAAGTGGTGGCCGAGTTTATTGTAAACGTCGATGTAACAAATTGTGTTTGATGAAGAATTAAAAAGGCACGGGACGCAGACACTGCGCTGGGATGTGGAAGAGTTGTTTTGGCGGAATGATTTACGATGGATCAACGTATCATCAAGGCCCGGCAAATAGTGGTAAAACGGTTGGAATTAAAGCTGGTGATGATGGCACAAATTTTATTGCGGTGATTTATCATGCGCGATAAGCAGATTTCCTTTTACATACATCTTATGATGGAACAAATGATATCTGATTATGTTGAGAAATTGTAAAAAAGAGTGAATTAACATATAAAATAATAAATAATACAGGTTAATAATGCTACATAAATTACCGTATATATATATATATATATATCCCTAATAAATGTATTTTGAAACGGAAACATTCCGAGAATCGAATTATAATGTTTAAATATTCACACGTGTAGCTAACATGGCGAGAGACGCCGCGTCTCTTAGCTATTAAACCATAGACGTGTCTAAAGAAAAAGAAAAAAAACGCATCAACATAAATAAACACATTTCGGTTGGAGACGAGCGAACTCAAAGTGAAATTACCGAGGCTCGAAGCGAAGCGTGTGTATGAAAAATTCATTCGAAACGAAACAAGAGGGGGGGCGGGGTCGATGTGGGGTAATAATCCAACTAATATTATAATATGCGAAAGTTTGCGAGTATGGATGTATGTTTGTTACACTTTCACGAAAAAACTACTGAACGGATTGGGATGAAACTACAGTAATATCCTACCAATATTATAAATGCGAAAGTTTGTGACTATGGACGTACGTTTGTTACTCTTTCACGAAAAAACTACCGGACGGATTTGGATGAAACTTTACAGTAATGTAGGTTATACATTGGAATAACGTATAGGCTACAATTTGTAATGATTTTATGTAATTTTGGTCGTAATATAACGATACACGTCAATTAAGTCGGTAAAAAATCTGGCCTCTGAGAGCTAACTTGGCGTACGCTGCCTAAACCATTGGAGTTACACAAAGAAGATGTACTGTAGGATTGTTTGTCTTGAATAGTTCTAAATAATAATCTGCGACAGCTTATATCTAACTTTTATGTGGAAACCACTACGACCAAAATTGTGAACAATGAATTAAGTAAAAAAAAATATATATATATTTATTTAAAATGATCTGTCATGAAACTTAATGAGGCAGACCAAATTCCACGCGAGCGAAGCCGCGGGCAAAAGCTTATTTTAATAAATATCAAGAACGGTCCCGTACGAGTGACGTGACAAAGAGTGGGTTCACCCGCGCGCGTCGTGATGGTGTAATTCGCCAGTAACAGTTGGCGCCGGAGGTCGTAATGCGATCCGACATCTTCGCGTACGCAAAAATGTTATTAAGTTTTAAAGGACGCACGCAGCGCGCGAAATGTGACATCTCAGATTCTTGCCTTTTTTTTTGACACGAGCATCTCGTTCCCAGCGCGGATTAAAATCGGGTGAATGTAATTTCGACCTAAGCAGTCAGGATTAAGCTTCGCGTTTGTTTCGTGTGCTAATACTTACGATTTCTATTCTATTCACACGCTCGATTTCAGGAAAAGATTGAAGTAACGAATCATTTACAGTAAGACGCACCTTTTTAAAATTAAAAAAACGGACTCAAATTTTGGATGCGTCTTATGATCCGAATGAACATTAAAATATATTTTTATATTTTGTTTTCTTTTATTGCATTGTCCCAAAAGTATGTCACGAATTCCCCAGATTATCTCTAGGCAAGATAAAATTATGATTAATGGAGTCAGGCGTTACTTTGCGGAAATTCATTACTATGTTAACAGTTAAAACTTTTACTTAGCTAAGATCCGCGACAAGTTTAGATAGAGGGTGAGGGTGTTGGGCCTCCGGAACTCAGCCGCTCACCGTACGAAGTGCGTTTTCTGCGGGAGTGTGGTACTTCCCCGGGCGAGCCGGCCCATTCATGCTACAGACAAATATTATGCCATTCTTGACAAAGTATTCGTCTGCAGCGTGGCTCTACCACTATTGAAATTACTTTAGATATTTGTACAAAAAATACGTAAACTTTCGGACTGTATTTTACAAAGAAAAATGGACTCAAATTTAGAGTGCGTCTTATGGTACGAAAGTAACATTAAAATATATTTTTTCTAAAAATCTTACAAATTAGAGGTGCATCTTATCATCTAATGCGTCTTATAGTTCGAAAAATACGTTGCTTGGTTCACGGCGCATACATCCCCTTTTCCGGGAAGGTCCAACACAAAGGGGTGCTAAGTGTGCTCGCAAACACAAAAATAATAACAAAATCCCCGTGTATTTTGACAACGTAATACTCGATGGACACAAAAGCGGGGTACGTCACGAGCAATCGGTTTCGCTTCCCCGCCAACCTTTGAGAAGGGTTCCAAAACAAGTTTCGCAAATAATTTATTAAAAAGTTTTTTTTTTTGTCCCCAACTGCCGTACAGTTGGCTACCGTTTGACGGCTCGCGATGAAAGATTTCTCGCAGATTATAATTGACAAGATCTTTGTTGGTTGTGACAATGGGGTTTTAACATAAATCGTGCCATTGTGTCGGTCGGGAGATTAGCTGGAGTGTCGAGTTCGAAAGCCCCACGTTATTCACTGGGCTTATAATTCTTAAAACGAGTAATTGAATGAAGGAAATAATCATTGTCGATATACAATGCGCAGTTCTCGTTAAATCTAATTTCGTATTCCCTTTCCGTATCTTCGCAGAGATTTGAAATATAATACGATTATGTACTGGTTTAGTGATTTTGAATCAAAGGCATAGTTGAATGCATATTGCAAATAACCTGCCCTGGGTTACGACTTTCATATTTTTTACAATAGCTTTGAACGTCTTTAGTTTTTTTTGTACAACTGCATACTATTTCCCCGTACTCAATCAAAAAGATTATGTTAATTGAATATACATCGATTCTTCTTTCCACGCACCACCACTCTGTGGAACCAGCTACCTTCGACTATCTCTCCGAACCGATACGATATTGGCACCTTCAAAAAACAAGCCTACACATACCTAAACTGCAACGGCCGGCAACGTTTCTGCGACTCATGCGGTGTCGCGGTTGTCTATGGGCGGCGTTTATTGCTTTCCATCAGGCGGCACATTTGCTCGTTTGCATTCCTATGCCATAAAAAAAATACATCAGTGTCAATAAAAAAATTATGCTGTGTTATTTCAAGCATTTATTTCATATTTTACTGTCAACAACTCACTGAAAATAACCCAATTAACGGTAAATTATAATAGTTGAATCAACTAAAAATTTCGTAATGTAATTCGAAATACAAGTATGTAGACAGTCTAAAGTTTTACTTAGCTAAGATTCGCAACAAGTAAAACAATAACAGAAAATTAATAATGTGTGTTTTTTGTGCTGGATGAAGTGGATTTATTTGGAACTTAAACCAAAAACTTCAAACTTTAAATGACAATCGGCCATCAATTCTTCACCCAACAACCGAACCCAGACAACCGAAAAGTTTCTTTTTTTCTTCCGTAGAGTGTACTATACCTGAAGATGCCTCGTGTTGGGGCGAAAACGTGTCGTTTACAAGATGGAAAAGTGGTAATGTGTGTTTGGTGTTGTATAGTGGTTGGTAGGTGGAGAATTGATGGCCGATTATCGGTAAGTTTTTGGTTTAAGTTCCAAATAAGTCCACTTCGTCCAGCACAAAAAACACACATTATTAATTTTCTGTTATTGTTTCGCTTGTCGCGGATCTTAGCTAAGTAAAACTTTTGACTGTCCACATAGTGATGGATTTCCGCAAAGTAACGCCTGACTCCATTAATAATCGAAATGTAAGCTTTGACTCTAAACAAACAATTCATTAGACATACTTTATAACATAGTAGTAGTAGTTAAACTTTGTATTATGCCTTAGTAATGCGACACACAGTTATTTTATAGTGAACAACATCTAAGCCCACGCGACCGTGTTATCGGGCGGCCATTTTCTCCTTTTTTACGGCCCGTCAATTAGACGTCGTCAAACGAATCTATTTCAGACGGGGCGGCGTTCCACGAATGTGAAATTCAAATCGTTGTGATCCGCGTGTGATGCGCGACTCATTATATGGTAAGCAGCGTCATTAGCATGTCTAGCGGGGACCCGTCCGTCGGCTATGCACGTCGATCAACGTCAGTCCGTCTGACGTCTGTGACGGACTGACGTCCTGCACACCGACGTTTCACGGGCGGCTAGCGTTAACTTCGTTTTTTTTTTTATTTGAAAAAAATATCAGCAACGCTTTTACAAATCACTATTTTTTATGGGATGGGGTGACAAATGAGTAAACGTGTTACCAGATGGAAAGCAATCAACGCCCTTTAGAGTAATTAAATAAGATATATAATTGCAATAAATTTGAGTCTATAACAGAACTACTATAATGCAGGTGACCTCGTTTCATTGTAAAAATTACCCATTTGTAGTTTATCCCAAAAGAATGCGCATATTTCGTTTTCTAAATATATTTTTTCGTACAAAAATGAAAATATTTCTTCATACAAATACATATGTTTCGAGAATCTTTGTCACGTAGATGCGTGTCGGTAAACCGCACCATGTTGCTGCTTTAAAGAGGTCATTAGTACCTTTCCTTATAAAGAGGTCTTTCGTTCCTTCTCCTTTAAAAAGGTTAATACGCCAATATTATTATGAATGAATTTTGAACTTAAACTATTTATATTATTGGTAACTAAAATGTATTGTTGAAACAATATTTTCTTATTTATTTTTCTACTAAATAAATTATTAAGATATCATCATCAACATCATACAGCAGTTTACTACTAGACATAGGCCATCCCCAAGAAGACCTAGCTTGATCTTCGACTTCCTGCCATCTGCCCTGCGCAGACCGTCCACCATTTAGTCCATCTAGTCGGGGGAACTCCCACACTATGTTTGCCAGGACGCAGTATCGCTTATATTAATTTAAAATAATTAAACGTTAAGGCCAGCGTATAAAAAAACGCTCGTTTGCACCACCCCCTTCGACATTCTCCGACATTTGACGATCGTATCCCGACGTTTATCCCCAGATCGGGACCTTTGTCTGCCCTTAAACGGCGGCTGGAATGAATAGCCTTTGTTGATGGGAGACAATAACTCTTTTTACTCCTCTGGAGCTCCTCGAAATGCTTCAAAAGGTATTAATTATCATAACGCAAGTAAGTAATAGAGTTCGCTTTCAATGCGAAGACGATGTGGTGAGTAGTTTCGTTAAGCTAACTTAACATTGATCTAAAAAAATATTAACTACACTACCAAGAACTATCTGGATTCACTGTTTAGTTTTGGATTTGTAAAAAGAGTGAAATCTAAATCTATTCAAAATCTACCTATAGAAATCTGAATATAAGGATAAGACTATTCAAAGTATGAAGACTTTTGGTCTGGAATATAATATGATTAAAAAAGGCATATCCATTTTTCCGTACTATATATATATATATATATATATATATATATATATATATATATATATATATATATATATATATATATATATATATATATATATATTTTTTTTTTTTTTTTATATATTCACGCCTATCCCCCGCAGGGGTTGGCAGAGACCACAGAGCTCCATCCGCTGCCATTCATCGCAGCGAAACGGCTCGTCATTGGTCGCTTTTCGCCCTCGTGAGAATCAGGACGTGACGGGTGGCGAACCACGTCGCCGTCATTTTCGACAAATTAGGTATATTAAATTCGTCTTTAGTGAATCCCACGAGCCGCAAGGGAGGATGGAGGTCAGCCCCAGCAGAGCCCTGCATGCTGAGGTAAAGCACCATAGTCCCCGGGGGAGCCCGACCCCGGGACGATCGGCACGCTTACGACTAGGCTCGCCCCTAGCCACGCATCCATTGGCACGGCAGACCGTGGATTGGCGGAGAGGAAGGGAAAGGATAGAGAAGAAAGGAAGGGGCAGGAAAGGAAATGGGGATTGGGGAGGGTTACCAGACTCGGAATAAACATTTAAAAATCCATATAAATATTTATTCCGATGCGGGAATCGAACCCGCGACCATTGACTCCGTGGGCGGAGGGCCGCGCCACTGAGCCAATCGATCATATATATATATATATATATATATATATATATATATATATATATATATATATATATATATATATATATATATATATATATATCATCACGCCTATTTTCCGTAGGGGTAGGCAGAGACCACAGATCTCCGTCTGCTAGGATCTCAGCACAATTTCTTTACTTCCTTAACACTCATAACTCTCTTCATCAAAGCTCGTCATTTAAGGGTACTTTTGACCTGGCCCGCATATCTAAACACCTTTTTTATTTTTTTAATAAGCGGGGAAATCCTTTAACAATACATTGCTCCAGTGGAAAGGACTGTTGGGTTATTGTTGGACTGTAGCACTGTGTTCTGTTCTTTCTTAAAAACTTCGACAATTTGGTCAAGGTATTATTTTCTTGGTCTTCCTCTACCGACCCTTCCATCCAGATTCGCAACGTAAATTTCTCTTGCCATTTGTCTTTCAACCATGCTCTCTATGTTCCCAAACCACCTAAGCTATACTTTCCCAATTTTTGGCACGACACCTTTGAGTGGAGTCACCACATCGCTCTCTTATATCTTCATTTCTTATTCTATCATTCAAAGTTACCCACACACACACTTACTTATCCAAGTACCTTACCAAAAAAAGCGTAAATTAGCTGCACTAACTCCATTTCTAGAATTCCAATAAACAACGCTGAGTTAGAGGAAGCCTTGCATGTCACTGAACCGGTTGTGGAGTACAGGAGCTGCATACAGCGCTTGTCGAGTTTTTGCCATCGCGTCCATCACTTTAATTCATTGGTAATGTCGCTGAAGCATCGAATTGGTATGCAAGCAAGCGTTGCACCCAACGTGTGCAGGCGAATTCAAATTCTGCGCTTTTGTTTTCTACGAAGCGACGCCTCGCCGTGCTGCTTGGGTGGTCGACACGCTGCTATCGGATGGATTTCATTGTCACCGTCAGCGTGATTCGTGGCGCTGGCTTCGTGAATGATAAAATCTTTATTCGTGACATTAATTACAAAGAGACATTGAGCTATGTCTCGCTTGAGGTAAAAATTTATATACATGACGTATTGTTATGTATATAAATTTTTACCTAACTCAAATTTATATACATGACGTATTGTTTGAGAATCAATGACGGCGATGTGGTTCGCCACCCGTCACGTCCTAATTCTAAATATGTTATATTTACATATCATATTTTTTATCATTAATAAAATACTTTTTATTCATCCAATTAAATTCAAATACATTTTTCTAAACTTGTTGTCGGAGACACTTGATTACATTTGAACTGTACGGTAAATATGGATTTTTCGGTTTTTTATAAGTTAGTAGGGCAAACGAGCAAGCCTATCGCCTGATGGAAAGCAATCAATACCACCTAAAGTCATCCGTGACACCATATTATATTACTGCAGGCCTTTTAGGTACATGTGTAGATTTGTATAAGCATAGTAAAATTAAAGTGAACTTTCTTGATAAATATTTATATTAATAGTTATTATTAATGGAGTTAGGCGTTACTTTGCGGCAATCCATCACTATATGGACAGTCAAAAATTTTACTTAGCTAAGATCCGCGACAAGCGACTTGTCGCGGATCTTAGCTAAGTAAAACTTTTGACTGTCCATATTTATTTTATTGGTTTAATAAATAAAAATATTAACATTATTTAATATATAATAAATTTACAATTTCATTAGTGATAAAGATTGATATTTTTGCAACCACTAATAACTCCGGTATGGTCTAGTGGCTAGGATACCTGGCTCTCACCCAGGAGGCTCGGGTTCGATTCCCGGTACCGGAAAAGCTTTTTTATTTTCGTCTTACTTTTTATTTATTATTCAACTATTTTTTACTATTTTTATTTAACAATAATTTAAAAATAAACCAAAATATAGACAATATTAAAACCGTTTTTATTCTAAATCATTTATATTACATAAAAAAAACCAAGCATTCGGTTATTTATAGGATATATATAAAAAATTATAGATATTTAGAAATAAATTCATTATACCTACATTGTAAAATGTCTTAACATTATATAAATATTGAAAACCAAACTTTTATCATTATTGATTTTATGGTGTAATGTATACATACATATTGCAATATCAAATATTGTGTTTACCCGCAGATCAATCAAGCAAATAGCGGTACGTTTAAAAATATTATAATGACATTATAATGCGAAGGTAAAATTTCTACATATACAGAAAAACACATATTTTGTTGCGGTAAACAAATATCAATTTTCTATACATAGATTTAAAGAAGATAATGGAATAAACCATCACACCGAAGATGCATATCAATCAGGGACGGACAGAGACAATTATACGCGGTCATAAATCCAAACGTCTCTTTACCATCTGAATTTATTCATCGTCGTATCTAATCAAACGATTCTGAATCGTCAGTGATATGTTTTTAAAGACGAGAATTGCACAAAGTATTAGTTGCAGTAAACGATTTCAATTCTGTATCGGCATCTGTAGCATTCGATTGGCATATCGTAACTGAATGCATTCGAGCCGAAATTCAAATGATCCATCACAAATTCAAAAACGTCTGTAGGTCGACCTATAAAAGGGAATTGGGTTTCGTGCATCCTGTTTATGTTAATATAATATGTATTACCTTATTTTGGCCCGAGAAAATATCCAACGAATGCCTACTGGATCTCTGTCACGAACTGCCGATTGGACTTCAAATCTTGCGCCGCAAGTGGACTTGGATAGGCCATACTCTCCGTAGAAACCCCGGTCACATTCGCAGACATGTGCTGAATTGGACTTCTGAACTGAAAAGGAACCGAAGCCGACCCAAACACAACTGGAAGCGTTCCGTAGCGGCCGAGATGAAATCCATCGAGTTGACGTGGCCTGAAGTGAAGCGCGCCGCTCAAGACCGATCGCAATGGAGAAGCACTGTGGACGCCCTTTGCTTCACCTCGGGGCCATAGGACCATAAAGAAGAAGAAGATTATGTTATTTTATTATGTGTATATAGATATATGTATGTATATATTATATGTATGTGTGTTATATATGTATGTACTTATTTATATATGTATGTGTTCTCAATTTAAATAATGACCGAATCGGAAGGTCTCAGCACGGGCCTGTCTAGTGAGACCTACTATGCTCTATCCAATTTCACCTGTAAATTGTCATAAATAAAATATAATAAATAAATATTAGTTTTGTATTAATAGACGACCGATTGGCTCAGTGGCGGGGTTCCTCCGCCCGCGGAGTCAATGGTCGCGGGTTCGATTCCCGCATCGGAATAAATATTTATATGGATTTATAAATGTTTATTCCGCGTCTGGTAACCCCCCAATCCGCATTTCCTTTCCTGCTCCTTCCTTTCTTCTCTATCCTTTCCCTTCCTCTCCGCCAATCCACGGTCTGCCGTGCCAATGGATGCGTGGCTAGGGGCGAGCCTAGTCGCAAGCGTGCCGATCGTCCCGGGGTCGGGCTCCCCCGGGGACTATGGTGCCTTACCTCAGCATGCAGGGCTCTGCTGGGGCTGACCTCCACCCTCCCTTGCGGCTCGTGGGATTCACTAAGACGAATTTAATATACCTTATTTGTCGAAAAATGACGGCGACGTGGTTCGCCACCCGTCACGTCCTGATTCTCACGAGGGCGAAAAGCGACCAATGACGAGCCGTTTCGCTGCGATGAATGGCAGCGGATGGAGCTCTGTGGTCTCTGCCAACCCCTGCGGGGGATAGGCGTGAATATATAAATATAAAAAAAAAATAATAAATAAATAAAATTGCAGAGAAACTTTCTTTTGATATTTTAATTTATTTAAAAATATTCTTTATATAATATAAAAGTACGATAATAATTTAGGAATAGAAACACATAATGCATATTTCCATTTCTTTTTTGAATTGTTTCTGAACCACATAGGAACCTTCAAAAAACAAGCTTAGATACACATTTCACGAAGGCCGACGACAACTAACGTCTGCGATGCTTATGGCATTGCAGATAACTAAGGGCGACGTAGATTGCTTTTCATCAGTTGAAACGTCTGTTCGATTCACTTCCTGTCCCATAAGAAAAATATAATTCTTTTCGAAGAACTACTTATTTTTATTTACTTTTATTTTAAATTTTCATTATTATTTCTAGTATGTTTTTCATTTGTTTTTCATTAGGCAGTGCAGAAGCGTTGCCGACCTTTAAGGAAAGTGACATTATGGGAGTGGGATGGGGGAGGGGATTGGGAGGAGGAGTTGGGCCTCCGGAACTCAGACCGCTCACCGTACGAAGCGCGGCAGCTAAGCTACCACTCAGACGCCGGTTTTCTGCGTGAGTGTGGTACTTCCACGGGCCAGTCGGCCCATTCATGCTGCACACAAATATTATGCCATTCTTGACTTGACATTCGTCTGCAGCGTGACTCTACCAACATTATAATCATTATAGTAAACTATATTATAAAGATGTCACGGTTCGACATTTCAATGTCACACAAAACCCATGAAAATTATTCCTCGACTAATACGCGTGCAAAACATGTTTCAACCCATAGTCTCCCAACAACAAAGGCCAACTGTGAACATAATCGTACGATATTTATTCTCCATTGTACAAGTCACAATAGAGGCAGTAGTCAATAAGCGACGTCAAATTCAAGCCTACGAGTTGTGTGTTGATACAAGATTAGATGCGGTGTGTCAAATCTGACGTAGATTTACGACTAAGCGCTCCATTCACGGTCTGTCCATTATCTCATTATTCTAGCCCTTTTCCAGTGACACGGACGTCGAGTGACATGACATGTGTTCATTTAAAAAATATATATATAAATTGGATTGAAGATTGGATAAATTTAAGCCGTTCACAATGGATTTGTTTATAATTTATAACTTTCAAATGAAGTCAGTGTGAGTTTTTAAGTAAATATATCTTTAGATTTCTTGGATTTATTTTTATTTTACACTAGATGGCCCGGTGGAGTTCGTGACACCTACAATTTATGTTTCCTTGTATTTATCCTCTCCTGGTGTGCTAGTACTTAGGTATGCAATACTTTTCAAAATCGCGCAAAAAAACAACATGTCCGTTAAACGATAAAGCCGTTAGGAACGCTGAAACTGATAGTAATTCTATTGGAAGAAAAAGCATTTTCATTTTACAAGCTGTTTTTTTTATGTTTTCCCTATATTTCTTTTTATTCGTAAACCTTCCATGAATTAGAGCGAACGAAATAAAAAAAATATTAAAATCGATCGAGCCGTTTTTGAGTTTTAGCGATACTAAGAAAACAGCTTTCCATTTATATATTCGAGTATGTAGAAGATTAATGACATAATTTATGTTAATTATATATACATATAATTACGCCTGTTTACCGTAGTGGTAGGCAGAGACCACAGATCTCTATCCGCTACGATCCCGGCACACATTCTTTGCTTTATCCACACTCATCACTCTCTTCATACAAGCTCGCCGGTTAAGGCTACTTTTACATTTTTGCTGGCTTATATTTCATCTTAATGTACATACATACTATATACATACATAAATATAATCACACCTGTTTCCCATAGGGTAGGCTGAAACCAAAAACCTCAATCTGCTACGATCCTGGAACACTTTCTTTGCTTTATCCACACTCATTACTCTCTTCATACAAGCTCGCCGGTTAAGGCTACTTTTACATTTTTGCTGGCTTATATTTCATCTTAATGTACATACATACTATATACATACATAAATATAATCACACCTGTTTCCCATAGGGTAGGCTGAAACCAAAAACCTCAATCTGCTACGATCCTGGAACACTTTCTTTGC
Source organism: Baronia brevicornis (assembly GCA_031353405.1). Taxonomy (NCBI): domain Eukaryota; kingdom Metazoa; phylum Arthropoda; class Insecta; order Lepidoptera; family Papilionidae; genus Baronia; species Baronia brevicornis. The sequence continues at coordinate 376,563 of JASFAT010002298.1, forward strand.
TTTATCCACACTCATCACTCTCTTCATACAAGCTCGCCGGTTAAGGCTACTTTTACATTTTTGCTGGCTTATATTTCATCTTAATGTACATACATACTATATACATACATAAATATAATCACACCTGTTTCCCATAGGGTAGGCTGAAACCAAAAACCTCCATCTGCTACGATCCTGGAACACTTTCTTTGCTTTATCCACACTCATTACTCTCTTCATACAGGCTCGTCGGTTTACTTTTGTATCTTAAAGTACTTTTACTTTTCTTATTTATATAGACAGTCAAAAGTTTAACTTAACTAAGATCCGCGACAAGCAAAACAATAACAGAAAATTAATAATGTGTTTTTGTGCTGGATGAAGGATTTATTTGAAATTTAAACCTAAATCTTACCGAAAATCGGCCATCAATTCTCCACCCACCAACCACCATACACAACACCAAACACACACTACCACTTACCACCTTATAAACGACACGTGTTTCGCCCCAACACAAGGCATCTTCAGGTATAGTAGATTCTACGGAAGACAACCGAAAAACACTTTTCTGTTGTCACATTATTAATTTTCTGTTATTGTTTGCTTGTCGCAGATCTTAGCTAAGTAAAACTTTTGACTGTCCACATAGTGATGGATTTCCGAAAAGTAACGCCTGATTCCATTAATAATTTTCTTATTTATAAAATTAATATTTTTGAATTGTTTTTATTCGTTTATAAATATTTTGCGACTAGTATAAACTGTATTAGTTTTTGCAAATAATACACGGCGTCAGCAATTTGCAAAATTAAAACAAGCAAGTGGTATAAAAAAATGTTAGCGAGTTGCTTTTAAAAACACAGACACATTTGCCAAAGACAGGCCTTCTATTTATCTTTTGTCTCGTGTTTACGGAGCGGTCAAATTTCATCTGTAGCGGCCTCTTTGAGTCGTCGGCCTCTTGTATTATTTTCATTATGTTCTGAAAGCTCCGAATCCGTGTTATTGTTATTCTATCTTTGAGGTGTGGCAGGGGTTTTTTTTTTGTTTGCTCCCCACCGTAATTTATTTGGGACTTTCTTGTTTTGCTCCGCGTTACGTATAATCCTCTCTGCCTGTCAAGTTGTGCCGCCTGCGATGAATAAAATTGAGGAGTTGGAATACGGAAATCTTTGGAGACAAAAGAGATAAAAATCTTACATAATACAAGAAATCTATTCATAATTATTACATTACTTTTGCGCTTACCTTTATAAAAAATAATTGCGAGGTCCAATCCGAATATTTCCCTAGATCAATCTTACCCTCCATCTCTTACGGTTTCCCAGATAACATGTCAGTGAGTCAGTCAGTAATGTAATTTTATATAATATTGATTGATTTATATTTTTTATCAAAATATATGTAGCATACATATATGTATATATATATATATATATATATATATATATATATATATATATATATATATATATATATATATATATATATACATATATAAACATTTACAATAAACATACATATATTTGTATAATTATTACGGAGGGGAATGAATCAAGGCGGCAGAGATTTTAAAAATAAGTCTTTAACTTTTTAGCTTTAAAGTGAGATTTGCAAAGGTCTTTTGTTGTGTCAGGGTAAGCACGTTCCAACGTTTAAATATTGATGCCTCAAAAGAATTGTAAATAAAAGCGATACGGTGAGAAGTAACTTCGATAAGAAGATTTAAGACATATATATAAAAATATAAATAGTACAGTTTATTCGTGACACTTTTTTGATTGTATATTGTACAAATAAAAAGACAGGAAACAAAAAATGATATGAAAAAATGATGATATGTTAAAATCTAAAAAGTGCTGGCTTTCGCCAAGAACTAACGTGGTTAGATCGCGGACCACAGTGCCGACATTGATACGGACACACACATACATTCATATGTATACTACAACTCATACACATAAATACACATACAATACAATAAAATTAAAAATAACTAAATCATGTAATGATTTCACCGTAACCAAAAGAAAGAAGTTCCTGGTTGCATATTTAAAATTAGATTTTTGTATTTTTTTTAAACATACTTATAGTATCAAAGTGGAGCTGAGCAGTGGCGAGGTACAACCTGTGATGACCTAGATGACCTCGGGTTTTTAGAAATAAATACGGTAATTTATGCAGCATTATAAACCTGTAGTATATATAACCTAATTTATTAAAAAACGACGGCGACGTGGTTCGCCACCCATCATGTCCTGAGTCCCACGAGGGCGAGTAGCGACTAATGGAGCGCCGTTTCGCTGCGATGAATGTGAGAGGAAGAGTGGATAAAAAGATGGATGAGTGTGGAGGAAGCGGGGAGGGTGTGCTGGGATCGTAGCGGATGGAGCTCTGTGGTCTCTGCCAACTCTGAACAAAAACAAAATTACTTTAATTAACCCTTTGCGCTCGAGTGGTGCCTCTCAGGCACCACAACATGTGATGCAATAACTCGAGCGGTGCCTGAGAGGCACCATTCAGATCGATGTGTTTATTTCTGTTTGACTTAAGGAATATCGCTTGAAAAGTCTACTTGGCCTTTTGTAGATCATTTTACGAGGTGTCTAAATGTCTTATCTCGGGTGATTCTCACCCGACAAGCCAAGAATGCACATTGGAGATTGTTTCACAAAATATCATAAGAAGCAAAATTATAGAATATAATTATTTAATAATTGTATTACATTAAGCTAATAGTGTTAAAATATACGAGTTTAAAGTGTCTTATTGTGTCTAAAATTATTTTAAGTTAACAATAACGAACTCATGAAGTAAGCGGGAGCGCGTGCGATTACTCTCGAGTTGCTGGTTCATCCGACAGAAAAGCGCCTCGAGCGCAAAGGGTTAAATGTGTATTGTAATTTTATTATTACAATTTTATATATTATAAGTAATATTATTATAAGTAATTTTGTTTTTGATATTTTAATACAAATATCAAAAACAAAATTCTCTATACTCCATAGGTTTTGTTTTCCTTAATGTCTACGTCGACGGCTACCGGTTTTTAGCTTCTGATCGACGGCTGTCGGCTCCGCTTACGATCCACAGGTTTACATTTACAGCCTCCATACATATTAAGGGATGGCAATAGAGTTCAATTTCATTTGAACCGACGGCACATCGTCGACAAGCTGCAGGCATTCGACGCGGCGCCGGTCGACATGGCCCGATCTCAAATATCATCCACTTACTCATTACTGCCTTCCAATTCATTTTTTAATCATAATCTGAACTCTCATGACGTGAGACAAGTTGTTAAGACGGAGTAAATATACATTATTTAACGAGCTATTGCCCTTCACCAGTGTATTTTGTTTGTTTAAAATTGTATAATTGACTTCCTTAGAAGAAATAATATTTTTATTTTATTTTATTAATCAGGCACAAAAACAATTTACAGTCTTAAATAATACGATATTATATAAAATTAACAACACCCGGACTATAACAGAGTCAGGTGTTACTTTGCGGAAATCCATCACTATATGGACAGTCAAAAGTTTTACTTAGCTAAGATCCGCGACAAGCAAAACAACAACAGAAAATTACTGTGTGTTTTTCCGCTGGGTAAAGTGGATTTATTTGGAACTTAAACCAAAAACTTACCGAAAATCGGCCATCAATTCTCCACCCACCAACCACTATACACAACACCAAACACACATTATCACTTTTCCATCTTGTAAACGACACGTGTTTCGCCTCGTGTTGGGGCCGATTTTCGGTAAGTTTTTGGTTTAAGTTGCAAATAAATCAACTTAACCCAGCGGAAATTTATTTTTCCACACATTAGTTTTCTGTTGTTGTTTTGCTTGTCGCGGATCTTAGCTAAGTAAAACTTTTGACTGTCCATATGGCTACATTTTGACAATAGGGTTACTTATGTAATAAGGAAATATTATACAACTTAACAGATAAAATTAAATTTAAAAAAATAACAATAATTTTGTGATCTATCGGCTGCCAAAGATATCACGGAGCGATCGCTTTAATTGATGTATTGATTCTGTACCATTGTCAATAGATATATTATTGTATAGGCGACAAATAACACAAGACAAGTTTAATCTTGATTTCTTGAAAACCATAAAATCCGTTCGTGTATTTTAGAACATTGCAAATCATATTGAGTAAATTACGTAATTAGCTACATATATTAAGTAAATGAACTAAGAAGAATTAAACAACAGTCTTCATAAATATATACACATATATACATATATATCGTCACGCTTGTTTCCCATAGGGGTAGGGAGAGACCACAGATTTCCATCTGCTACGTTCTCGGCATACTTGCTTCCTCCACACAAACAACTCTCCTCATGCAAGCCCGCTGGTTAAGGGTACTCTTGACCTGGCTTTTCTCAAAAGCTTCGGCAATTTGGTCAAGGTATATTTTCCTTGGTCTTCCCCTACCGATCCTTCCATCCATATCCGCAACGTAAATTTCTTTTGCAATTCGTCTTTCATCCGTTCTCTATATGCCCAAACCATCTAAGCATCAGTTTCACAAACCCATAAATATGAGAAAAATTATTGCTAAATATTGTATAACATTTTAGTTTCAATAACTTGCTCAGTAAATTATTTTCTTGCGAATATACCGCACACAAAAGACACTGTTTAAAGCGAGCCCAGGGTTTTGACTGCTAGAATTTATTAACAAAATTAGTTACTAGACAATAAGGAATATTAAGAAGCGGCAAAGATAAATCGTCCGAGATATTTTGTAGATAAACACGCTGCAATTAGAACGGACGGAGTGGTACGCTTAGCGTTCTGACAGACAATCATTTTGCTTTCATTGTTCATCTTTAAATACAATGTTGGACTTCTTTTTATTCTGTCTTCTTATTTTCAGAGAAGTGATATTTTTTTTTACTTTTTGTTATAATTTATTTATATATATTCGCCACAATGAAAAGTTTCATTCCCACCATCTGGATGGGTGGCGATCCAGAACGATGCGTTTTTCTAAAAACTCTTTTCCTGTGGAACCGCTAAATCCAGCTTTTGCGTGGCTTGACATAAGACAATTATCGACTTCAGTGGCTACTTTTTACCCAGGTTTAGTAAACTAATTAAACGCTTCTTCGATGATTGTGAAGGTTTGATTCAAATATTTAAAAATCTTTGTTGTATATAGAATATTATTAAGGATTTAATTTTAGTTTTTGTAAAAAAAGTGTCATAAATAAAATTTTTCAATTCTATTCTTTTCAATTTGGCAATGCCAACATGGTCAAGATAAATGCGTAAGTAGGAAGCAGGCGTGTCACCTGATGGAAAATAATCAACGCCGCCCAGAGTTATCCGCAGCACAATAGGCTCTGCAGAAGCGTTAAGATGAGTTTAGTTATCGCTCCGCAGTTCCAAAAGGATCTAGCCGTTCGGTGAGATCTTGGTCATCGACAAAACGAATATAAGGTTCACAGTCTATTTAATTTTACAAATCTTTTAAATCAAATTATTTATTTATAATTAATTATTTATGAAGTACATTCACGTTCGTACATTTTTTTATATTTTACTATTAAGATTAGATAAGATTTTGTTTTAGTTCCCCCGTAAATCCACTTCTTCCAGTAATAATACACATTATTATTTTCCTATTTTTGTATGCTTGTCCGCGACAAGCGGTTAGCTAAGTAAAAATTCTGACTGTCATATATAAATTTATTACTTCACTTTTCTGATTATTATTAATTTGTTATTTATAGATTTTAATACAAGCCTTACTTTCTAGTTTAGACATACATATATATGTGAAATTGACAGATACCAATCGATATAACACGTTGGCATGTTGAAATAAAGCCGTTTAAATGCAAATCATAAATTAAAAAGCAATGGAACACGGCTCGAGGAACACTTAACTTTGTTAAACGAAGACAGAGAGACATTCGGAACAAACGGCTCTAATTATTCATCATTAGAAGCGATCGGGGTCGGGCGGATGATGTATGGCGTCCGACGTTCATACATCATCCGGCTTTGAATGGCGCGGACACTGATATTGTTATATGTTTGACATTCATAAATGATAATAGACTTCTTTATAATTCTGTGTAGAAATTAGATTTAAGGGCACGTGATTATAATTGTTTCAGCCCCAACATTTGTATAAATGGCGTACCATTACGGTGCGTTTTTCCTGATACTTCTTTCCACGCACCACTACCCTGTAAAACCAGTGGTAGATAGTCCCACAGGGTACAATTCTCTCTATAGATCTCTAAGCGAATTTGAGCTTATAAAGCAGACGACATGTCAGAGTACAATTTTCGGTAACACAAGAGATTTCATCCCTATCATCCGGATGAATGGAGATCCAGTACCTTGCGTTTTTCCCAAAACTCCTTTTCACGCACCACTACCGTGGAACCAGCAACTTCATGCGATGTTTCCGAATCTATACGACATTGGAACATTCAAAACAAATTAACACGTTTTTCAAAAACCGACAACACTTTTGCAATGTCTATGGGCGGCGTTGATTGCTTTCCATCAGGTGACACGCCTGCTCGTTTGCCTTCCTTTGGTTTTTCTAACAGTACTTATGTTATTATGTACAGTTATAAAACCTTTTGCTTTGACTATAAGACCATATAAATGTTATTCAATATAAGCGACAGTTCATTGCTGGACATAGGTCTCAGTAGGCGTATTTTCAAACGTAATGAAAGCTTGGATGATGCGATGATCTGCGCAGGGTGGTTAGTTGAAACTGGGTGCGTGACGCTGAAGGTTAGGCTCAATCTTTTTTTCATAGGGGCCACAAACACGGTGTGTCGCAGGCCGCAAAAAACAATTGAAATAATTTCTTAGGTTTTCGCGATTGTTACGAATAGAATTAAATAACTATGAACGCGTATCATACGTAGTGTGCGACGCTCCCGGGTAGATGGTGCGACGATCTGGGCACGGCGGCTGGCAGAAACTGGACGGGCGGTGGTGTTCGTTTATCAACAGGTGACACGCCTGTTCCTTTGCCTGTTCCGCTATAAAAAAAAATATAAGCCAGTCTAAAACCTGTCTTTCAAATATTACGACTCAGAATATCCAATTAAACGACAGTAATTATGAATGTTAATCTTAATCGTATCAAATGCAACAGTTATACGACATAAATAAATAAAAAAAAACTTCATAAATATGGCTTCGCAGCGTTGAGCTGTCAACTTGTCTTTCAAAATACACGAGACATAACTAGGTTTAATGGTTATCAGCAAAAAAAAATTCCGAGGCAACGGCGTGCTACCTACAGTCCCTGGCAAAATTATTAGACGCACTGCAAGATTTCATGTAAAATTTTAATTACCGAGTGATATTGTACAGTTTTATTATTTTTAATTGATTTGTTTTTTATTTTTATATTATGCAATCAATAACCAATTTATTTGACATAAATAAAACAGCATTAATTTAGAAAAGCGTAAGTTTATTAAGTTTTAAAGTAAAGTGAAATTAATGTTAGTAAAAGTGAATATTTAGTTGAGTTACCTTTAGCCGCTATCAAAGCTTTAATTCTTCGCGGAATGCTATCAATGCAAGAATGTACTGCAGTCAAATGCAGGAGACTGTACTATACTCAAATGCAGGAGACATTTCAGGATGATGATTCTACACACATAAATAACCTTTTCTAGGAGCTGAGTTTTGTTGATAATCACATTTTTAGCCAATTCTCTTTTCATCAGCTCCCACACATTTTCATTGGATTCATATCAGGGCTATTACCCGGCCAATCTAGTAAATTTAAACTACAATGATATTGTAGTGTAAAAATATACAATTATTGCATAAAAACTCTTAAGAAACATAAAATTACTAAAAAAAATACAGTGCGTCTAATAATTTGGCCAGGGACTGTACGTGTCCGCATTGAAAAATGTCCGATTAATTGACAGCTCACACACATGTCGTGTTGTCGGCCGTTTTGAATTTTAAAACGAACTGTAATTAATTATACAATCAATCGGGCGACATGTCAGGGACACATACGTGTTGCTTTTCGCGCGGCCAGCCAGTCAAATGCCTATCAAAGAACTAATTATTCGCCCATGCAGTACGACGCTGTCTGTTAGGACTTTAATCGCATAAATAATTTCTTTTCAGTCATAATAATACATATTTCTTTTTTATGTGGAACATCTTATCGCAGCTACACTCCCATCCACTCGACTGGGTACAGGGCCATTTACACGTGGCCGTGAGTATACGGTAGAGACCGAGCCGTCCTAATTGTTTCACATCCGCCAAGCGCCCCATGGCGCCTCTCGTTTTTACTTTTATTAAAGGAAAGTATAATCAAATATAAAATATTAGTGACCCCATTAGGCATTATTTTTTATGGGATAGGAAGGCAAACGAACAGGCGTGTTACCTGATGTAAAGCAATCAAGCGTCTGACACACTCATCCATCTTTTTATTTATCCTTCCTCTAATATTCATCGTAGCGAAATGCCTCTCCGTTAGACGCTTCTCACTTCAGCACGTGACGAGTGGCGAACCACGTCACCGTAATTTTTTAACAAATTCGGTTTATTAGAATTCATCATAGTGAATTCCACGAGCTTCAAGGGAGGATGGAGGGCAGCCCTAGCACAGCCCTGCATGCTGAGGTAAAGCACCATAGTACTCGGCGGAGCCTGATCCTGAGACGGTGGACATGCTTGCGACTAAGCTCACCCCTGGCCACGTATTCTTTGACACATATACAGGATGATAGGGATATGATACTACCGCAAAGAAAGACAAGGATTTATAAGGTAGTAGCTCGGGAGACCGAGTACCTGTATTCCAATTCCATAACTACCGGACAGGCGACTAGGCAAACATACTTCCCGATCTGACCTATAGATTTTACGTTGGTGTTAAAAATTTTCTATTTCACTCTTTTAGAGAGGTTTTTAGACTTACAACATATGGGGCCAGCTCCGTCTTTACCCGGGGGATCAAGGGGTGCAGCCGCAAGCGCGCGGGGTCCTAGGGGGCGCCGAATGCTAGAAAATTGGAAATTTTATTGAAATATATAATATTAATACGAGTATATATTAAAATGTTGATTTTTGTTTGTGCATTTTTTTGTAAATTACAGAATTTTAAGGAATTAATAAATAAAAGATTAAAATTATATTGCGTTTTTTTTACAACAACTGGGGCGCGGGCTGGTTACCCGCACCCCGGCGCGGAATATGCTTAAGACGGCCGTGTATGGGGCACAGTCGAAGCGAGCGTCATTTACAACCACGTAAATTAACAACTTGATTCGTTACGCTTGAATCGAATGAAATGCTCTAAAGTGTGAACATCATCGGACGAGCCGATCGTAAGTATTTCGCGAAGTTAAAAATTTTATGTTCGCCAGTCATTTCACGCGAGTTAATTTACGCATTCAGTCTTTAAAAGAGTGCTTTTTTAATTCACCGACGAACTTTTCCCGCCAAATTACATCAGTGACGTTGTGTTTTTATTTCATTTTCATAATCTTATATTATTATTAGTTATATTGTTTAATTGTGGTGGCGTATACTACAATATTGTTCGATTAAGACTTTTAAGTTTACTTAAAAAATCCATAGAAGGTTTTGGTAGAATAGCCATCATTTTATCAAGACGTAACGTGACAAGGTGACTAGACATTACAAGAGATTTTGATATTATTCCACTTTACTTATTAATGGAGTCAGGTCGTTACTTTGCGGAAATCCGCCACTATGTGTGGACAGTCAAAAGTTTTACTTAGCTAAGATCCGCGACAAGCAAAACAATATCAGAAAATTAATAATGTATGTTTTTCTGCTGGATGAATAATCTACTGGAGGACACTTTTCGGTTGTCTTCCGTAGAGTCTACTATACCTGAAGATGCATCGTGTTGGGGCGAAACACGAGTCGTTTACAAGGTGGAAAAGTGGTAGTGTGTTTTCACATTATTAATTTTCTGTTATTGTTTTGCTTGTCGCGGATCTTAGCTAAGTAAAACTTTTGACTGTCCACATCCATTTTACTTGACACTGGCATAATAGTTTTAACTAATTGCCATCAAAGAAACGAAAAAATTCACTCACTAAAAATTTACTTTTAAAACGTTGCATGTTTAGTGTCGGACGTAAAATTTACTACGTCGATTCGAAATAAAAAGGAATCGAAATATAAAATCGTTCCTATATTTATAACAGCAGTGTATAATTTAACGGATACATTTATGATGTTAAATTTATGTTCGACTCAATTCTCCCGTGAATGAGAAGTGATAAATCTCGATGCGGAACTCGTGGTATTAACACGTTCCATTGATTTCGAATTACAAAGCGCAGACTTCCTCCACTATGAATAACTGCCGTACAGATTGAGTTTAATTATCAATCATCGTGATTGCTCAGCTTAAAAAAAATTATGGTGCGAATATTTATTTTATTATCAAATAAACTTTTTTGTAGACGAACCCACCAAAAAGAACCGGAACAATACCAGACTGAAGCAGATAATTCATAAAATCAGGCGTCACTTTGCTTATAAAAAAATCTATTTGTTTATAATGTTTGGACTCCGGAACTCACCGGTCTAATTACTAGAAGATGCCTCATGTTGATTCGAAACGCGTTGTGTTTGTGGTGAGAAATGGTATTGTGTGTTTTACGTTGTCACCGTTAGTGACCATGTCGAGGTGTTCGAGGATTGCAGTGCCATAGACAGTGTGGAAGCGTTGCCAACCTTTAAGGAAAGCATCATTATGGGAGGAGAGGTGGAGTGGGAGCGGGAGAGGGAGGGGAGAGAGAGCGTGTTGGGCCTTTGGAACTCAGGCCGCTCACCGTACGAACCGCGGTAGCTAACCTACCACTCAGACGCCGGTTTCTGCGTACTTCCCCGGGCGAGCCGGCCCATTCATGCTACAGACAAATATAATGGTATGTCATTTTTGATCAAAATATATGTCTGCAGCGAATAAAATGAATGCTGCTGGAGTTACTAGAATTCTTATAATACTATATCCGAAAATTATTAGATGAATCGCGTTACTAGTTAAAAGAAAAAATATCACTACACATTATCTATATACTATAAACCTATTGCAAATTTATCGATATGTAAAGCAATTTCCGCTCCTGTATCCTAAACTTGATATTAATGCCAAGATATAAGCTAGTACTTTACACGGGATATTTTAGGTTCAAAGCAGCACGAATGTGGTGGAATGATCCACCTCCTCCTTTAAGAACTAAAATAAGTTTAAAAAAGACGAAGAATCAAACAATTTAAAAATATGTTAAAATATAACAACGATCAACATCATTTATTATCTGTATATACCTAAACCATAATAAAACTATATGGACAAAAAATCCAGGCAAGCTATAAAATTGGCATATAACCCGTGTTATATAAAAATGGAAATAAAATATGGTCACTTAGTGAGACTGCATCGAAAATGAGCAAGTAAGTGATGGACATTTTAACACGTGTTTCATTAATTTTATTTTATATTTTTTTTTTCTTTTTATCGATGTCAAAAACTATTGTGCCAGTGTCAAGTAATGTTTTTGATAAAATGGTGGCCTTTCTACCAAAACTTACATGAAATTTTGCAGTCAAGTTAAAAATATATGATACAGGCATTACACAAACTATATTGAGTGCCTACTTTGTCAGCTCACCTTCCTTGGGAACTTCAGCAATTTTATCAAGGTATGTTCTCTTTGGTCTTCTCGTGTTGGGTTTGATCTATAATATCAATATTCGTAATGTTATTGGTATGTTCATTAATTATACATACATATCCTCATGTATCTCTCCCGTAGGGGTAGGCAGAGACCACGGATCTCCATTTGCTACAATCTCGGCATACTTTGATTGCTTCCTCCACACTCATCACTCTCCTCTTAATATTGGTACTCTTGACCTGGCCTTTCTTAAAAACTTCGGCAATTTGGTCAAGGTATATATTCCGTGGTCTTTCCCAATCAACACTTCAATCCTCATCCGCAATTTCCATTTATAAATTCTAGTTACTTATGTTCAAATAACACTGTCAGTCATAATTCAGTCCAAATATAGTATTCTACATATATTACTTAAGTAACTGTCTTAGTTTACTTGTTATATCTATGTTATTGACAAATTTATTAATATTGATAGCATTTATTTAAATTTTTAATCAAAATGTATAATATATTTGCAAATCGACCCATCCGCTTAATAAGGTAGAATCTTTGACATTCTACATATAAATAGATGATCTGAATTCAAATCGTTAAACTTCTTAGAGGTACGCAATCCGATTCCGAGTTCTCGATTAATATTCATTTCGTAATAGAATCGTTTAAAAACCGCAATTCGGATTCCGATGTGGACGGGAAAGGTGCATCCATTATTCATCGATACCGCTTTCTTGTCGCGACTCCGTGTGCCCTGGTATCGTTGATCTGAATCGATCTACAACAGTTAGTTACAATAAAATCAACCGCAGTCGAACATAACACAATTTTATTAATGGAGTCAGGCGTTACTTTGCGGAAATCCATCACTATGTGGACAGTCAAAAGTTTTACTTAGCTAAGATCCGCGACAAGCAAAACAATAACAGAAACTTAATAATGTGTGTTTTTCTGTTGGGTTAAGTGGATTTATTTGGAACTTAAACCAAAAACTTACCGAAAATCGGCCATCAATTCTCCACCCTTTACATATAGAGATAATATTTTTATACTCGATTTTAGCAATAATCTCTCCCTCTGCAAGTAAAGGCCACTTTCAATGAATTCTAGAAAAATATAGTTCAAAAGAAGTGTTAGTTGTTTAAAATCATCGAGTGTCTCACAGGTAATTGGGCATTGTTTACGTATTGTAATAAATCAAGTCGTAATCAAGCTGTAGCTAATGGCGTCATTTGTAATCCATAATTAACAGGTTTCATAAGCTGACTGCGGTCATTTATATAACTAATGTTTCGACATTAATTTGTTTTTGGTGTTCCTTTGTTATCGGGGGTTAAATGGGAATTGTTCTATTACATAAAATTAAAGAAAAACAAAACATAATTTATCGAGAAACAACACGGAAAAAATTGTAAATTTTTTGTTTTATTTTTATGGAAATATGGAAACGAATCATGAACTTTGAATCTCAAAGCCACCCATAGCCATCCGCGATACCACAAGAGTCACGGAAGCGTTGCCGGCCTTTTAGGCTTGTTTACTGAAGGCGTCAATGTCCTATCGGTGCTGAAAAACCGCCGAAGGTAGCCGCTTCCACAGACTGGGAGTTTCGGGAGAAACTCACTCACTTCAGGAGGAACAAGAAGTTTCGGGAGAAGCGCACCGTACTGGATCGCCACTCATTCAGATGTCCCACTTCTGAACACAGGTCTCCTCATTTTTGGAGGAATGGACATTAACCACCCCACACTTATCCGATGTGAATCGGGATGGTAACCAGTCTAGGAATAAATATATGTACGCCATACATAAATTTATTCCTATGTGGGGATCGAACTTGAGAACCATTGACTCCGTGGTCGGGGGGCCCCACCACTGAGCCAATTGGCCGTCTTCTTTGGAATGAAAGGATTATTAGAGGATGATTATGTCGAAGGTAAAATGAACACAATTAAACACATGATCACGGTGTCAAAAGTTTGATACACGTGCGTAAAGAGCTTTCCTTGAAAGCATAAGATAATAATCTCGATCATCGAGTTTCCAGTTTCACGGATCACGCCGTGGCGTGGCGTGGGGGGCAGTGTAATAAGGGAAAAAAGGCCGTGCAAAGCCGCCGGCGTCGTGGTGGGCGCACTCATGCGTCATAATTCTGACAGGTGGGTTGACAAGCCGCCCGACAGGCCGGCGGGTGCTGACGCCTGCTCGGATTATACGCCTTGATGGATTAATTTGTTATACCGAGTATCAGATGGAATTCACTTTAATAGAGCGTACGGTGACTTTAATCGAAATTGTTTTTGATTAGGTTGATCACATTTTGATTTTTTGTTCGTTTAGGTGTTTGTGTACTGTGTTCCGTTTGATGGGGAACAATTCAGTGATTTTGTTTAATAAAAATAATAAGAAATAGAAAAACATATTTGTGACATACCGTCATTACAGAAAATTAATGCTAAAATTATAACTCAAATAGATCATGAATTTAACATATGTTTGTGTGCTGTATTCTGTGTAGGGGAACAATTCAGTGATATTGTTTAATAAAAAAGATAAGAAATTGAAATAGAAAAACATATTTGTGACACACTGTTATTACAGAAAGTTAATGCTTAACTTTAGACCCAAATAGATCATGAATTTAACATATTTATAAGGTGTTTGTGTGCTTTATTCTGTGTGTAGGGGACATACTCTTATAACAGAAAATTAATGCTAAAATTAAAACGCAAATAGATTATGAATTTAACATATAAGGTGTTTGTGTGCTCTATTCTGTGTGTAGGGGAACAATTCAAAGATATTGTTCAATAAAAAATGATAACAAATAGAAATAGAAAAACATATTTGTGACACAACGTTATTGCAGAAAATTAATGCTTAAATTAAAACCTAAATAGATATTGAATTTATGGACTACGGACTTTTTTCTATAGGGGGAGGGGTACCTCAAAAGTAAAGTTCTATGAAATAAACGAAGTTAATATTTCAGCGAGTGGCATAGAATACTGTGCTAGATACCAAGAATGTCCCTAACGTTGCAGTCAACATTTTCTCATAAAATCCGCACTTCTCTTCTTCGTAATAGTTCTTGAATTTTATTTATAGCCTTTGTAGTCTTTTTATTATTTATTTCTTTAAAATCTAACACAACCACCGGACACCCTATATATTTATATCCACTAAAGAATAGGTGGCTGTTATTATCTCGTTCACAGCATCCTCTGCGAGATGATATGACATAATCTACACGCGGCCGCAATCTGTCAAGTGGAGTGACACGGCTTGCGGAGTGATGGCTGTCGTTGTCTCTCCCCTGTAATTGTTCGCGGTATCCTGAACACTGGTTAAATTAATTGGAAATTGTTCCTTTTTATGTATATTTTTCAGCTTTATTCATCGTCATTGGCAACATTTTTAGACCTCTGCCAAGATGGTGTCGCGGAAGAGAACATCGAGCTTCCTTGACGTTTTCTTTCTCTTGTTAGGTAGAGTTTCAAACCATGCTTTATCGTTAAACTTGCAGCCTTTCACCAGATCTTTGCGTTTGCCTCAATGTATCTGCTCGTTAGTGATTTGATAACTTTTGTCTTCAGGCTATGTGGTTCCTACCCAGTCCAACTGAATCCTTCTCGACGAAGTAATTCGCTGGAGAACCAGAGTCATCGACATAGCTCTTCAAGTAAGCAGACTGAAGTGGCGATGGGCTTGACACGTTTATTTAAGAATCGACAATCGCTGGAGTAGATGAGTGCTGGAGTCGAGATCGTGTATCGACAAACGCCTAGATAGAGCGACAATCTGCGCAAGGCAGCTGGCAGAGACTGGTGTAGCCGAAGATCGGGCTAGGTACATCTTGGGTGAGGCCTTTGTCCAGAATTGGATTGCCACGGACTGATAATAATAATGAATTTGATATATTGAGTCTGATTGATATTGGTTTCCCTTAGTTTGAGGGTGTTGATATAATCCCCACGATTGGCGAGTGGATTGGGGATATCAGATTGATCTTTATTATCACTTGAACGCTGCCCCCCGTCTTGTTTATTTATTAGTCATAAAAACATGTTAAAATAAGTCTTAAAGAGTAATATATTATTTAAACGTAATAACGCCATTTTAACAATAGGGTTACTTATTAATACTTATATAATATTATAATAAAATACAATAAAATTAAACGAAAAATAAAAATAAAAAAAGGTAACAATATTCTCGTGATCTATCGAGGGCGAAAAGCGACCAATGACGAGCCGTTTCGCTGCGATGAATGGCAGCGGATGGAGCTCTGTGGTCTCTGCTAACCCCTGCGGGGGATAGACGTGAATATATAAAAAAAAAAAATCTCGTGATCTATCGACTGCTGAAGATATCCCGGAGCGATCGCTTAAATTGGTACATTTTAATTAAGTAAAGTATTATTGTATAGTCGACAAATGCGTACCATTGGATTATAATATGATATTTTATTTGGATAAGATTTAACGATACATATTTAATGGGGTTTCGTGATCTAATGCAGGCGTTAAAATTTAAAAGAGAGTGCAGTTTTGGAGAGTCAATATGCGAGTGGATTATTTTATATAAGTAAACCAAATCATGGCAATCACAACGTGATTTTAGTGACTGAACATGATGTTTTCGCAATCTGATTTCGTACAATTTACATCTACCATAGTCACCTTGTATGATATATCTGAAAACATAAGACCAACATTATTTACACACCTTATCCTATGTCGAAAATGACACAGCGATCCTACATACATATATGTATTATACATTAGAAAATATATTCCAACAGTTAGACTACATATGTGGACAGTCAAAAGTTTTACTTAGCTAAGATCCGCGACAAGCAAACAATAACAGAAAATTAATAATGTGTGTTTTCCTGCTGGACGAAGAGGATATATTTGGAACCTAAACCAAAAACTTACCGAAAAACGACCAGCAACTCTCCACCCACCGACTACTATACACAACACCAAACACATACTACCACTGTTCCACCTTGCAAACGACACGTGTTTCGCCCCAACACGAGGCATCTTCAGGTATAGTAGACTCTACGGAAGACTGGTGTTGTGTATAGTGGTCGGTGGGTGAAGAGTTGCTGGCCGTTTTTCGGTAAGTTTTTGGTTTAGGTTCCAAATGAATCCGCTTCGTCCAGCAGGAAAACACACATTATTAATTTTCTGTTATTGTTTGCTTGTCGCGGATCTTAGCTAAGTAAAACTTTTGACTGTCGACATAGTGATGGATTTCCGCAAAGTAACGACTGACTCCATAAATCAGTTAGACTTCAAGCAAAACATATGTAATCAACCAATTTGAAATAGAATTTACTGGGATTAAAATAACAATTCCTATGTACATGTGTTTGTTATTTCCATTAACTATGTAACTATGTATTCCATAAATGCTCAAGTTATGCTCTGTATAACCTTTAGTGTTATAGCCACATTTACCTTATTGAGTGGAGTTTTTATTAATTCGAATTAAACTGTTCGTTATGCGATAATATGTTTCCACTGGAATAGACCATTTTTTCCCTCCTTTTGAGGTACGCCAAATACGATAGAAATAAATTATTTACATATGCAATTAGCTTAAATATGCGACAGAGATAATTTGAGAGGAGCGTAATGGCTTTATTTTTAAAATCCCACCAACTAATAATTCAGCTTATATCTATTGGCAGACGTAGAGCTTTAAAATTGCCCAGACTTGATATTGAGGTATACAAAATTTCATATTTATCAACATATATAATTAGTATATATATAACAACATATATAATAAAAGTAGGATAAATTTTTGCCTTTATTTAAAGTTTCATATATGTAGATGTATGTGTGTATGATTATATATTTGCTTATGGCTTATTATCTTTGTTTATTAATATTTTTCTTCCTTCTTTTCTATCATCGTATCCATAACCCCCACATCGAATTATCTTAAAATTATAACATTGTGTCCATCCTACGGTTGTCTGGAAGAAATTGCTATTAGCGATAAGACCGCCATTTGTATATAAGTATTACAATCAATAATGGTATAAGTTTGTTTTTGGTATACAACAAAGAATATGTCTATATCTCTATATCTGACATAAGCATTTATATTTTATTATAATACATTAAACCGTTTTGTGAAATGATAGTATTAATATCAGATTTTTTCAAGTATTGAATCCAGATACAACAAACTGCTTCAACAACGAACATTCGAAATAATGGACTGAATTATTTCAGTTACGATTTAAATATTTTTATAATTTTTAAAAATTGAAAAATCAAGTATCACAGAGAAAGAAACGAAAAAACAGAATGAAGAAACGTTAATTCATTTTTATATCCTACTAATATTATAAATGCGAAAGTTTGTGAGTATGTTTGTTACTCTTTCACCAAAAAAAAAACTACTGTACGGATTTGGATGAAACTTTACAGTAATATAGGTTATATATCGGAATAACATATAGGCTACAATTTGTAATGATTTTATGTTTTTTGGTCGTAATATAATGATACATGTCAATTAAGTCGGAAAAAATCTGGCCTCTGAGAGCTATCTTGGCGTACGCTGCCTAAATCATTGGAGTAATCCAAAGATGATGTACCGTAGGATCGTTTGTCTTCAATAGTCCTAAATAAAAATCCGCAACAGCATGTATCTATCTACCTTTTATGTGGAAGCCACTCTGACCAAAATTGTGAACCATACATTAAGTAATATATATATATATATATATATATATATATATATATATATATATATATATATATATATATATATATATATATATATATATATATATATATATATATATATATATATATATATATATATATATATATATATATATATATATATATATATATATATATATATATATATATATATATATATATATATATATATATATATATACATATATACGTTAAAAATGGTTCAACGGATTTAAATATTTTTTTTCGCTATAATACAGGGAAGTTTGACGTATAAAAAACATAGCGAAAACATATAAAAACTTGTAAAATGAAAAATTCTTTTTCATCCCTTTACTTCGGATTACTTTCAAGAGATGGCGTTTTTGGCGGCTTTATTGTCTAATTGACGTATGTATAAAACTGCCAGTATCTTTTGTGCGATTGTGATGTTGTGTATTTGAAAAGTATTGCATACCTAAGTACTAACATACCAGGAGAACATAAATACAGGGGAACATAAATTGTAGGTGAAAAGGCCATCTAGTGTAATATATTTATTCGTACAATATTTTAAATTAAACTTTTCTATCTAAAGATTATTCAATTTTCTAAAAGTGGACGGTCAAAAGTTTTACTTAGCTAAGATCCGCGACAAGCAAAACAATAATAGAAAATTAATAATGTGTGTTTTCCTACTAGATGAAGTGGGTTTATTTGGAACTTAAACCAAAAACTTACCGAAAAACGGCTAGCAACTTTCCACCCACCAACCACTATACACAACACCAAACACACTCTTCTACTTTTCCACCTTGTAAACGACACGTGTTTTGCCCCAACACGAGGCATCTTCAGGTATAGTAGACTTTACGGAAGACAACCGAAAAGTCATTGTTTTCACATGTTCCAAATAAATCCACTTCATCCAGCAGGAAAACACATTATTAATTTTCTATTATTGTTTTGCTTGTCGCAAATCTTTTCTTAGTAAAACTTTTGACTGTCCAGATATTCTGCTATAATATAAAAAAGGCAACACTACGATAAATGAACACAATAAAACCTCTGACATTCTTTTAAAACATTTTTAATTTATTCTACGGTTGTATTGTAAAGTATGCAATGTATTTGCAAGCAATTTATGCGAGAGTTTGAACAATTCAAGTTATGTTTGCTTATGTGTCGATAACAGGACCACCTATATAGCTTATATCATAATTAACATTAAAACCTCTTAAAACTTCTGTATAGATCTGATATGTAGCTAACTAGGCAAAGTTAAATAAATCTTTTTTAATTGGTGTTTTCATTTTTAAAGTCTATTGTACTATTTCTTTTTTTCTATTCTTACTAGTAGTTCACTTCTACCTATTTACATTTATTATATTACTTCTTCTTCTTCTAAGAGTGCCTCTCCGACTTGCGAAGGTTGGCAGTCAATTCAGCACGACTCTCCTCCTTAGCGAGGTGCAGCAGTACTAGAGCACTCGCTATCCCAGTCCACTCCCTGGTATTACGTAGCCAAGACTTTTGTTTTCGATCAACATGTCTTTTGCCCGCGACTTTCCCATCATGATCAGTTGCAGCAACTTGTACATCTGGTGGTAAGTTTTCATATTGCGATTATTAATGGAGTCAGGCGTTACTTTGTGGAAATCCATCACTATGTGGACAGTCAAAAGTTTTACTTAGCTAAGATCCGCGACAAGCAAAACAATAATAGAAAATTAATAATGTGTGTGTTTTGTCCTGGATGAAGTGGATTTATTTGGAATAGAAGACAACCGAAAAGAAAAAAAAAAGACAACTTTTCGGTTGTCTTCCGTAGAGTCTACTATACCTAAAGATGCCTCGTGTTGAGGCGAAACACGTGTCGTTTACAAGATGTAATGTGTGTTTGGCGTTGTGTATAGTGGTTAGTGGGTGGAGAATTGATGGCCGATTTTCGATAAGTTTTTGGTTTAAGTTCCAAATAAATCCACTTAATCCAACAGAAAAACACACATTATTAATTTTCTGTTATTGTTTTGTTTGTCGCGGATCTTAGCTTTTTAAAGTAAAACTTTTGACTGTCCACATATTTCATATTGCGTATACATACATATGTATGTTTATTTGATAGCGGCGTACATAGCGGTAATAATTCATAGGTGTCACTTGACCGGGCCAGGTCACGACACCGCTGGCGTGATCTGTAAATTTAGCCGGTGTAAATAATTTATGTGGCGATGCGTGTACACACGGCGAATTGGTGTCCATAAATAATGGAGATTATGTGGGCTAATTACTGTGTTGTAAATTCAGTTACATTGTAAAGCAGCCGTAATAGAGCACGCGATGTTTGAAGATCGAACAGGCAGTTTAACGAGCGAAAGGGTCACGTGATGGTAAATAGGTAGTATTTCTTTTTATGGGATAGGAAGGCAAACGGGTAGACGTGTCACCTATAGTACCGGGAAAGTACCACACTCCCGCTGAAAACCGGCGTCTGAGTGGTAGCTTAGCTACCGCGCTTCCTCCAGTGAGCGGTTGAGTTTCGAAGGCCTAACCTCCTCCCTCCTATAATGACACTTTCTTTAAAGGCCGGCAACGCTTCTACACTACCTATGGCACTGTGTTGATTGATTTCCATCACGTGACACGTCTGCTCAATTGCCTTCCTGTCCCATAAAAAAAAATTAATAACAAAATCCTCAGTAATTTTATATTTAATTAAATGAAATATAGGACATTAACCTAAAGCAGACATCACCCTTAACTTTCACATTTGCTTGTCATATATTTATGTATGTATAAATGAATGATGCAGTGTGTGTGTGTGTGTGTGCTAGTGAGTGAGTGTGTGCGAGTGTATCTATTTGTTATTAATTATATAATATATAATACGCATACGGTGTTGCACGTGTCTGTGGGCGGCGTTTATTGCTTTCCTTCAGGCGACACGCTCAGTCGTTTGCCTCCTTAACCTCAACCGTCACGGACTTTGCTTATAGCGAAACTTCATTGTATTTAAAGTTGTATTCTTTGAATTTATTTTATGAAAACCCCATTAATAATAATATTAATTCTTTATTTATATAATGTAAGGTATAACAAGATGAAAAAAGACATATAAAAGCTCCATCACATTGCTACTTATGGCGTACAAATTTAATCAATTATTACATACATAAAGATCTAAATACATAACTAAAACTATTACATTGTTATTAAAATTATAATTGATTTATCTATTACATACATTCGTTCGATCAGTTATCATTAAAGTAAGTAATATTCTTCGAATTTATTTTGTTCTTTTAATAAAACCTCTTTATCTTTATAACTCGACAATATGTAACCTTTTCCGTATTTGTAAAATTACTGTTGTGTTAACATTATTATTCTTTGCGTTTTTATTCGAGCTATGTCCTTGTCAACCAACCAACCTAAATATTATGATTAACTTCGTTGACTTTTACACCTACAATTAATAAATTTTAATATTTAATTACGTTTAGAGTTCCATTTCGAAAATGGAACTCATAAAGCCTTCACTTAGTTTATAATATAGGAATATATTTATCAATGGAGTCAGGCGTTACTTTGCGGAAATCCATCACTATATGGACAGACAAAAGTTTTACTTAGCTAAGATCCGCGACAAACAAAACAATAACAGAAAATTAATAATGTGTGTTTTTCTGTCGGATTAAGTGGATTTGTTTGGGAATTAAGTTCCAAATAAATCCACTTAATCCAACAGAAATCGCGGATCTTAGCTAAGTAAAACTTTTGACTGTCCATATAGGAATGTCATTACTCATGAGCTTTGAACGTAATACTCCCCGGGGGGAGATAGAGTTACCTTCTCTACATCCTACCTGGGTAATTCCTAGCCGGCGCGTCCTAACCGCGGGGGTGGGCACATTCTTATCTTAGTAGTGTCAACATAAGGGATAGAGAAGTGAGGATAGGGACCCAGTATTTCGGTTATATCGCGGTCCCAAGCCCAGGGATACGAGTGAAGAATCCGATGGCTACGAAGGCGGAGATAGAGGGTATCAGTACGGCGGAGCAGGTGGAAGGAGGAAAAACCCAGTGCAAGCTGCCCTTACATATTAAGGCCAAAGGTTATACTAGAGCTACGCTATCAGGCAGGGTGATGTAGTAGGGATGGCGGAGGAAGAGATTTTGCAACGCGAAATCCAACGACGGCTCCCAAGGTCTTCAAAAGAACTACTCTTGGCTAGTCTTGACGCCAGGTGGCAACCGGCCGTAAAACGTAAACAGCCAATAAATTTATCTCCTCACATGAAAGAAGTGAAAAGAACCGAATGACACTCTCAGAAAAAGGAGAAGCATGACAGAACTGTTCGTTTTTGATACTAAAACAATTTAAGGAGACTAACGTGATAGAGCCACGCTGCAGACGAATAATTTGTTAAAAATGGCATATTATTTGTCTGTAGCATGAGTGGGCCGGCTCGCCCGGGAAAGTACCACACTCCCGCTGAAAACCGGCGTCTGAGTGTTAGCTATCTCATAATGACACATTCCTTAAAAGTCGGCAACGTTTCTGCACAGCCTATGCCATTGCGGATGTCTATGGGCGGTGTTGATTGCTTTTCATCAGGTGACACGCCTGCTCGTTTGCCTTCCTATTACATAAAAAAAAACTTTTAACAAGTAGCCTTTTCACCCTACATCGATTAGTTAGCATTGAGAGCCGCGTTCTGTGCTTACCAGTCCTATAAAAATATCGGTAAAATTGATCGCCCGTTTTTTATAAATAAAGGTATTTTATTGTATGGTGTAGTAGGTTATATACATTTATAATGTTTATGTGTAACTCCTTTTCTGTTGTATTCCTTTCCTTTTTTTTTAAATAAAGGAACGGAACCGTCTTTCAGCGGATGAAGGTGACACTGGCCATTTCTAAAGTTTACTGTTCGACGTGTTCCATTAGCATTATGCGTGCGTGAAATTCATTTAATGAACCCTATCTACTAATTATAATCGAGTAGCAAGAACCTTTTCGCTTTGTTTATAAAGCAATAAAAATTTAATATATGCCTCCTAACCTTAAATATTTTACACGGACACACTAATTATAACTAATAATCACGGAAGGCCCTGCGTGAGGTCCTTAAATTAAATGTTATCGTGCTACAAACTTAGACATTAAAACGTGTACCCTTTAGCTTTTATTACTTTATCAAAACAAAATTTTATACAAATGCAATAAATAAGCAAGTTTTATTGCGTCTGCTTATAAAACACCCAGACACGATTATCGTATTGTTGTTACATTTTCTACCCGTCCACTTACATTTTAACACATGACTCATTACATCAGAGTACATTGCTGTCAGAGTATCTGTAACAACATTATTTCCTTGCGCTTGCGACGCTTGGAAGTAAGCTCGCCCTTCGCCACGCATCCATTGGCACGGCAGACCGTGGATTGGCGGAGAGGAAGGGAAAGGATAGAGAAGAAAGGAAAGGGCAGGAACGGAAATGCGGATTGGAGGGTTACCAGACTTCGAAATAAATATTTATAAATCCATATATATTTATTCCGATGCGGGAATCGAACCCGCGACCATTGACTCCGTGGGCAGAGGGTCCCGCCACTGAGCCAATCAGTCGTCATTATTTGTATATATATATATATATATATATATATATATATATATATATATATATATATATATATATATATATATATATATATATATATATATATATATATATATATATATATATATATATACATAGTATTTTACGTCAATTTTACAATTTGAAAATTCAAAATACAGTTTTAAGTTTTCACTTCTCTCGGCAGTCGTCATGACTGCATCTAATTTTCCCCCCTATATAGAGTCGTGTAATGTGACTTTAGAAGTTTTCACTTCAATAAATAAAATAGAGAGCCTATTTAACATTTAATAAATGGGCTTAAAACAGAAGGCGACAATAAATTATGTAAATCGAAGGAAGAAGCTGCCAGTCATCGTCACGGGTCGCGTAGATCCAATCTGACTCTACTGGCGGGCTGGTCTGCGCCCGCTCGCACTCGGTAGGTACCGTTGGTTGCATGACGTGACCGAGCGCGTTGTCAGCCGCATGAGTGATGGCGTGCCGCGTCGACGTTAGCACCTGATTTATTACTTCCGAGCTACACCAGCTCCCCCTCCCTCGTCCCCCACCCCACCCCCGAGCCCACCGCGTACCCGTGTGTACGGACAGCAGCATTATTTGTAATTCAACTTATTTAATCTATAATTATTTAGAGTAGAGTCTACTATACCTGAAGATGCCTCGTGTTGGGGCGAAACACGTGTCGTTTACAAGATGGAAAAGTGATAATGTGTGTTTGTGGTTGTGTATAGTGGTTGGTGGGTGGAGAGTTGATGGCCGATTTTCGGTAAGTTTTTGGTTTAAGTTCCAAATAAACCCACTTAATCCAACGGAAAAACACACATTATTAATTTTCTGTTACTGTTTTGCTTGTCGCGGATCTTAGCTAAGTAAAACTTTTGACTGTCCATATAGTGATGGATTGCCGCAAAGTAACGCCTGACTCCATTAATAAATATAATTATTTGACGTGTTTATAAATATTGTAGTTTATTTTACATACATATATATCGTCTGTCTTCCGTAGGAGTAGGCAGAGACCAAAGATCTTTTGCCGAGGAAAGTATACCGAGTTGGCATACTTTCCTTGCTTCCTTCACACTTACTTCTCTCTACTTCACACTCCTCATGCAAGCCCGCCGGCTCTTGTCCTGCACTTTCTAAAAAACTTCATTGATTTGGTCGTCTCCTGTAGGGGTAGGCGGAGACGACAGATCTCCATTTGGCACGAACTCTGCATATTTTCCTTACTTCCTCCACACTCATCATTCTCCTCAAACAAGCCCGCCGGTTAAGGATACTTTTGACTTGCCCTTTCTAAAGAACTTCAGCAATTTGTTCAAGGGATGTTTTCCGTGGTCTTCCCCAACCTACTCATCCATCCGCATTCGCAACGTAAATTTCATTTGCCAGTCGTTTTTCATCCATCCACTCTATGTAAATTGAAGTAGATTATTTTTAATAAAGGATATATGTCGAGTGTTAGAATTAGCTTTCTAACAACCTACTACTTTCAAACAAGGATTATTTGACCTGTAACCTACATAATTCTGCCATCAGACACCCTGAATACAGGTGTCTGAATACAGGATGTCATATATTTATGAGAAACTCTGAACACTGAACTCTGAACTCTGAACACATTAGATCAGTGTATGGTTAATGTAAAAACGGTAAAATATCGTCGGTCTACTTATCAGAATTGTAAAATCCTTATGAATATGAAATTTTACATTAACAAAAAAAACAATTAAACAATAAAAGGGGGTAAAAGATGAGCTGATGAAACAAACATTTTGGCAATATCTTATTCGTCTCATTTAGTTTCTTACAAGAGATATTCACGATGATATAACTAAAATCGTAATAGTTGCAGTTTTTCGTGTGGAATGACGTTCTTGATCCTAGGGCCTTTACAATTTTTTTTAGATTTTATAGGAAGGGAATGTTGTATTACATATTAAAAAGAATATTTTTAATATGTAATACAACAAAAGATTATTTGCAGAGTGGAAACAAAAAAGAAAGAATAAGAAAAGAAGAGAAGGAAAAAATGTTACACATAAAATGTTCCAAAGCCGCTGACGCTACCTCCCGCGATAGCTCAGGTGTGCGCTGCAACATGCTAACAGTCGTGCAGTGTGTCGTTCGTTACCCACTATTTATGTTCTCTGCAATTGTAATAAGCGAACGTCGGTCGACATATTTGCTCCTAACGAATGCTGCAGCTTGATAAATTGAACGAGAAAATGTGAACCACAGTTATTTGAAACTACAATCAGCAACTGTCTACTGCAGAAGCTGAAAATCGCTCAAAGAACTACTTAGGTCAGAGTTAAACTTGGAATATTCCCAGTGGATAAGATTTAAAAGGAAAATAAGTCTACACATTAAAGACTGGCACACATTAAAAACTTTTGTAATACCTATGGTGTCGTGGATGTCTGTGAGCAGCGTTGATTACTGTCTATAAGCCAACACGCTTGCAAGTTTGCCCTCCTATCCCATAAAAAAATCATTAAGAGAATATGGACAGTCAAAAGTTTTACTTAGCTAAGATCCGCGACAAGCTCATTAAGAGCTCATTAAGAGAAATAAAGTTCATCACCCACAAGGCATTACAGTCGCGGGTGAGCCTTAGCCTGGTTCAGTACATTTTTCCAGTCGAATCTTAGTTTGGCTTTTTCTCTCCAGCCCCTCACACCGATTGCCTTTAAGTCCTCCTAGACTCCATCTAGCCATTTGAGCTTAGGCCTTCCGCGGCCTCTACGACCATCTGGTTTGCAGAAATAAAGTTATACACACATTTTAGGGTTTAGATCACTGATGTGGCAATCAATGGATTGATCACGTTTGAACTGACAAAATTTAAGGCAGAAGAGTTAATGGAGATCATTTTGACGAACGTAGTCTGTGACCGAGTAATCGTTTGAAATAATTCCAGCCACTGAATTCCACTACCGCATAACTTGCCACAAAGAAAAGTTTCAACCCATCATCAGGATGAATTGCGATCCAGTACGGTGTGTTTTTCCCGAATTTTTTTCCACGCTCCATTACCCTGTAGAACCAGCTACCTCGGGTGGTGTCTTCGAACCGACAGACATTGAAACCATCAAAAAAGAAGCCTAACATATTTCTTAAAGGCCAGCAACGCTTCTGCAATGTCTATGGCACTGCGGATATCTATGGGTGGCGTTGATTGATTTCCATCAGGTGACGCGCCTGCACGTTTGCCTTCGTACACCACAAAAAAGGACGCTACCAAGTCAAATTGAAAGAATATCAACCGAGGACAGTCGAAAGAATTGGAGATGGCGTCTCTTAAGGAAGGCCTGTGGTCAGAAGTGGGTATCTGTCTCGCGCTATTGTTGAAGATGATGATATTAGTTTTTTTGATAAATATAATTTTTTTCGTTACACCATTATGGAAATTATAAGATTTGTCTTAGAAGAAAGTTATCGTATAAGTCAAGCAATTTATTTCTTACTTCCTGCGTCGCTACAACCCTTTATGGGTCTTGGTTTCTTCAACGTTCTTTTTCAACTTCGCTATGTCCCTTCTCCAAGATGTCTCCTTGCCAAGCCTCTTCAAATCCTCCTCAACACAATCTAATCACCGCTTCCTAGGTCTTACTCTGGGTATTTTCTGCTGCGGGATTCACTTGGTCATATATTTCGCAGCTCTAGTTTCTTCCATCCTCTTCAGGTGGCCTGTACATCTAAGCTTTTATGCTTTGCGAAACCTGACGAAAGTTAAGCAACAGATAACACTATTGAAACTGCAAATTCACAAGCGGTAACTTTTCCCAAGCGTCTTGCGCTATAGACCAATCGTCAAATTACAAACATTCCCATTATATTTCAACAAAGGCTCGTACTTAACGTCGCCCCGTGGCAATCTACCACCGCGTATATCATTCTGTTTTATGAATTGTAAATTTTACGTTATACAGTCTTTAGTGGGTCATATTTCATGTTGTATTAATGCCCCGCAAGCTGTAGGGTTGGCCCCGCGAGGCAATTGAGTGGGACTATTTATTTAGGGTGCTCCCGCATAGATTTGCAAAACCAACTTCATGATTGTGCTTATTTATTAATTTGTTAGAATTTTTTTGCCAGTGTTAAATCTAAACAAAAAATAAAATATAAACAAAGAATCGTGAGAGAACGAAGTTGTTTTCACATGACCTAAATACAACATACTTATAAAACAAATCATTTTGCACGGCAGACCGTGGCGGAGAGGAAGGGAAAGGATAGAGAACAAAGAATAGAGCAGGAAAGGAAATGCGGATGGGGTTACCAGACTCAGAGTAAATATTTATAAAACAAATGTTGGTAATGATTTAAAATTTTTGGTTTTTCCTGTACAAAAATAATATTTCAAATAATCAAATAATATATCTTATAAATTCAAATGATCTTTCAAAATCATCCAATTAGGCGCCGAGGTCGTCAATGAAACTTTAATATTCTACGATTTCGTGCTGTTAAATGTATTTTTGAATCCAACCCAAACATCCATCTTATCTAATAGTGTCACTTTTATTTAAATATGTTTTTATAATCGAATATTTCGAAATATAAATGACCGCTCATTTCTATTTCCAGGTTGACTGACTATAAACGCTCTTAGAATTAATTCTCAAATATATTGTACGATTTGTTAGTTTGTGGAGTGTAATTAAGAGCTGGCTGTGCTCGTCCATCAATGTCAGACGATGATAAATCTCTCGTCTTTACGTAATTTTAATATTTAATTAATTAACGAAAATTGTCGAAACTTTATTTTTAACGTTTATCACGTCCCAACTGGTTATATTTGCATAATCGACTTATTTAAATGTTCGAAATTCTTGTATTCTTTTTTACAAAAAAAAAACGATACAAATCAAAGATTTAATGAAATACCTAATTTATATACAAATAGATGTCTAGACATTAATTCAAAATGGCCGGGTGTGTTTTAATAATGGTTGACAATACAGTTTGACCCCTCGCTATTTTGATTTGCACAATTTGAATTTTTATAGTGATAGAGCCATGCTGCAGACGAACACCTTGTCAAGAATGGCATAATATTTGTTTATAGCATGAATGGTGCAGTTCGCTCGGGGAAATACCACACTCCCGCAGAAAACCGGCGTCTGAGTGATAGCTTAGCTACCGCGCTTCGTACCGTGAGCGGCTGATTTCCGAAGGCCGAACAGCCTCCCCCCTCCCCACTCTCCCCATCAGGTGACACTCTGGCTCGTTTGCTTCCTAATTCTATTAAAAGAAGGCGTATACCAATGAATTTAAAATGTTCTAGATATGGTCGACGGCCATAAACAAACGTGTTTTTTGAAGCGATAGGTATTTGAACAAACAGGTTACTTAATGGTAAGTAAACGTCGCCAATTTACAGCAAAAACACTCGATTCGCACTGCGCTGCAACTCCGTGTGGATCGGGCGTTGGCAGAAAATCAGTTCCTTTGCTCAATGGGCGATGACTCACATCGTCCATTATCACTCTGTAAGTACTGTATATTATCTATACTCTTCTACATCTTTTCTCTCCGTTTCTCACCAATCAGCATGTACAGTACTACTAGTTTTATAATATAGTTTGACTGTTAGATAACCCGCTTGTTGGTTTTTAGGTCTATTCTATAATAAAAAATGTTTTCATGAATTTGTTATGAACTCGAAAATAATGTAATCCATCAAATGTTTTTGATCAAATAGCAATGAACGCATCATCATTAAACCACTCGTGGAAGCTGAAGAACAACCCGAGGAGTACGATGATTGATTTCAAATGGAACTCGAGACAGATCTCATTAATATTATTTACAAATGATTGATCGAAGCTTTTGGATAAAGTAACTCGTATATCGTTTGTTATAATCGTTATTCCCAGTCACGTTCAATGGGGAGGATTAGAAATTTTTGTGTACGAGGCCGACAAACATGAAAATCATGTAATTAATCAATCTTAAGAGATTACAAACGATCATAAATTACTTTAAGATAACCACACTTTATAACAGCGATGATTCAATCTTTACACAAATGACGCTTTGTGAAACTATCGTCTCTGCGTCGATAAACAATGTGGGTATCGATTAAATTACCCACACTCGCGACGGGGTACTTATTCAATATGATATATGTAGCTATTAAAACTCTCGGCCGCGGCATAAAGAAATAAAATTATGATGTTCGTAGACGAACAATAAAATAATAATGTATTAGCAACCCTACCCTCGGCGGCGATAAACAACTTTTGTGTGGAAGGCAGCTCTCGGCCCGATTCATAAATTTCACTGCGAGCCGTTTAGTTTTATGTACGATATTATCTATTTGCACGCACACCGCGAAAGCAGAAACGAGAAACTCTCTCGTACGTCGAACGCGACGCGTTTTGCAACAGTGTCACCGGGTGTCGAGTGATGCGATATAACAGAGAGACGTGACAGCCTATACACATTTTTTGCGAAACACGCCGCCGGAGATAAAGAAACAATACACACTTATTAGTCCCTCGTCGCGCTGTGCATAAACATGACTGATTATCGGAAAATTAATGCCGAGTGAAGACAAAAGTCCATGTACGCCGGCTAACAATTTTTTTTATGAAATCGGAAGGCTCGTTTGCCTTCCTATCAAATAAAAAAAAAGAAAAGGCAAACGAGTAGACGTGTCACCTGATGGAAAGCAATCAAATCCGCCTATAGACATCCGCATCGCCATAGACAGTGCGGAAGCGTTGCCGACCTTTAAGGAAAGTGACATTATGGGAGTGGGACGGGGAAGGGAAGGGGAGGGAAAGGGTGATGGGCCTCCGGAACTCAGACCGCTCAGCGTAAAGCGCGGTAGCTAAGCTATCACTCAGACGCCGGTTTTCTGCGGGAGTGTGGTACTTCCCCGCGCCGAGCCGGCCCATTCATGCTACAGACAAATAATATGCTATAGTTGACGAAGTATTCGTCCGCAGCGTGGCTCTACCACTATAAAAACAATCCATTAACGGTGGTGGAAGTTGAAGATATGGACGTGGAAGCCATGTTTGGTGCGGCATTGGACATAATCGGACACATTCGACGAAGTAATGTACTTAAAGGAGTTTAATGAAACGTCTCTGACGGCCAGCTCGGCGAGTCATGAAATAACTATCATTAAAGCCGACACGATACGGACGATAATCATCAACTACGCGCAAAAAGCGACGGCGTTGTGATGCAAATTGCAGATGCCATAAATCAAGCAGTTAATCACGGGGCCACTACATGGGTCTCGGTAATAAGATTACTTAAAAAAATACTGTACGCACCAGTTTTATCAAACTTTGATGATCTGAGCGATGACGTACAAATTATCATAACAATAGGAATAATATACTATATTCAATAAAATGCCTCGTTTACGATCGTGAATAGCGCAATATAAAAGTAATGTTATGTATTACTAGCTTTTGCCCGCGGCTTCGCTCGCTTGGAATTTTGTCTGCCACATTAAGTTTCGTGACAGATTATTTTAAATAAATATATATATTTTTTTTACTTAATTTATGGTTCACAATTTTGGTCATAGTGGCTTCCACATAAAAGGTAAATATGTGTGGCGGACTTTTATTTAGAACTATTCAAGACAAACAATCCTACGGTACATCATCTTGTAACTCCAAGGTTTAGGCAGCGTACGCCAAGATAGCTCTCAGAGGCCAGATTTTTTCCGATTTAATTGACATGTATCGTTATATTACGACCAAAATTACATAAAATCATTACAAATTGTAGCCTATATATTATTCCGATGTATACTGTAAAGCACCTATATTACTGTAAAGTTTCATCTAAATCCGTTAGGTAGTTTTTTCGTGAAAGAGTTACAAACATACATCCACACTCACAAACATTCGCATTTATAATATTAGTAGGATGGGACTAGTAAGATAGGATATGTATGCCTATGGAGAGATTTTCTAAATAAACTCCTTGATAAATGAACTTAGATAGATATGTTCTTTATTGTACACCAAAAACAAAGTTATACAATTATTGTTTGTAATATTTATATATAATACAAATGGCGGTCTTATCGTTAAAATAGAATATTACACCCTCAAAATACATCATTGTTTATTAGTATAATTTTTCTATGTTACTGATTTTTCGACGATGAATGCAGAAATCCGGAAGAGTCAACTCTTTTCCCTTCTTTAATGATCATCTTACTTTTGTAGGTACTATTGACTTGTTGATTTATTTACAGTGTTCTTTGTGGTGCAGATGTCTAAGTGACATTGACTATCAGATGACAGTAAAAAAGGTATCAGTATTTTATTTAACAGTCCATATATGTCCCACTGCTGAGCACGGGCATGACATTTCTGGAGGAACGGACGTTAACCCACCACGCTTGTCCAATGGACGTTATGGATAGCGGGGTTACGAGACTCGGAATAAATATTTGTAATCCATAAATATATTTATTCCGATACGGGAATCGAACCCCACTGGGCCTGACTGAGAGAATACACAGTATTAGAACACAGTATTAAATTGACTGAAAGGTTGTCCGGATGATATAATAGCTATTAGCGATAAGACCGCCCTTTGTATATTAAGAATATCATAATCAATAATTGTTACTTTCCATCAGGTGACACGCTTGCATGTTTGCCTTCTTATCTCATATAATAGTTTTAGTGTATATGTAATAAAGAATATATCTATATCCATTCATCTATTTATCCATCTATTTATCTACCTATCTATACATCTTTCTGACAATCTATATATCTATTTAAATTTAATTAAAATAATGTTAGTAAAGATATAAAAGACGATAACGTGAAATTAAACATAGTTGCGGTTGAATTTATAGAGTGACTCGAAAGACCAAGCGAGGACGATAACTCACCGCTTACAATAAAGAGCGCTATTGATCTTGCGGAAAGCGAATCGGCTCGTAACACAGAACAAAACACGCTACCGCCGAATGTCGCATAAATCTTTATTATTGCCGCAACAAGCTTATAGCAAGTCGTTTCAGGTACTCGAACCGGATCTCGCCCGATATAAGCTCACGACTTGGAAGCGTTTTTTCGCTCAATGAAATATGCTACACCGCCCCCGGCCCGGAGGAGGGAAACCCATAAATAAATAATAATACAACCATTTATAATACCAAAGGGTTTCGCCCGACGTGTCTATTATCATCGGAATTGTTTAAATATGATAATGTATCAAAATAACAGGCGGTTGGTTCGCGATCGCGACTTCTGTTCCGCCATTATCATAAAGATTCACTTAATAGACTGTTCCAAAATTATTATAGTGGTCCGACACCGTTTTATAGTCAGCAACGATTGCGGTGGTAACTTTTGGTTCGTACATGTTTATTGTAACATTTATATGCAGATTTAACTAGCAGTCTCAATTTACTTTATCTATTTTTATTGGAAATTTTATATTTAATTTTATATGTTACATTAGAGTAAGCATACTATTATGTGAATCACCTGGTGGTAAAAGATCACCGCCCATAGACATCCATACGGAAGACAACCGAAAAGTCACTTTTCGGTTGTCTTCCATAGAATCTACTATACCTGAAGATGCCTTGTGTGGGCGAAACACGTGTCGTTTACAAGATGGAAAAGTGGTAGTGTGTGTTTGGTGTTGTGTATAGTGGTTGGTGGGTGGATAGTTGCTGGCCGTTTTTCGGTAAGTTTTTTCCAGCAGGAAAACACACATTATTCATTTTCTGTTATTGTTTGCTTGTCTCGGATCTTAGCTATGTAAAACTTTTGACTATCCACATAGTGATGGATTTCCGCAAGGTAACGCCTGACTCCATTAAGCATTTCAGATGCTTTGCCGGCCTTTTGTGAACATACACGCTCGTCTCATCAATGTCACTATGTCATATTGTATATGGGCGGCGTTGATTGTTTTCGATTAGGTGAAAAAAAAAACTGCAGGGCATTTCTTGTTTATACAGCATGCCGTTTGGGCTATAGACTGTGTGCGGACCGATGCCGACGTCTCAATAAGCCAATCCGTACGTTTACGGCTCTCTATATCCGTTTCGCTGCGTAAATACACATAATGACCGACATTTCGTGAACGCTTTTATTGTGAAGTTTTTATTATCGAGAAAATCATTTGTTTAGTCTACGTACGGTTATTACCAGTCGGGCCGGCGCGTTTCGGGGTTTATTAGGGGTACTTTAGTGCCCCTTTATATGCCGACTTTAATGCAGAAACATGGCCCGCGAGCTTTGAGCCGAGTGCGCGGCCGGATGGCTCTGTAACTCCCTTCTGCCCTTACTCCGCGAATATGCTCGCTTGCTCCGTTCTCCCTTGGCCGGTTATCTCCCTGGCTCTCAAGCAATTAAAGGACAAATCTTGAGACCTTCTCTAATACCGTTCCTTCCATTCGCGTATGACCGTAGCCTTCCTGTCATACATTCCTTCCTTTGTACCGTAGCCTATTACCTATTCCTTTACCATGCATCTCTCAGGTACTGGCTGGCTCTCGACGGGGGGGTGGGGTCGCGCGGTGGCGGGGGGCGTGTGGCGGTCGCCCGGCTGGGCGGCGTCTGTGGGGCGCCCGGGGTTGGGTGGGGTTTTGGCTGTGCGCGGGGGGGGGGGGGCCGCGGGGGGGCGCCGGGCGCCGGGGGGCGGCGGGGGGGGGGGGGGGGGCGGGGGGCGCGCGCGGGGCGGGGGGGGGGGCCGGGGGGGGGCGGCGGGGGGGGCGGCGGCGGGGGGGGGGCCGGGGGGGGGGGGCGGGGCGGGCGGGCGGGGCGCCGGGGGGGGGGCGGGCGGCGCGGCCGGGGCGGCCGCGGCGCGGCGGGGGCGCGGGGGCGGGGCCGGCCGGGGCGCGGGGGGCGCGGGCCGGGCGCGGGGCGGGGCCGGCCGGGGGGGGGGGGGGGGGGGGGGCCCGGGGGCGGCGCGGCCGCGGGCCCGCGGGGGGGGGGGGGGGGGGGGGGGGGGGGGGGGGGGGGGGGGGGGGGGGGGGGGGGGGGGGGGGGGGGGGGGGGGGGGGGGGGGGGGGGGGGGGGGGGGGGGGGGGGGGGGGGGGGGGGGGGGGGGGGGGGGGGGGGGGGGGGGGGGGGGGGGGGGGGGGGGGGGGGGGGGGGGGGGGGGGGGGGGGGGGGGGGGGGGGGGGGGGGGGGGGGGGGTACCAATTGGATCAGTGGCGGGTAATCAATATATGTATGACCTACAGATATTTATTACAAGTCTGGTTACCCACCGATCCCCAATAACAAGCGTGATGGATCAATATCCATTCGTTCAGAAATAGAGAGAGACTCATTTCTAGAAACAGGATGTATGAGCTGTGAAAAAAAAATTAAATAAAAGAAACACGGACATTTTTCACAATACGGTGACATTTAATATATAGCATAGCAAGCGTTTGCTTTATTAAAAATTTAAGTATATTCGGATGCTTTATCACTTTTACAATAGTTTACACTGTCTGGTCCTTCTTCTTCGTCCCCCTTCGCGAGGTGCAGCAGTTCTGGACCACTCGCTAACCCGGTCCACTCTCTGATATTACGTAGCCAAGACTTTCTTTTTCGACCAATTGTCTTATGCCCGCGATTTCTCCCATCATGATCAGTTGCAGCAACTTATAACCATCATGTCTCATGATATGACCCAGGTAAACTTTTCTACCTTTGACGGTCTGCAAAAGTCCACGTTTTTGCTTGATTAAACTGGTTTAAAACCACCACGGATTAGTAAAGAAAGGTTGATAATAACTTCACATGGATTAATTGTGTCAGATACATCTGAAGATACGAACGCATTAGAGTCGACTATTGTGAGACCTTTTCAAACGCATTTAATACTAAATTAAGATTCACTCGGAGCTGCTCTCTCGATAGACTGAACGATTAATTTAATCCTGTGTAACAATGAAAACAAAAACAGCCGACGTCGCAACGAGCGGAGCGGAAGGAGAATGACTCTTAACCACAATAGAAATAAAAAGTGTAATACAGAACCCATATTTATAGTTCTATTGTTGAGGACAGAGCCGCTTTTTGTTGGTACACGAGTCGGTGCTATTGAATCGGAACTGTTATTTCATTCATAATTTATCACTGTATCGGGCTTTGTATTTAAATGTCTAGGAAACGAATTTCGTGTGGACAAGCGAAGATTAAAGTAACCAACCAGTACTACTCGACCAATTCATATTTTATATTGTGCGATGATTTGACACAAAACGTGCGTGTCATGGCACTGTTATTTATTTTTTTTTTTGTTAATGGTTAGTTATAGAAATCGGAATCTTTAGAATGGATCACACAAAATATTAATGATTAAATATATAAATAAAAATATACTCTTTTCTTTAAAACAGTCTGAGATTTTTTTTATAACTTAATTCGCTAATTAGAATATAACTTAGAATGTGTTCAGTAACTCTTTTCTTATAAATGTCTATTAACAAATTGAAGACGGTATGCGCTGAAAAGTGTCTAGCCTCAGTTCCCGCACAATTTTCATTATTATCACTACAACTATAATTTTTTTTCATGCCTTTATGTTGTCTTTACTTGCAATTACACAATATTGCATCAGATTCCAAAAAACGTGAATTTCCGTCATCCGTCGCCAGCAGTTGAAAAATAAAAGACGGGAATTCCCGTCTCCCGTTTTCAATGTGTTAAGGGAAATACCCTATTTTTTTGTGGTCTATACGCTTAGTATAATATTCATCTCACTTCACTACACTAGGATTTCACTAAAGTAACTCAAAGGGTTTAGTTCTCTTGAGTCAAGTCCCATGTGGTTGAGGAGCTACTCTAAAACACCGACTTAATATAAACGCCGGCCTACCCAGCTAGATAGTCTCGGCGTTCACATGATGATCAAGTCTAGATTTGCTATATTAACGGCTAGGTTCACCTTAAGTCACGATAAGAGTTGACGTTACTAAACAATTAGAGATGATTTTTTTTATGGGATAGGAAGGCAAACGAGCAGGCGTATCACCTAATGGAAAGCAATCAACACCGCCCATAGACATCTGCAGCGCTATAGGCAGTGCGGATCGTTGCCGATCTTAAAGGAGAGTGTCATTATGGGAGTGGGAATTGGAGGAGGCTAGAGGGCGGGGGGAGGATGTTGGGCCTCCGGAACTCGGCCGCTCACCGTACGTAAGTGCAGTAGCTAGGCTACCACTGAGACGCCAGTTTTCTGCGGGAGTGTGGTACTTCCCCGGGCGAGCCGGCCCATCCATGCTACAGACAAATATTAAGCCATTCTTGACAAAGTATTCGTCTGCAGCGTGGCTCTAACACTATCATTAGATCTTCAGTAGACTGTGTTCTGTTGGTGAATTGAAACAGTTTAACTGGCATAAGATTCGATGATGTTTGTGTGTGTGTGACTTCTAACTACACGTAGTTTTTCCTAGTCAAAGAGCATGTATGTAACAACAGTTTTCCCGTGCCTCCTCGTTATGTCACAGTGCTACCAACCTTACATTAATTACAAATTAAAAAAGTTAAGGACATCAGTGTCACAAGCAACAAGCTGTAGTCAAGATGTTATAAATAAATTGCTATAGACCAACAATATATACCGTATGTGGGGTGAAACGGATTCATTAACAGAGGCAATAAATTATACGAGATCGTCTTATGATTTTCTCCGTCTAACAATGTGATAGTTTGTCAGTTCTAGGCGGTTGTTAGAGCGTGTGGGCGGAAAGCGGGGGCCATCAATCACGCGCCGTGACTCTTTCAACCTGCCGCGCGGGACAGCCGGGCGCGGGGTGCGGGGGAGGCAGGGCTGCGGGGCACCAGGGCTGCTACAAACATAAATTAAGCCCGTTTTTGTCCGAACGTCGAGTTGGAGACAAAATTTGTTAGCGACAGTGTTAATTAATTACGCATTTACAATGTTTATCAGTCATGGAATGGGAATGGATTTTTCAATAATTTATCACGTCGACACTTCGATTCGGGCAAAGCTGTGATTATACTGCTTGGCTGTAATTTGTAATGTGAAGACCCAAATGGTATGGCGGATAAGTGCTCGCTCTTTCAGCTATGTATAATGCTTTGGTCCTGACACCGTTTCTACAATATATCTGGTTATGCAGATCTCTGTGATGCGTCGATTGTTTTACATCTAGCAACACACTAATCATTTGCCTTACAATCCCGTAAACAAATGCCTCTTGTGATGCAAATGTCTATATATATATATATATATATATATATATATATATATATATATATATATATATATATATATATATATATATATATATATATATATATATATATATATATATATATATATATATATATATATATATATATATATATATATATATATATATATATATATATATATATATATGAATTTTTCGGAATAATCCACTGCTGAAATCCACTTCTTTACTTATTAAACTTTGGGCATATAGAGAGGATGGATGCAAGGCGACTGGCAAAAGAAATTAACGTTGCGAATGTGGATGGAAGAGTCGGTAGGGAAAGACCACGGAACACACATCTTGACCAAATTGCTGAAGTTTTTAAGAAAGGCCAGGTCAAGAGTACCCTTAACCGACGGGCTTGCATGAGAAGAATAATGCCGAGATCGTAGCAGATGGAGATCCGTGATCTCTGCATACCCTTACGGGAGACAGGCGTGACAATTTGTATATATGTATGTGAATTCTACTACCGTACAACTCGCCACAAGTAAAGTTTTACCTCCATCATCTAGATGAATGGCGATCCAGTACGGTGTGTTTTTCCCGAAACTTCTTTCCACGCACGACCACACTATGGAACCGGCTACCCTCAGCGGTCTTTCCGAACCGATACGACTATGGCACCTTTAAAAAACAAGCCTAATCATACTTTAAAGGCCGATAACGTATTTTTGATGTGACGTTGATTGCTCTCCATAAAGCGACACGCTTACTCGTTTGCCTTTCTTATTACTATAAAAAAGTTTCGTTCAAGTTTATAACATTTAAATAAAATGTAGGTTTTGTTAACCCTACGCGTAGTAGAAGAGTAGTTGATCATAGTACCGGTCTCACCGTAGGCACAGCTGTATTTATACCCCCGCTCCACGATGGATGGCCTATGTCAGGTGCGTACGAAAAATTGCCTCCGAAGCTGTTTGGTTAAGGCACCAGATTGATTCGAGTCAATTTGATTATCGCGACCAAGAACAGAGCCCTTTTTTGATATAACACTTACATATTTCATGGGGGTATAATTCGCGAAGATAGAAAGAACTAGACGCATTGAACTTCTGGGAAGAAAGAATGCTAACCGTTCTCCAGTAACAAATATACATACAATGCCTATTTTATTTAATACGTAATATTATTAATGGAGTCAGGCGTTACTTTGCGGAAATCCATCACTATACGGACAGTCAAAAGTTTTTACTTAGCTAAGATCCGCGACAAGCAAAACAATAACAGAAAATTAATAATGTGTGTTTTTCCGTTGGGTTAAGTGGATTTATTCGGAACTTAAACCAAAAAACTTACCGAAAATCGGCCATCAATTCTCCACCCACCAACCACTATACACAACACCAAACACACGTTAT
Source organism: Baronia brevicornis (assembly GCA_031353405.1). Lineage (NCBI taxonomy): Eukaryota > Metazoa > Arthropoda > Insecta > Lepidoptera > Papilionidae > Baronia > Baronia brevicornis. The sequence goes on from JASFAT010002298.1 coordinate 416,188, forward strand.
CACTTTTCCATCTTGTAAACGACACGTGTTTCGCCCCAACACGAGGCATCTTCAGGTATAGTAGACTCTACGGAAGACAACCCAAAAGTGACCCGCCATTACAACGGGCGTTATATACGTTACGTAATTACAATTACGTAATATTAGTTCACACTCCCTATATATATTTATATATCTTGTTCAAATTTTCAATCGTCAATAAAAATACTTTTTATTCATCAACTCAAGTTCAAATACATTTTTTAAACTTTTAGTGGATGACACTTGATATTAATAGTTTTTGTTTCCGAATATTAATTCATTAATTAAATTTAATTAATTATATTTATTTATATTAGTTTTAAATAAGAGAAAAAAATGTCTTAAATTTAGCGGGATAAGAATGCAAATTTATGTAATAAAAAGTAATTAAAACAAATTTTTCTTTGTTGACCTAAGCAGAAATTGAATATCATTTTTTTATATTACCTAATTATACGAAATGAACGAAAAGACGTGGCTGAGAAACGTCCAAGAGTGGACCGGGATAGCGAGTGCTGCCTAACCTCTTAGCCTCGCTAGAGTCAGAGAAAAGTATTCGAAGATTATTGCCAACCTTCACTAGTTGGAAAGGCACACTAAGAAAAAAATGTAACAAAACATATTAAAAAATCGAATATTAAAAATATAGATTTTCCTAAAACAAAACACTTTTATATATTATAAAAAATAATATTAATATAACAGTCACATTAACTCATGAAAAAAAAAATACAAAAATTCATTATTACAAATCTTAGTGGCAATTGTATTTGCAGCAAACAATCTCGGTGTAGTTGTTACATAGTCCATATTTTTAACAGCGTTTTAAGTTATTCGCTTTACATCCTCAGCGGAATTGCCAACAGCACAATGCTCGTTGTTTCGCCCGGGAAAATTAAACATTTGATTTACTAGAGACATCCGTAGACGTCGCCTTGACATCCCGTGGGAACGCCCTTAGAAATGTACCCGTAGGTACATGTAACGCTCCCTTTAAAAACGTTGAACACACATTTTGCATTACAGGTTTTAAGATTAATGATGCTGTGAATTTCGCAGATAACACAAATTCGTTAAACGCCGTAGACGCTTGATCTTCAAAGATCACGCGTCGCAAGTGGAACTGGATCGACCACACTCTCCGCCGAGAGCCCAATCATATGCCTGATTAATCCCTAGATTGGAACCCCCAAGGCAGAAGGAAGCGTGGCCGCCCCAAGCAAACGTGGCGACGTACGGTGATAGCAGAAGCGGGTAGCATCGAAATGACCTGGAGTGAAGTAAAGCGCGTAGCTCAAGATAGAAGGCGATGGAGGAGCACTGTGGAACTGCACTCTCTGCCCTACATGGGGGACATAGGAAGATAAGTCAAGTATTTTTTTTATGAAATAGCCAGGCGAACGAGCAGGCGTGTCACCTGATGGAAAGCAATAAACGCCGCCTATAGACTTCGACAGCGCCATAGGCAGTGCGGAAGCGTTGCTGATCTTTAAGGAAATTGTCATTATAGGAGTGAAGATGAGAGGAGAGGGGTAGAGGGAGGGGGGAGGGTGTAGGGCCTCCGGAACTTGCCTACTCACCGTACGAAGCGCGGTAGCTAAGCTACCACTCAGACGCCGGTTTTCTGCGGGTAAGTAAGTCAAAAGCCGTAGTAGATATGAGTGTTTTGCGCAAAAATCTCGCCAGAAGCGTGGGCCGTGAACGTAAAATTGATAATGGACCTAAAACAAATTATAAAACTCGAAATGACTCAGTTAATGATCGACCCGAATTCCCAAATCCGTGCTCCGGCCATAAAAAGTGCAATACGACCGGCTGATCCTATCTCGATCGTTGAGAAGCCATAAAATATTTTTATTTATTTCAATGGCGCTTTGTAAGATGTCAGATATAATGAATATATTACCGGTAGCACAAACGGAATATCGTTTTGAGGAGGTAATTATTTAAAGAAAACGATCGTCGGCATTCTGATAAACAACACGATAACAATACATCTCCGACATCGTTCACGCATTCCTCATCCCCATCCATTACTGTTTCATCTTCAATAACAAGTTTCGCTGAGGCAGCCTATACCGCGGCGTGTGCTTCGCTAAAATCAACTTTATTACGTAAGCTTAGAGCTTTACAAGCGACAAAACCTCACCTTGTATGCGGGAGCGCTAACTCTTTCATCTATCATAATCGTTCATGCTGAAAACAATCAAGATTGATTTTTTTGACGGGCGAAATTGTATTCTATATTGAGTGTGTTAAAGTTTAATGTTGTTTGTTGATGCGGTGCTTTGTCGGTTGATAGGTAACCACCGACGGAGGCATACGTAGGCGGCGGCGTAACGAAGGGACCCACGGAAAATGACAAATGACATCTGCCTACCGCCTGTCAAATAACGGACAGATAATAAATGACCCCGATTGTTTATCATCAAATATCGCATATATCATTATCGCGTACTCAGCGCTTCGGGCGGAGGGCGCTCCGACTTTGGGGGAGATGATTAATATTGTTTGGTTAATTTTGAACGTATCTAATGTTAAAAGTTTTAGTGAAGTTTCAGTTTTGTCATTACCGGATAATTATTCCGTTTCATTTTTTGCTTAGATGGTTTGGGCATATAGAGAGGATGGATGAAAGACGACTGGCAAAAGAAATTCACCTTGCGAATGTGGATGGTAGGGTCGGAAGAGGGAGACCACGGAAAACTTACCATGACTAAATTGCTGAACTTTTTAAGAAAGGCCAGGTCAAGAGTACCCTCAACCGGCGGGCTTGCATGAGGAGAATAATGAGTGTTGAGGAAGCAAGGGAAGTATTCCGAGATCGTAGCAGATGGAGATCTGTGGTCTCTGCCTACCTCTACGGGAGACAGGCGTACGATATGTATGTATGTATGTTCCTATCGGCGTGGAATATTAAAAATACTATTAGATCATCAGCCTTATCTATAACTTAAAAGACCTTGCTTACGAATCAGAAGTCGTTTGATATACAGCATAAACAAAAACACGTTCGTATTTTTTACCAATGTGTTTTTATTTTTATAATACAAAGAAACATTAATTTTTATTAACGTACCACTGTTTACTAGTTTTAAAATGGGCTTCTTATTTCTGAGGGAATGTACACTAATCAACCACTTTAGTTTAAGCTGGATTGGTGAAACAACCAGAATTGAAATGAATGACTTTAGGCAATACCAAAAGTTATCCTGATGCAGGAATCGATCGCGCGGTACCATTGAATAACGAAAGTGGTAACTTTGCTATGGCTTTGGTATGGGATTATCAAACGAGCAAGCGTATCGCCTTATGGACGGACTATGGAGCAACCAACACCGCGCACCAGGTTTATTTTTGTTGTATCGGTTCGGATATATCGCCGGAGGTTGTTGGTTCGACAAAATGGTTGTGCCTTTAAAGAAGTTTCGGGAGAAGTGCACCGTACTAGATGGTTAGGATAGGAAAGTTTTTTTTGCGAGTTGTGCGAGTTGTGGAATGTTTTTTATGGGACAGGAAGGCAAACAATCAGGCGTCTCACCTGATGGAAAGCAATCAACGCCGCCCATAGACATCTACAGCACCATATGCAGTGCGGAAGCGTTGCCAACCTTTAAGGAAAGTGTCATTATGGGAGTTGAAGTGGGAGGGAGAGAGGGAGGGCGTTGGGACTCCGGAACTCAGCCGCTTATCGTACTAAGCGTTTATTAGCGAAATCTGTGTTTAAGTAACTAAAGTTAATGAGAATTATGTGGACAGCCAGAACTTTTACTTAGCTAAGATCCGCGACAAGCAAATAAAAACAGAAAAATAATAATGTGTGTTTTCTACTGGAAGAAGTGGATTTACGGGGAACTTAAATTAACTTTTACCGAAAAAACGGCCGTCAGCAACTCTTCACCTCCCAACCACTATAAATAACACCAAACACACACCACTTTTCCACCTTGCAGTTTAATTAATTTTACTTAATAAACGCGGGACCTTTATGGATTTAAAAAAATAAATACATACTATAAAAAGGTATATGAGTATATCATATACCTTTTTATAGTACACATATGAATAGCTAAAGGAATACGATATTTGGTAATCCAATCTTTAACAACACATAAATGTTAAAATTTAATATTTTTCCTTTAACACTTGTAGCTCTTTTAAAAGCATGATATACATAAATAGCTATAAAATATATTTTAAAGTTCTCACACACTTTTTCTTTTGAGTGTTATGCAAAAATTCAGTGGTTTGTTTTCTAAAATCATGAATACATCCCTCTCGGCTTTAACCGTTAGAACATTTTTCAGGCGGGCGACCCCCGAAAGCGATACGTCAAAATCAGTGTTCGCGTAAATTTCACCCGCCACCGCACGCTGTTTAGGACAGATCGCAAGGCATATGCTTATAGCGGATTATGAAATATCAGCGGGCATCATCCGCCCTCAGAAATTAGGTGTTATCCTACTACTCATACGTACTTGGTGGTTGGATTGGGGATTGCAGATTGATTTTTAATACTCAAGTAGATGCTGTAACCTATCTTCTGGTAGTTTCTCTGAAACGACGAAAAAGGATGGCCTTACTCTAAGCCAGAATACATATAACAAGAACTAATCGCACACATAGACATGTACGATAATAAATAATTATTAACATAGACAAAGAATTACTAACATAGGCAAAGAATTATTAACATAGACAATGATAAAAAATTATTAACATAGACAACAACAAAGAATTATTAAGATAGACAATGATAAAAAATTATTAACAAAGAAAATAATTAAGAATTATTAACATGGACAATAATAAAGAAGAAAATAGAATAAAAAGAAGCCATTGTTGTCTAAATGTGTAAAGTGAGTTTGACTGTCTATCTTTATAATAACATCGTTTTATGATAATTATTATTGAAAGGATGGCATTATTATTCACACAAAATGAGAAATAATTTTAATGATTGATGTTCAAGTTACATTTAAAGTGATAATCACTATAAGAACGCTAAAGTTTATCGTCAGTACCGCGTCGTTAATTTCGGAGCGGTACAGTAAGCTTGATAAATGAGTGTCGGAATTTCAAAGGGAGCACAATGGAGACCTGACCTGCCAGACAGGTCGTTAATCAAAAAACGTCTATGGCGTCAAGGTGAGAGTAACTAGACAGCCAGCGGAGTTGCCATGGATATACAAAATGATGAAGTACAAACTAATATTGGAGGAGGTCTTGATTTATATGATGAGATACATTTATTTTATTCTTATTCTAAGAGTGGCTCTCTGACTAGCGAAGGTTGGCAGCCAATTCAATACAACTTTCCTCCTCCTTTACGAGGTGCAGCAGTTCAGGAAGCACTGACACACCGGGATATCAGGGAGATATCCCGGTCCACTCCCCGATATTACGTAGCCAAGACTTTCTTTTTCCCGCTTGACCAACTTGTCTTTTGCCCGCGATTTTTCCCATCATGATCAGTTGCAGCAACTTGTACCTGTTATGTCTCGTGATATGACCCAGGTAAGCAACTTTTCTACCTTTGATGGTCTGCAAAAGTTCACGTTATTGCTTGACTTTTCGGAGAACCCCGTCATTGGTTACTGTTTGAGTCTAGCTAATAGCGAGTATCTGTCTATATGCCCACATTTCGAATGCTTCTATACGTTTTCTGAGGTCTTCTTTATTTATTTTATAAAAAATACTATATTGTGATGAAAGTCTATTAAATTCTATACAACAATATTATCCGAAAGAAAAACTGTTATTTCTCGATCATAAATATATACCATTTATAATCGTATGTACATACGCGCCATGAATTGAAAATTGGGTTAAATGCAGTATATACTTTATATGTGGACTCAATAAATTCTTGTTTTCAATTTCTCGTCTCTTCTTTCATTCTGACGAATTTTAAGAAACCTTATTTGTTAAAAAATGACAGCAACGTGGTTCGCCAACCTTCACGTCCTGATTCCCACAAGAGCGAGAAGCGACTAACGGAGAGCCGTTTCTCTACGATGAATGTGAGAAGAAGGATGGATGAAAAGATGAATGAGTGTGGAGGAAGCAAGAAGGTGTGTCAGGATCGCGGAGGTGGACATCTGTGGTCTCTGCCTACCCCTACGGGAAACAGGCGTGACGATATGTATGTATGTTTCAATTTCTACTATTAGTTCACACTCTCTCTTTATGTATATATTTATATCATGATCATCAACAGCCTGCGACAGTCCACTGCTGGACTTAGGCATCCCCCATGGAGCGCCACCTAGCCCGAACTTCGGCTACACGCATCCAGTTTCAATATTCATATATTTATTCATGTTTATATTTCATTATTCATATTTTTATATTATTCATATATTTATATATCTTGTTAAAATTTTGAGTTCTTAATTACATTTTATTCATCCACTCAAGTTCAAATACATTTTTTTCTAAACTTGTATTGTTTGTACACTTGCTATTAATACAAGATTTTCAAATATTTACACTCATTTAATTTCAATAATTATTTTATATTTTTTTTATATATTCACGACTATCCTCCGCAGGGGTTTGCAGAGATCACAGAGCTCCATCCGCTACCATTCATCGCAGCGAAACGGCTCTCCATTGGTCGCATCTCGCCCTCGTGAGAATCAGGACGTGACGAGTGGCGAACCACGTCCACCCACCACCCGTCATTTTTATTTATTTTTATATGGGAGTAAAAAATTTATACATAAGATCTTCATCTTACATAAAATAAATACTGTCAGTGGAAAAGCGTGTACATTGCTGGATTTAGGATAGAAAAGTAGTAGTAGAATTGACTTAAAAAAAAATATATCACTTGTTTATGGATTCATGTTGTATTCAGGTTGATAATTTGAATCATTTGCTGAGACTACGATTTCCCCATTTTTATGACGGATAGAAGATCAACGTCAAGTCTAATAGGATTAATTCGGCTCCCCCATTGTTGAGGCTGAATGTATGTCCATGACAACAATTCTTAGAAGAATAAATCAGTTTAACAGACTTTTTGATGTAAGATAAATTTAAAAGTGTGTGTATGTGTGTGTCTTTAGGCGACGACTGTTTGAATTGAAATAGAATAAATAGAATGAATATCATCCCGACCGAATTTTGGCTTTCATACACGAAATAGAGAAGTGGGAATAAAGACAATAAACAATGAACAATGTCGATTAATGGAGTCACGTGTTACTTTGCAGAAATCAATTACCATGTGGACAGTTAGAAATTTTTCTTATCTAAGATCCACGACAAGCAAACAAAAACAGAAAAATAATGTGTGTTTTAATACTAAAACAAGTGGATTTACCGGGAACTTAAATTAAATCTTAGCGAAAAACGGCCGTCAGCAACTCTCCACCTCCCCAACACTATCCACTCAATAGCAATCAACGCAGAAGTGTTGCGTTGATTGCTTTACATCAGGCGACCCGCTTGCTCGTTTGCCTTCCCATATTATAACTACTTATTGTCTCTGGGAGGAAATTGAAGACTCATAAGTTTGCCGATATGTAAACTAAAGGCTTCAAAGTATCGAGCCACGAGAAAAAAATCTCATCTCATCATCTCAATGTCATTAAGAACAAATAATATAAATAAAATAAAATAATTTCCCACTAAGAATGAAATTATGTAATATATTTTTATTAAATTTATAACAATTAATATAAATATGTAATAATAACGTTTTTCTTCCATATAAAACAAAATATTACTTTATATTTTATTTTATATGGAAGAAAAATGTTGTCTTTATATATTTATATTAATTGTTTGTGACGACCGATTGGCTCAGTGGCGGGGCCCTCTGCCCGCAGAGTCAATGGTAGCGGGTTCGATTCCCGCATCGGAATAAATATTTATATGGATTTATAAATGTTTATTCCGAGTCTGGTAACCCCCCCAATCCGCATTTCCTTTCCTGCTCTTTCCTTTCCTCTCTATCCTTTCCCTTCCTCTCTGCCAATCTACGGTCTGCCGTGCCAATGGATGCGTGGCTAGGGGCGAGCCTAGTCGTAATCGTGCCGATCGTCCCGGGGTCGGGCTCCCCCGGGGACTATGGTCAGCATGCAGGGCTCTGCTGGGGCTGACCTCCATCCTCCCTTGCGGCTCGTGGGATTCACTAAGACAAATTTAATATACCTAATTTGTCGAAAATGACGGCGACGTGGTTCGCAAAGGGCGAAAAGCGACCAATGACGAGCCGTTTCGCGGCGATGAATGGCAGCAGATGGAGCTCTGTGGTCTCTGCCAATCCCCCTGCGGGGGTATTGGCAGAAATTTATATAAAAAAATTAATATAACAACCAAAAAATTAATTAATTAAAATTATACATTTTTATTTGATAAAATTATATTAACATCAAGTGTTATGCACTAAAAGTTTAAAAAAAATGTATCTGAACTTGAGTGGATGAACAAAAAATATTTTATTAACGATTAAAAATATGAACAATATACATATATAAATATGTATATAGGGAGAGTGTGAAGTAATAGTAAGAATTAAAAATATATTTCTGTGCTATAATATTTATTTTATGAGTAAGGGAAAGCTATGTTATTTCTTGTACGAGTTTTCCTAGAAAGCCCTGGTTACAAAGTAGACAGGATGTGTTGTGAATAAAGACGGACCGGACATGAAAATCACTCTATCGACAAATTTATGCAGTTATAAAGGAAGATTTATTTGTGAGGAGGCGACGTGTATAGCCACACACACTGTTCAAATGGATAGCAAATATACAATTACAAAAAACAAACCAACCCACATCTTAAAGACTGACAACGCATTTCTGATGCTTATGGTGATGCGGATGTCTGCTTCCTCGTTTGCCTCCCTATCTATATAAAAATACTCCTCATTTATACTGATATGATATACCTACTGAGGTATCTTCCATGTTAAAAGGTTCTCTCATTTTTATTCTCTCCCATAGTAGCCTCTTATGATCTTATGATCTCTTATCATCTTCGAGAAGGTGTGAGTGGTCTTTTTCTATGCTGGAAGCTACACGGCAAAGATTTCTTAGTAAATTAATGATTGTAATACATTTCGATACATTTGACAAGCTCAAAGACGCTCAGAGGGCTATGCTCGGGGTTTCTCCGGTGGATAGAATTCGAAATGAAAAAAATCGCCGGAGAACCAGAGTCACCGAAATAGCTCTTCAAATTAGCAGACTGAAGTGGCAATGGGCTGAACACGTTTGTCGGAGAACCGACAATCGTTGAAGTAGACGAGTGCTGGAGTGGAGACCGCTACTCGACAAACGTAGTGTGGGACGCCCCCCTGCTAGATTGATCGACAATCTCTCAATCATGAAAATGATTTGAATTCGCGGATCCTAACAAAGTATGTTTGACTGTCCATCTTTAAGTTCAAATTATACAAATTTGATAGTCATAAATGTTCTAACGCTTGCGCGACGACCTCTCGAACTGTGTGTCACAGAACGTTTTCCGTGTCTAATAACGCGTGCAGTTCTCTTTATGTTGCTCTGAAAAATTTATTAACTCGAATAATGACATCAAAGGAACGGCGTAATGTATGTAATTTCGTTGTAAATCTACGTAATTTATCTCCTATGGAAACAGACGCGGCCATTAAATTCACGATAATATATTCTGACTTAGATCTCGGTAGGTGATTTGCAGATGCTGTATTATGATAAATATGTAGCAAATGCGTGTTGGAATTATTATTTTATTATAATCTTATATTATTAAGTGAAATATTTGATTAACCTTTTCTCACACCGTATACCTTTGACCGGCACGAAATTTGGTCAAAATTCAGTACGTTCTCATATAGCCAAGCTATATAATGAATATTACCCAGACTGACATTTTCACACTATCAAAAGAAGCAATAATAAAAGCGTTTTTGGGCAACATTTAAGACACAATATAACCATCTCTTAAATTGCTAAAAAACATAACATACACACATACAAATGAACACACATAAACACTGATACATAAAAGTGGTAGAGCCACGCTGCAGACAAATACTTTGTGAAAAGAACGACATATTATCTGTCTATAGCATGAATAGGCTGGCTTGCCCGGAGAAGTACCACACTCCAACAGAAACCCGCCGTCTGAGTGGTAGCTTAGCTACCGCGCTTCGTCCGGTGAGCGGTTAAGTTCCGGAGGCCCAACCCCTCTGCTTCGGAATAAATTCTTATTCGATCCCCGCATCGGAATAAATATATCTATGGATTACAAATATTTATTCCGAGTCTGATAACCCCGCCAATCCGCGTTGGACAAGCGTGGTGGGTTAACGTCCGTTCCTTCAGAAATGGAGAGACCCGTACTCAGCAGCGGGACATGTATGGGCTGTTAAAAAAAAATCATCTTTAATTCACTCGCTTCGATGTGTAAGCAAATACTATAATACAACCAACATTTTTCCTTTTGAATGTATGTAAGGCAAAAACCTTTTCATACTCTCCCCATGCAATGACTTGAAATCTTAAAGTAAAGTATAGTAGACAGTGTTTATAATACAGGATACCGTATTAGGATACTGCTAGAAATTTAAATATTTAATCAATATTCATTCGCCCGATCGAAACGAATTGAAAACAGCCATTAAATTCTTCCAAGTCAATGCAACAGGTTAGAAATGAAAAAACAAAATACGCGGCAGTACGCACCATTGAGTGCGGGTAAAACTTGTTGACGAATCAGGTAATTTGCGATAACCACTTTAGTTCAGCAATGGTACTTTAATTTAGTTTTATCAATTTCTACCTTTAAGTCACACTCGTGACAAAAGTTGAGAAAGGGATGCTTAGATGGTTTGGGAACATAGAGAGGATTGATGAAAGGCGACTGGAAAAAGAAATTTGCGTTGTAGATATGAATAAAAGGGCTAGTTGAAGACCAATGAAAATATACCTTGATGACATTGTCGAAGTTTTTTAGAAAGGCCAGTTCAACATTACCCTTAACCAGCGGGCTTGCATGAGGAGAGTAATGAGTGTCGAGGAAGCAAGGAAAGTATGCCGAGATCGTAGCAGATGGAGATCTGTGGTCTCCGCCTACCCTTACGGGAGACTAGCGTGATGATCTGTACGTATGTATGTATGTGGAAGGGTTGGTAGGGAAAGACCAATGAAAACATACCTTGACCAAATTGTCGAAGTTATTTATAAAGGCCAGATCAAGAGTACCCTTAACCGGCGAGCTTGCATGAAGAGAATGATGAGTGTGGGGGAAGTAAAGGTGTATCAAGATCATAGCGGATGGAGATCTGTGGTCTCTGCCTACCCCTACGGGAAACAGACGTGATTATATATATATATATATATATATATATATATATATATATATATATATATATATATATATATATAGTATGTATGTATGTATGTATATGTATGTATTTATGCATATCAGCTATAATAAAGTATGGACAAAATTATACTTTCAATTTTATTATTCCAAGATTTATTGCTCCGATTTGTGTCTGAAGGCTGATAATTATAGAGACGTGTGGAACGCATTTATTGCGTCGCTTTAACCATCATGCCATGCGTTCGAATCGTGCGTACGTACCTACTACTCCGGTCGGAACCATGTTCTCCATTGGTTTATTTATGTCTTTAGATTGAGATGCAACAAATTGGTTGATGATATAAACATAACTTATAGTCTGCCCATAACCACTCCAAATATCTGAGAGGTCATTATCAGTAAAATCATCAGTCATTTTTTTAGAAATTTAGAAACGAAAATATATAAAGAGCTATGATATGGTATAAATAGGCCAGCTGGACGCCTTAAACTGCCATTAAAGACACCCAAACTACCTCCAGTTGTGTCCCGAGTTGATGCTCATGCAATGGGGACATAACCCCCGAGACATGTACCTGTAGGTAGGATGTGGATGACCCGATATGAAATCATGGAGTATCCACCCCAGTAGATTATTGTTAAGTAAGAAATATAAAATATGTCTCTTTAGTGGGTTAAATACTGGTGTTTTCCTGCTGGATGAATTGGATTTACAGGGAACTTAAACTAAATCTTACCGAAGACAGGCCGTCAGCAACTCTCCACAAGACAACCGTTAAGTACACTTAACGGTTGTCTTTCGTAGAGTCTACCTGATGATGCCTCATATTGAGGCGAAACACGTGTCGTTTGCAAGGTGGAAAAGTGGTAGTCTGTGTTTGGTGTTGTGTATAGTGGTTGGTAGGTGGAGAGTTGCTGACGGCAGTTCTTCGGTAAGATTTAGTTTAAGTTCCACTTTTGACTGTCCATATTATTCTATTCTATTGACTATTCGTTCAGTTACAATGTAAGGCAAGCACAACGTATATTTAAAGTTATACCTTCGTTTACTTTAAGATATTATATGTAATAGAACCGGTTCTATACACATTAATATTGAATAATATGAAATAATTGTGGACTTGAAAACATTAATCAGCTTTACGGCTGTATTTACGCATTATAATTACAGTTATCTGCGTATTAACGGAGTAGAATATGGTTTATTTACTACTCTTTGTTATCTACGGAATGTTCCTTGTTACAACGTCTGGCTGTTCTTTTTTTGTGGGATAGGAAGGCAAACGAGCAAGCGTGTCACCTGATGGGGAGCGATCGACGTCGCCCATAGACATCCACAGCGCCAAAGGCAGTGCGGAAGCGTTGCGGACCTTTAAGGAATGTGTCATTATGGAAGGGGGAGTTGCAGAGGGAAGGGGGAGGTTACCCGTTTGCCTTCCAATCCCATAAAAATAATAGTATTAGAACAAAAACTTGCTCTGGTTATTTCGTTGTATAGGAGTAAAAGTTTAAATTTTTAATTATTCCATTTTTATTCAAACCACTATTCCATTTTTATTTAGACACTCATTATTTTCCAGACAACTTGCAGATGACTATTCCCGTCAACTTACATCAGTGACGTGTTTTTATTTACTTTTCATAATCTTTTATTATTTTTTTTTTATATATTCACGCCTATCCCCCGCAGGGGTTGGCAGAGACCACAGAGCTCCATCCGCTGCCATTCATCGCAGCGAAACGGCTCGTCATTGGTCGCTTTTCGCCCTCGTGAGAATCAGGACGTGACGGGTGGCGAACCACGTCGCCGTCATTTTCGACAAATTAGGTATATTAAATTCGTCTTTAGTGAATCCCACGAGCCGCAAGGGAGGATGGAGGTCAGCCCCAGCAGAGCCCTGCATGCTGAGGTAAAGCACCATAGTCCCCGGGGGAGCCCGACCCCGGGACGATCGGCACGCTTACGACTAGGCTCGCCCCTAGCCACGCATCCATTGGCACGGCAGACCGTGGATTGGCGGAGAGGAAGGGAAAGGATAGAGAAGAAAGGAAGGGGCAGGAAAGGAAATGGGGATTGGAGGGGTTACCAGACTCGGAATAAACATTTAAAAATCCATATAAATATTTATTCCGATGCGGGAATCGAACCCGCGACCATTGACTCCGTGGGCGGAGGGCCGCGCCACTGAGCCAATCGGTCGTCTTTTATTATTATCAGTTATAATATTGTTTAATTGTGTTGGTGTGTTCTACAATATAGTTCGATTGAGGTGTATAAGTGAAATGATATGTAATAAACGCGTGTATCATGAATTTCAATGAAGGTTTTGGTAGAATAGCCACCATTTTATCAAGACGTAACGTGATAAGCTACCGATTATATTTCAAGAGGTTTGATGTAATCTTATTTTACTTGACACTGGCATAATAGTTTGATTGCCTAGATTGCCATCAAGGAAAATAAAAGGAAAGAAACTTGCAGAGAAATAAATAAACACAATCTCGGACCCACTGATTATGCCCACTTCTCTCCCCTCCTATCCCCCCGATGGTAGATTACACGTGTGGCGGGCAAATTATACAGCCGACGGCGTAATAAACCTCTCCTCGTACATTACAAAGTCTTTAGCGCTCAACCAAGTACAGTCAACGCGAAAAAGTTCGATATATAGCTTATTTTTTTACAACTCGTTTAGAAATGGTACTTTTGAATTTCATTTAAAATATTATAATAGATGACGTCCTACTAAGTACAGTCAACGCGAAAAAGTTCGATATATAGCTTATTTTTTTACAACTCCTTTAGAAATGGTACTTTTGAATTTCATTTAAAATATTATAAAAGATGACGTCCTACTAAGTACAGTCAACGCGAAAAAGTTCGATATATAGCTTATTTTTTTACAACTCGTTTAGAAATAGTATTTTTTATTATTATTATATCATTTAAAATATTATA